>VWZW01004674.1:317975-521090 GCA_013397115.1 Edolisoma coerulescens | reverse complement strand
CGGTCCCCCTCCCGGCACCTCCTCCCCCCCTTCCTCCCCGCTGCCGCCCGCCGCCGAAGGGCTGTCCTCGCACGGCAGCGCCCGCTGGAGCTGGGCTGCCCCGGCCGGTGCCCCGCTGCACGGCCCTGCCCAGCGCCCGGGCCGGGGCAGCGCCACGGGCCGTGCCTCAGCTTTTCCGCTGGGAGGCATTTTCCTCTCTGGCTGGAAGGGATGGAGGTGTGACTGGAGGGCGGATGGGGCACTCGCGTCGCCCGGGACGTGGCCGGGGAGCTGGCCCGTTCCCATCCCGCCCCTGGGCCCGGCGGCTCCCCGCTCCTCCCGGGAATGTGTCCGCAGGGAGCCCTCCGCCCGCGGGGCGTCCCGAGAAGTGCGCGGCACGGCCGTCTCCCAGGGAAAATGTGCTCCAGCCCTGCCGTGTTCCCACCAGCTTCTCTTTTCCTCTCCACGCATCTGTTTTCATTTTCTTCACATTTATACTTTAAAGATGATGTTCGCCCCTCCACATCCCTTCCCTCTCCACCACCACCACCACCCCTCCCTCCCCCCAGGAAGATGAATTTCATCTGGGCCTTGAAACAGGGCAAGGAACAATAAATATTTATGGGCACCAGGGGAAGGTTGAACTGTAAACCACCACTTATCCCTACGTCTCTTATGAAAAGAATTAGCATTGCAAAATTTACATTAGGAAAAAAAAAAAAGATGAGAGAGAAGCATTTCTATGATGTGAAAATGCTATGCCTCGTACCTATTTAAACTGGAGCAAAATACGTCTTCACAGGGCCAACTCTGGGGCACGGCCTTTAAACTGTAATGGCCAAATTAAAACAAATGGCCAAAATTAAACACTCCAGCCCTCACTGAATGTGAAAGTTCAAGTGATGTGGAAATATGTGTGTAGCAGATCACTTTTCCACACTTCTATTTGAACGAAGTCTTAGGGAGTTTTTTTGAAACAGTTTTAAGCGTATTCAGAGATACTGTACAGATAAAGATACATAAGAACATAAAAATACCAATGTATGCAGCCAAGCACAAACAGCTTATATACCTCTAAATCCAGAAGGGGCCATAATAACAGAGTGTTCAGTGTGGGTTGTTAGAAGCCCTGGCAAAGATAAAACTTCAATAAAAAGTATGTTCTTTTATGTTCAATGTTAGAGGAGAGGCAATGTAAAACAAGGATTTATGTTTGTGGGAGCAGGCAGAGGAATACAGGCTCTTTAATAACCTGGTGCTTCAGGAGAGGGAGCAAGCTCCAGCAAGGTTTGAAGAGCTCTCTCTGGCAGTGGAAAGGGCCTGAAGGGAACCTGGGTCTTTTGGAGCAAGGCTGAAGGCTTGGAGCTGGGCAAGGAGTACAGGGGTGTTTGGCAGATTGCCTGACTTCCTGGTAACTCTTGGTAGAGCACCTAGGCTTAAAGACCTATTTTTTCATTATTCCTCATTCCTATCAAAGTAAGTTCTGGAGTATGCTTCTGGTGACTTTTCTTTGAGCAAGGGTGATTCCCAAAGTGCCTTCACAGCAAAATCAGGTTACTGTTGCCTTCAGTAGGAGTAAGATCACGTTTCAAAATGGCCTGTTCAGGTGTTACTGTAGGCCTGCAATAGCTGGTTGAAATGGTCGTGAGTACTTAGCTGGTGCAAGGAGAGTAAACAAGGCTTTGTCTTTTCTATGTTGGTATCCCTGGTGGAGTAATAGGTAGCTGCTGGTGATGGAGCATTTGCTATTATAATGGCCTTGGGCTGCTTGTTCCTAACACATAACTGAGACTGAAACCAGTTTCCTCTGACTGAGGATGAAAAGTCTCTGCTGCTTCCTCAGAAGAGGAAGAATTGGAAGAAACCTCAGTTTCTCAGTAACTTTTGCCCTCTGTTTATTTATCATACTTACCCATAGTAAGTTCTCCCCAAATCTTCTTATTGCATTCCAGTTTTTATAAACATTTTCTGGCTTCTGTGAAAGGCCAACAGAACAGAAACAGACACCAAATAAGTCAAATTTCATTATCTCAATATGAGATCGATAACAGCATTTTCAGAGGAGAATGAGTCATGAGAAGTTGCTGGCAAGGGTACGGGGGTTGTATAACATCATCCTAAAAAACATGGTGTGACAAGGTTTCTTTGTTCCTTTACTTCTCTCCCAGAGACAATCAGACTTGTCATTTGTTCAATGGGATTATTAAATTAGTTATCCTCCTGAGTAAGAAAACTACTGGTAAAATATGCTCTTACTCTAAGTCTCTATAAATCATTTGGAGGATGGAAGAGGAGAGGAGATATTTTTTTTTTTCTGTCTTGACTCCAGCATTTTTTATCCAAGTAATTTCTCGTGTACAATAGGCTCCAACAAGCCATATGAAGTGGAGCTTCTGGAAATTCAGTCCATGACAAGGAGCTGAAGCTGATATGGATGTTAATAAAAACCATAAATGACAAGAAAACCTTGGAATAACTGTCCTACAAACCAGATTTTTGGAATGCTGTGAAGGCTGGAACCAAGCTTTTATAAGTGAAGGCTTGTTCTCAGAACTCTTAGAAAGCTCCTAATTGCTGGTACCTTTAACTGCAGTTACCCTAAATTGAGGGCTAATAAGTGTTGGACAACTCTCTCACATGTGTTTATTTTTTTCCTCAATAATGTTGATATGTTAATTTAGGGTGGATGCCTTGACATTGTACCAAGTTTGTTGCACTGTGCCTGGTGTCCACCTGAAACTGAATGAGGCGACCCTGTCCTGCATTTCTATACAGAAGGTACTGTGTGAAAGAGGTTTTATATGGTACATTGAAACCTTTCCCAACAGTCTTTTCTTTGGGATAAGAGAAAGACAGTATCAGGAATTGCCAACGTTTTCTGGCTGCATGGGATCATTTCTATGAATATTATTTGGGTTGTCATTCCCAAGCTCAGGCTTTCCCAGACTGTGGGGGTTAGCTGTGTGTAAAAATTCAGCTCTATCTCCAGATAGTCTAGTGCTACCTTTAAAAGTATGGAACAAGAGCAGTAGAGGTCAATGAATGGATTCTCTCTGCATTCAAAGAACTTTGGATCAAGATCTGAAAGAGTTAACTTGAGTTTGGGGGCGTTTGAAATTTTTGTACCAGGGCACATTTGTGTTGTGATGTGTTATATGCTTAACAATATAACAAAATGGCAGTTTTTCATTTATTTATGATACATAATATATAGTAGTTTTAAGTGGTGTGTTTTGTATAAAATCAAGCAATTTCTTGTGCAAAACTGTAATTTAGAAAAATAAAAATAAAAAGCATAAAGGAATAGGAGTTTAAGATATAATTTGCTATTTTAGGAAAAAGACAGTCAAAGACTGAAAAATTAAATGGGTTAAAAGTTTTAAATATTTTAATCAAGATTAGGGAAGGGCATGGAGATTAAGGGAAAATAATTGGTGAAAATGAATTTAGTTTACTTATGCAAAGTATAAAATGAAAGAGCAGCTTATGGGTATAAGAGTAATGGAGCCTCTTTGCAATTCAATTCCTCTGCTCATGTTTTGAGATATGTGCAACTGTGGAAGAAGGTTCCAGGCAGTTTGATATTGAGAAGAGGGGATGCTGTGAAGTGCCTTGTGCAAGAGGCTCTTGCTGCCTTGTGCCATTCCAACGTGCTGGCGGGGCTGGGGTAGCTCCTGCAGCTCCCAAGTGCTGCAGTCAGCAGTCGTTCCTCTGGAGGTGTCACATCCTCGCCTGAGTCAGTGCTCATGTCTCAATAGGATGTAGGGAACACTGCTGATGCAGGTAATATTTTTCAGAAAAGGTATTAAAACCTTCTTCGCAATTACTGGTCTTAAGTATTCTTAATCATTTCCCTGGCAGAAGCAACTTCATGTTGCCCTAATCCTGGTTCCACCTGGGATCCTTCTTATTTACCTAATTGCCTCTGACCTTGCAGGTTGGATGTGGCATTTTCCTCGCTTTCCTGTTCTAATCTGTTGGGTCATGTTGCTGCACACCATGACACATACATTGCTATCCACTGCAAAGAGGTTGTGTTTCACGAGTTGAGTCTTAATTAGAGTTTACCAAAATGTTTTTTTCAATCTTGGAAAGCAAAGTGCTAAGTTATTACTATAATAATATTTACTATTTAATTATGTTTCAGTACTGTCTGTAGTGTTTTGGTTGCTCACCTTCTTGGGAATAAAATCCCTCTAGCTTTTAATGTGATTTTAGATCCTTGGTAGGTTACTAGTTCTAGATGCAAATCCCAGTGTTTTCCACCTTGTTGCGCATTGATCCGTCCCACCCTGTAGGTGTTTATTAAGCCACAGAATACCTTAGAGAATTAGAGAACTCCCCTATATTCGATGGAAGCCTGAAATGTAGGCACAATTAATGTGATTTGTTGGAATTTGTCCAGGAATTCAGTGGCAGAGGTGGAAGCAGAGCTTCCAGGCATTACAGCCTGGCTCTTCTGGCACATGTGCACAGCGAGGGCTGGACTGTACCAGACCTTCACAGATGTTTTCAGCCTGACATCCATGGGTGACTTCTAAGAGATTCACCACAGGTAACTAAAAAGAGCCAGTGTAGGCAGAGAAATGCAACAGGGAATGCATGGCAGTCCTAACAGTGATGGATGTTCACAAGGTTGGAATTATTGGGAACAAATGAGTTGTTAAACTAGCTACCCAGGATACTGCTGGCAGTGTATTCATCGTGGCATGGAGCTTAAATACAAAAAAATAACCGTGGCATACCTGCTTCACTAGCAGGGCTAATCCTAGAACATGAAGTGCAGGGCAAATACTAGGCAAGATTGTCACTGTGCCATCCTGTGGCTTTTGATAAAGCAAGTTTGGAAAGCTGATTGCATGGATAAAGAAAAAAATATTTTCATGTGTTTTTGATAAAAACCACAGCATGAAATCTGGGTGGAAGTTAGTCACATCCTCACCTGATAAGGAAGTTTTCTTCAGTAAATGAGTTGTGAAAGCCTGCTTGCAATTAGATGGAACAACTCCAGGTTCTACAACTACTTTTCCTGGGCCCTGATTTGTTGTTACCAGATTTGATCAACGCCTCTCTGAGCACAGCAGCCAGGTAGGGATCAGATCCAAAGCACATGCTGAGGGCTTTTAGCTCTGGATAGCATCAAGAGGATTGGACTAAGATACTTTGGGAAAGGGCTTGCTATCCAGATAGGGGAGGTCATAAAAGCTATATGGAGGGAAAAAAGCCAGAGGATTGAGCTGGCTTGCAAGTGAGTTTGCAAGGTCAGAACATTTTATTTAAAAAGTGATTACAAAACTTGTTACAAATGCTGAGGGACCTAGAAAGGGATTAAGTGATCTTGTTAGTTGTACGAACCCTCTTAGGACAGCAAATCTACCCATAAGCTAATAAGGCTTGTGTGACCGTAATATCTGAGCAGAGTGCAGAGTGACTCTTCCCCTGAAAACAATGATAGGAAAAATGTTGCTTGGCTTTGAAGAGAGGCCCATTGTGTTCACTCAGATGCAAAGCCATCTTGTTTAGATTCCCGAAGGAAGAAGTCATAGGCTGTGAGGCTGACTGGGAGTCTGGGCAAAAACAGTGGGGGAGGAGGCTTAGGATGCAGACGGGCAAAATGTCATTAACAGTAAAAGCAATAGAAGAAAGGTGGCAAGGGAGGAAAGAGACCTAAAAATAATTATATTTTCAGGAATATATTAGTGGATGTATGTGTACACCATGTGCATGCATGTGGTGCACTTGAACTCAAAAATAGCATATTTTTCCTGTAATTACTCAAAGGTAGGTATCTAAATCTTGTTAGTTTCAAAAATCGCAGCTATACCTATATATCTTGTGTCCTTACATGCGTGATTAAATTTGTCTTTTCTTCCCTGTGTACATGGTTTTCCTTGGTCATAGAACACAACACCACCATAATTTTTCCTGTCTTCCTTTTAAAGTTGCTCATCATTTTCCAAAATGCAACATTTTTTTAGTTTTTCCAAAATTGATCTTGGCTAAAGAGAGAGTACTTTAAAAACTTGCAAAGTACACCACAAGACAATATGTGTATTTTGATCTCTATGTACATGTTTTCATCAATCTACACGTTTATATTTCTTTCTTTATGGGGATGGAGAGCAGAATGGAGACAAATAAATAAAAAGAAACATGACATTGCTAATATAAATGACCAGGCCATTGCTTCAGTGTCAGAATGCAATTAGATCTGACCTGGGACTGGAATTCACTTCTCAGCAGGCCTGCTTAATGATTAGTTTTATTGTTTCTTCATCACCCCTACTGGGGGGTTCATTTTTACTGGTAATGGAAAAAGACTGTTGCCCCTGGATAAGAAGCTGAGCATGAAAGACAAAGGGCTGATTGAGGACTGCTAGTCTTTTCAGCCTGCATACCACCTCTTCTTTTGCTGTCCTGGCTGACAGCAGGAAAAACAGTGAAAGAGGTCAGATCTTAAAGGGCCTTCAGGGTAAGGAGCATCATGCTGTACTCAGAAATTAGCTGGAGAGGCTTTTATAGCTTAAAGCAGTTCTGATCACTGTTGTAAGACGAATTGAATGAGAATCTTTGCAGCAAGATAATGTCCCAGACATTGCTGGTGTGATTGGTTTTGAGTCTGAGACATGGTTAGCAATGTAACTGTGGTTTGCAAACACCTGCTCACGCTCCCCAGTCCCAGCATGCAGGTACAAGTACACTTCTAGCAACAGCTAGAAATTTCCCAACAGCTGCAACAGGTAAAGACTAGTTTTAATCCTTGGCAAAACTTGTGTGCCGGCTGCTACCTGTTAGGAAGTGTTTTCAAAGGGGTTTATTATAAGCCCTGGCATAAGTAAGAAGAATACAAATAGTTCCTGTTTGTTTGCTTTAGTTCACTGGGTGCATGAAACATGTAGTGTGACTCACAAAGTTGTAGGATGAGTCTGAGGTAGAATTACAGACGTTGTGCTATCTGATATTATGAGATGTAACAGGTGTCTGTGAAGGCAATTTCCCCATCTGGAAACAGTGCTTTGGGGAATTTAGGCTGCTGGTGGAAGAAAGGCTGGTTGGTTTACACTGGTGATGACAGGTGAGCTACCAGAGAATTGGAATTGGTGGTTTCTTCAGCTAATCATCTATAGGCTGAGGTGTGTATTGAAACCACAGTAACTAAATGTCTGAGTTTGCAAAAACTTGACTGTGAGCTTCATGAAAACAAATACAAAACTGAGAGTGTTGCCAAGAGCAATGACACTGCTCCCTCCTCACACTAGTTCATCTGGAGAGAAATAAAAATAAAATAAAGCTTTTCAAATATCTTGAAACTGTAAGTACAAGACTACCTATCCACTGCTGCAACTTAGTGATCATTCAAGGACTTCAGCACAGCTACACTGATCAAATCAATTGTGGAACTAGCCTTCAATGTTTAATACTGTAAGAAATCTCTTAATAATGAACATTCATTTTAAAATAATAGATCTGCAACAGAGCATGTCAAGAGGGAGTTAAAATTACACACTATGCTAGTGAAGAAAATGTGGTTGGCTGTGAACCTCAGACTTGCTCTCTCAAATGAACTGTGAGCAACAATGGCCTTTAAATTTGACAAAATTCTGACTTGGAAGTGTAGGACCTGAAATCCGAACATGCCAGGGACGCGCCAGTGTCTGCAGCGTTGTGTGATTCACCCAAGGCCTGGGTCCTCAGAAAAACATACTCTCGGGATCTATTCCAAGGGGGTAATTATGCCCTAAATATTTCTAATTTGTATAGATCTTTAGCTCTTATAGATAATTTTCACGGTGTCAGTTAGGGCCAAGACTTGGTGTCCCTAGGCTGTGTGAAATTCACCTCTTCAGCCTGCTGGCAAGTTTCAAACAGATTTGGAGTGATACAGCTGGGAGGGCTGGCAGGAGCTGGAGATCAGTGTTGAGCCTTGTGGCAAATTCCCCACAGCCCTTCTGAGGTTTCTTCTCTGTCCTTCAGGCAACACCACAGCCACTGTGGTGGCTCCTCCACACAAGGTGTTGGAGCAAATGCGTCCCCACAAGGCAGGACAGAGTAGAGCATCCCTTTTTCCTTTCTCTTCTGCCAGGGGGTGGACTTCAGGGGGACCTCTGTGCTATCTCCTCCAGGTCTACTGCCCCAGAGCTTGGATGGTCACTCCTTGCTTTTAGTTTAGAGGTTTCCCAGGACTAACAGTGAAATGTGCAAGACTCAGAGACAAATGCTGTTGACACAGAGATTTGACAAGACATCTGTGAAGAGACATGACCAAAGAGGTTTCTCTTGATGTTTCCCATCTTTTGCAAAGCTGACATGTCAGGGTTTTAGTAGTGTAAGCAGTTGTGAGCTGCAGAGCAGGTCTGGGTGGACTGGAAGGCTGTTTCCCTCCTCCAGTGTTTGTGTGAATTCCATCACCGCCATCTTCAGTCTCTCTCTTCCCTGCATGTGCACACGTAATGGTCTGAGGAAGTTCTCCATTGCTCTCCCTCTTTATCTGGGCTTTGCCAAGTGCGTGGGTCTTGGTGAGTCCCCCTGATTCCTTCTATCTCTGTGGGCTTCTTACAGGGAGAGAACACCCAAGCGTTTGGGAATACATTAAAGAAACAAGGTAAATACCTATAGGCCCTGCTTGTGTAATGCAGTGCAGAGTCTGTGGGAAAGGACAACCCTTTTCCAGGAAGGTATTAAGGCACGTGAAGCCTATGGAGGCAGGCGTTTACTCCTCTCTCTTATGTGAGCTGCCTGACATCATTAAGCTGGAGTGGGAGTCTGGAAGCTGTTTGACCCACAGTTTCCTCTGGCTCGCATTTTCCCTTCATGCTCCCTGGGTTCCCCTGTGCTAAAGGGTTGGCAAATAGTGGTGTGAGCCATGTAGGGCCATATGCTATGGTTGTGCACATGGGAAAGGTACAGTGCAAAGCACTGGAAAGGGGTTATTGGGGATGCCACCAGGTTTTGTGGGACTGACATCACGCCTAAGTGAGCTGTGGGTGACTGCAGTGGTGTGCTCCACCATTGCTGGAGTGACCTGACAGGGCATGTTTTATATAGCTGAAGAAGCTTAGGACAGTCTCCAAAGGTATTTATACTTTTAACTGAAATAGTATTTGGTGTATAAGTAGGACAGTGCTAAGTATGTTTTTGGGCCAACCTCACATGAGAAAAAAAATCTGTGGAATAACTGGAGGTTAAGCTCTAGTCTTCAGCATCTTAAATGACTAAAGTCTCATCCTTTTTCTGTAGCAGTGGTTCATTTCCTGGGGATGAAGAGAGGTAGTAGCTGAAGGAGAGCTATGAATGCCACTAGAGTGGAAGGAAATAGCTGTTGTTTTGCAGATCTCTAGGCTGTAGGCTATATGAGTGCAGCTAGTCCTAGCCTTATACAAAAGGATGGAGACAGTGTGTATAAGTGGTGTCTGTCTTCTCATTTGGCTGAATTACACACTAAAGTAATTTATAACAAAGGGGAAAAGGTACATTGTTAGTAATTGTTATGTTAAAGAGCAAACCTAGCTTGCTGATTTAGCATCCATTTCCTCTTATAAAAGAGAGAAGAAAATGACAGCAGAGGATGGGGAGACTTGGGAGCAGTGAGGGCAATAGGAACATTTCAGAATAATTTCAGCCATATTTCTGCTAGGCTTGATGGCTGCATTCTCTCATCTCCTTTTTTCTTATTGGGAGTGTCAGGCCCAGCATACCCAACAGAGCCTCCACATTAATTCACTGTGGAACATGGTGTCAAGCTCAGGGATGGAGAACAGTGAGGTCTCTGCGGAGTATTTTCTGGGAAGTGTGATGGGCTGAAGTAGGAGTATAGAGGACTTTAGGAAATATTCAAATACAACATCAAAGTGGATGAAATTAATTTCCTAAACTTGATTAAGTTAGTTGCTGCTTGGTCACCTAATCTTGCATTTTATGGTTACTGATGTCTTGTCCTCTAGTTCTCTTCCTCTGGTTTGTGCACAGGCTGCACTGTCAGAATTGTTGAGCCTGGTTTGATGAAAATGCAGCCCTGAAGATCACATGAAGGTAACTCTGCCTGAGTGGGAACTTCTTCCATGGTGCTGATGGCATTTCTGAGTTTATGGGCATACATGCTGCTTTTATGAGACCCTGCAAGAACCAGATGGGGTTGCTGGTGATTCAGAATGTCAGTGTCGTGCTGGCCTGCCATGTAAATCTCTTGTTGACGTACGCAAGGACCGTCATCCTAATAAAACAGAGGATGCCAATAGCGTGCCATTCCAGTGCCTTTTCATCAGAAAAGGAGTCAGTCAGAAAGCAAGGCAAATGTGAAGAGGTGCTTACTGATCCAGAACAGTTTGTTTGTAACTTGCATTGTTAAGTAATGCTGTGTCTGATGAGCTCAGCAATCTTTTTACCAGATGGGAAACCATCAGTCTGAGTGCACTAGACTGTACACCAAAAAGTGGTGATTCATAGGGATGAGTCGGAAAACCCTCACAGTGAATGGCCAGATGTCTAGGGTGAGCCAGGAGGAAGCACTGAACTTTAGCTAGGATGTGCCTGAAGTCACAGCCATCGCCAAGCCTCAGCAGTGTCTGTGGGAAGATTCCTCTATCTAGCCATGATCCAGAGCCCAGCATCCTCTTTGAAGGGTGCAAAAGGAAGCGGGTAACTTCTCTTCCGCAGTGTAACCAGAGGGAAGGCTTGCAGATTAGAGTGCTTGTCTGAATGGGGTAGACATGGGCTCTCTCTTCTCCTTAGTCTCTGTGGAGGAGGAGGTAGGAATCAAATTCTCCTCTTAGGCTCTCCCCCAGGTGTCCTTCTACCCTGTGCAAGACGGGATGACCTGGAGTAGTTTCTTGTTTGTGCCAACGTTTGATGCACTTGTTTGCTGCTTGCAAGGACCATGAGATTCACCCAACCAAAGTGAGGAAAAAGCAGTGTGTGTCTGTTGCTTAGTGCTTAGGGTGCTCTGTTGGGAGGGAGGAATCCTGCTTCCAGGCCCAAGTCTGTGTATTATTAACTTGGTGTTGAATGAGAGGCACAAAGATATCAATGACACCAGTTCCTCTTCCTGCTTCATTTAAACGCAGTGTCCACAACTGACTTTTTGTGGATTCCTCAGTATTTCAGTGTGTGCTGAGCTTGTTCTGAAAGCACTTGTTCAATTTCTTTCCTTGAAGGATGCAAACTAGAAACCATGTTTCTAAATCATGTCTGTGTTCAGGAATAAATTGTTTATCAACACAGATTTTGGCAATCTTGCACTTTTGTAGAAGGAATCTCCTGCAGCCTGGTGTATTTCACATAAAGTGAGAAGGGTTCCAGTGACTTTAGCCATAAGTTTAGGCATTTTTTCTTGCCAAACTTTTGCATTTAGGTGTCTCATACCCACCTACCTCTGACGGCAAGATTCTGTGTGTTTGAAGGCATATTTATACAGTCTTTTGCATAAATTGACTGCAGTTTAGGAGTTCTTTGGCTTAGGAGCGTCTTTTCTATATCTTATTATGAATCTTTGATTTCTTTGCCATTTCCATTTGATTGAAAGAATCAAACTGAAAGAAGAAACCCTCATCCAAAATACAGCTTATTTATCTCCTAAAAAAAATAAATTCTGTGGAAATGAGGCTGTGTAGTGTGTGGATGTTTGAGTTAGCTACAACCCCAGAAATACTACAGAAACAGCTTTCTCAGTTGTTACCTGAACTTCTAACATCAGATAAAATTCACCATCGACTGTTTTTAATCCCATATTTTAAATTTTAAGGGAGGTCTGCTGTCAGTTTTGGGCTGTATAGTTAGGCCTATATTTTCTCAAAAAAAAAAGAAATTTTTTTCTCAAAAAAAGTCAAAAGAGATTCCTGTCCTTACTTAAAATATGAATATAACCCTGTAAAGAAAGATCTTTAACTTTTTCCTAATACTGATAAGAACTTTTGTGTTCTTATTCCTTTCATATGCTTAGTTAAAATGATAATAATAATAAAAAAACCCCAAAACCAAAACACCCACAAGATTAAATGATGCATACACAGAAATGTGAAAAGAATGTTCTAAATTACTATTATTTTCCAAAAATCATGTAATTCGTTGACTGACTCATGTTTTATAGCAGCTTAGGCACTGCAGGCTGATGGCTGTCAGGTGTCAGAAAGCTGGCAGCTTAAAAGTTGCCTCTTTAAGTAGTCCCAAACAAATGAATTGCTCACTGTGTGTGAGGGTGGATTCTGGCCCAGTGTTTGCTGAGACACAGTTGGTTGAGGCTCTTATGATACTGCTGGTGTCTGGCTCTGCCTTCTGTGGTACATTTTTCCCTGCCATGGGCTGGAAAAAGTGGTTAGAGGTAAGACTAAGAGGGGGTTCCAGAGAGTCAGTGAGTCTGAGGCCTTATCTAAACAAAAATGGTACCAATTTAACTGAACCTATTTAGACACAAAGGTTGCTGAATTAATGCCACCCCTTTTTTTTTTTTCTAGAACGAAGTCTGGGGAGAAGCATTATTCATGCCAGTACAATTTATACTGTTTCTAATGGCTATATTTCCCCCTTTGTACTGTCAACAGCACATGTTTTGTAACTCTTCTGTGCATATTCCAGCATATTGCTGGATGGTAAACCAGCAACTGCGTCCCTGCAGCTTTTGCTTTTTCATTTCTTCCTTCATAAGTTATTTCCTAACCCTTTTATTGATAGTCTGAATATTTAGCACAAGTCCATTAGTGTATTCTCTTGTAAGTGTATTCTCCTATCACCTTGTTTAGGCAGATGCTTCAAATAGTTTCTTTTAATTTTTTGTGCAATGTAGTGTATTAAGTGGAGAAAGGGAGACAGTTTGCAGCTGTAGAAGGATTCTACCAAAATTTGCTACATCAATTGGCAAAATAGATGTTTTTCATGCAGAATTTTCCCTCGTGTCTAGATACTGGCTCATGACTGACAGGAAAAAGCATGTATTGCAGACAATTTGTGTCCATGTATTCCACATAAATCAAGAGAGGGACCTAAGCAGAAAAACATAACTATAAGTTAATATTCTTTGTTGCCAGAAGCATTCCTGGCACCTTCAGAAAGACTTGGTGATAAGTGCTGGTAGAGATGAGCCCAAGAACCATCCCTCGTGAACAGGCTTGCGTGTTAAACCACATGACTTCCAGGTCTCAGAGAAGGTGTGGTTTCAAAATGGAGAAATCACAGCAGCGAGCTAAAAGAATGACTTTTTTCCCCTCTTTGTAATAATAATGTCAGAGCTGTTATTACATTTGGCCCTGGGAATAGATTGGAAGTGTTTCTCCAAAGGGAAGTGCTTCCAGCTCCATGTCTCTTTCAAGCGCTCCATTCCCATGTACTTGCTGGAAACCTTTCAGGAAACCACATTCCCTTTCCTGTCCCTGTTCAGCAATGCAATCCTTCCCAGCCACTGCGGCTCGCAGACTGCCTCATCGTCCGGGCCTGGGAAAGGAATGTGACAACGAGGGGGCAAAAGTGCTGGCACTTCCAATCCCATCCTATGCTGCCTTTCAGAAGAAACCTCTCCTCCTTTGCCCTCCCCACCTTATGAAAGGGTTTTCTATATCCATAAGCATGTTTAGAAAGAGCTGCAGTCTCTAATTTTCCAGTGTGTGGTGGGGGAAGAATGTAATTTTAGCTGGAAAGAGTCACACGGCCAGATCCTCAGCCTTGTGCGAATCTGCCCGATGCTCCTGAGGTCACACTGTGCTGTGCACATTTACACTGTCCCGAAGCTGCCCCTGATAGCCCTAAATGATAGCTGGTGTCTGAGAGTACCACATGTGAACAAAGCAGCACTACTGTGCAGAGGAAATGCCCTGAAACCTTGCGCTGGTGCCATTTTCCAGACAACCAATAATTCAAAAAGACAGTAGGTGAAGAAATGCTGTTTATATTACAAGTTTCAATAAATAAGATAAAGGGGGCAGGAATAAGAGAAGGGATCAAGGAACTGTTAATGACTGAGAGGACAGAATCATATTAGAGACAGAAATGTAAACTTGTTTTGCTATTGCAAAAAGCCCAGGAGATGCACATTTCATTCTGCAGAGAAATATTCTGATCAGTACTTTTTTTCTGCCATAGCAGCAGGGAATTGAGCTTGGATCCCAGCCAGCCTTTTTTGTCCTCTCTTTAAACAAGAGAAATTAAAAGGCTAGTTTAGCCAGCTCTGTTAGTTTTAATGGAATGGGTTATTGGGCAATGCCATCGTGGCACAGAACAATCCCTCCTAGCTTCTGTGCCACAGGAGCAGTTAAGGCTTCCAAGATGAATTTCCAGTCATTGCTGTTAGGATGATTGTACTGTTTTCTTTTTCTTTAGTTTTATGCTGTTTCATTTGCTTGTCATTTTTACTGTTTGCATTGTGTGGTGCATGGGTGGTAATGATTAGATAGTGGTTCTCAGCACAACAGTTTCTCTTGAAGCAGACATTTGTCCACCCTGAGAAAATTGCTCTCCAAAACTGAAGGAAAAAATATGGGAGGGAAGCCTTACAGCTACTGAAGTCAAAGAAAAGTCTCTTATTGACCTAAGTGGGCAGGAAGACTGGGAGAGAGATTGCTATTCTTTCCATGTTTTGAGAGATTTAAGAAGCTGAGGCTTGGAAAAATTAGGATAAGTAGGTGACCTTTGGAAACTATTTGGAAGCTGCAGGTGCACAGTAGCTCTAAAAATTACAATGCTTACTTGGGCATCAGAAATGGCTTCAGGGGACATGGTTTCAGAGAAGGAGCTTAATTTTTATTTTGATTTTTTAATCCAAGTGGTTTAGACTGTGGACATTATGGTTACGTGGTCAAGTGTTGGGAAACTGAATTTTATTCCAGCTCCCGATGCTCCTTCAATTGTGTCCCCTTGCAGTAGCCGTTAACCCTGTTGCACTTAGGAATCGTCTGTAAACTGGGAATAACAGTGTTGCCTACTTTAGTTTTGAAGCCTGACTAAATAATGTGTGTAAGAAACTGTGAGGCCAAAGTCATTCTGGGGCTAATCAGTTGCAGAGATGGAGCTGACACACAGGACTGTCAATAATTTGACACCGTATACATTTCCTTTACAGAAGTGGTTCCCAAACTTCACTGGCCCATGGGAAGCCCAGTGAGAAAGTAATGTGCTGCATATAACATATGCTTTACTCTTTTCCAGTGGTCTCCATTTTAACTCTTTAATTTCCAGCAGCCACCACAAATAGAGAGGATTTTAGCAGCAGAATGGAAGACTGCTACTTCATAGGGATTTTAGAAGCATAAATGTTATCCCACTTTGTATGAGTTCATGAAGTCATTAAATAGAGGTTAGGAATTTATTTTTTGTGCGTGTTCTCCAGTGGGAATTAATTTTCCACCAGAGATTCTTTAGGGAAAAATGAAGGATTTCTTTTTTGTGTGTGTGTGTAAAACATATTGTTTAAAATATCACATGACTTTCTGTGTTAAAAAAAAAGGTGTCATCACCTTCACTTCATTCCATTAACTCAACTTGTTTTCAGCTTCAGCTGTGCAGTGTTTATCACCCTCTATTGTCATATATTACACAGCTGCAGAATGGCAAGGTTTTTTTAAAAAAACCCAAAACAATAAAGCCAAACCCAGTCCAGAAGTGAAACTCCTGGTAGGTGTGAACAATGTAGTGAGTAAAGTGTCATTAAGAAGAAAGTATTTGCTGAAGGATTGGAATGTCAAAGTTACAAGTTTATTTACAAGATTTCAAATATTAAAATCAGAGGAAATGTTTGAAATGTTCAGAGTCTGAAGTGTCAGTAAAACTCACTTCCCATTAGCAGTCATGAAGCTGATTATGTTTGTATTAAACCAACAAAGTCAGAAGGTTTGAAGTGAAATGAAGAGCAGGAATTTTCTGCCCCTGGATCATGGTGTGCTCTATCTGAACTGTAAGATATGAATCCTATAATCTTTTTGCTGTTCTGCCATTCACATGAGGTAACATATTAAAGATTTACCATGTCCTTCAGTTTGAATCACTTGAAATTAGCAACCATCTCAGATGGTCTTGGCCATAACTGCTCTCTTCCTTCTCACAAAACCATCACAATAATAATGTGTAGCAGTCAGCTTGGTGAGGTGATTTTAAACCTTCTGGGAAAAATGTGCTGCACAGGTAGTCACAACTAAGTGAGCAGAGCCATCAGCCACTCTGAGCTCCGGGGCCAGGTCTGTTCCAAACCAGTGTCAGCAGTGCCAGCAGTGCCAGCAGCCACTGCTCTCCTCCCAGTACATGGGGACTCCTGCCAGGGGCATGGCCAGCTGGCCAAAGGGAGGGGACCCCTCCCTGGGACTGGCATGTGCTTGGGCAATTTCTCAACTATGACTGTTTTTTCATCCTGTGTACCGACATTCTGGGTCCTGGGAACAAAATCATTCAGCAAGACAGTGAAAAGCTGGTGTCTTTTATTCCTGTTCCATCCCAGATGTTCTTCTGAGGATGCAGAACCTCCTAGGATGGGAGGCGAATAAGAAATCATGTGCAGCAGTGACCCCAGTGAGAGGAAATTATCAAACAGTATTTGCCATGAAAACAGATTGATATTCATCATTTTAAATGGTTACAATATCCTTGTTGGAATGAGCTGCAAAGTTGGTGCATCTGTCCCAGGAGTAAAGTGATATGCCACCCATACAGTGATGAGAGATAAATATTCATGCTACAAGTCATGTCGTCTATTAAAGAGCCTGATATCACCTGTTTCAAACTGAGGAGAAGTAATCTGTGAAAAACAGGATTTGTAGACATCTGATGTTAAAGCAACACCCCTGCTTTGTACTCCTTTTATATCAACCAGCTAGTGGATTCAACCACTTCAGCAGAAGCAGTGTTTAAATCACATTTGATTATGACTTGCAAACTTGACTCCTGACTCAGTGCACAGAATCTGCATTGCTATATGTTTATTTTTAAATTAAATTGGCTAACATATTTTCTTCGTGGGATCCTTCCTTATTCTCTGACTCTTCCCTTTATAGTCTGCATTTGAGCAAGGACATGTTTGTATTTTAGAGTCAGTAGTGGCACATGGATATAAAGTCAAACAAGCCCAGCATTCTTCTACTTTATAGGTGAGCTGCCAGATCTCTCCATCTCCCGTTCTCATTAAACAAAATCCCTGAAATTTGTGCTGTGTTGCTGCCTTCTAATATGAGGAAGTGGTGCTGTGGATGACGCAGGGACTTGCCTCCAGGGGAGCTGGGTAGTGTTCCCAGCTCTGCCATTTGCTGGCTGATATCTTGCAACTCACTTAAAGTTTTCGTGTCTCAGTTTCTCCAACTGTGACAATGAGGCTGGTGGGCCAGCATTTCTCACTGAAATCAATAATAGATTCTTACTGAGCTCGGTGGCACTCCAGTGCTCTGAGATTTGTGAGGGGAAAAAACCCTAATTGCTGCTTTTAATAAATTTTCCTTGGTTGTCTTTCATTAGTTTTACCTCACATGAGCATGATTCAGATTTATTCTTAGCCTGCTCCTTTACCAGTATGAAACATAACCTCGCATACAAAGGTTTATCAGGATTTTTATAACCATCAGTTCTGCTCAATCCTTTTCTAACATTTCATAAATATTTTTCCCTTAAAGTTCTACATTATAATGCAAACATAATTCTTTAGTCCCATGTAATGGAATACAAACGGAAGGGACAAGACAGTATTATTCAAAAATGTTCAACTTATGAAATAATAAGTATGAGTTGACATGCCCCAGAGAGACATGACTGACCAGCTGCTCTGGGTGAAACAAATAAATAGGAAAATCCTTTATTAATGATGTATTCTGCAGTAGATTCTGTCTGGGGAATTCTGTAGAAATGGACTCTTTCTTGTCTCTTTCCTATAAATGAACTAAGGAGAAGACTGAGTTCCTGGTTTGGTAAGCACATAAACAGTGTACAAATACATATGGAACTGTCACATTGAGGGAGTATTTCAGCTTTGGTAACCACTACATCTTGAATTTTCTTTGGCTTCCTTCAGTTAGCTCAAGACTGTGGGTGAGACTTTCCAAATATAGACAACCAAAATTCTGACCAAAAAATACACACATTCTCAGGAGCAGATTAAAGCAGGATTCATGGATCTGGGCCTTGGGCTTGGAGGGGGCCAGTATAACCACAATGTTTGAATTGAAGTATCCGTCAGCTTGGGCTCTGGTGGTAGGGCTGTGGAGGTGGGAGGTAGAGCTGACAGGCTACGGAGGCGGTTGAGTCATGGGAATTTTTACTGTAGTTTGGATGGATTTGGTTATTTTATTGCATTGCTCTAGCTTGCTTGAGGCATGCTGCTTGGCCTGACTCCAGGTCTTCTTTAGTCTGACTCTGCCCCAGCAGTGGGTCACTTTGTCCCACAAATTGTACACTCACAGAGAATGCACTTACTCTGTTTCTGATGTGAGATGGAAGGCAGGCTAGCCATGGTAACAGGAAGTTTTGTGTACTAATATGAGCTTGTTGAATAATTTAGGTTGTGACAATGGTGTTGAGACCCTCTCCTTTTCCAGGCCAAATGAACCCAGCTTGCTCAGCTGTCCTCTCGAGTCACGTACTCCAGCCCTTGGTCCACCTTGGTGGCCCTCAGCTTTACTTATTCCAGTTTGTCAGTGTCCCAAAATTGGATGCAGTACTCCAGATGTGGTCTCACAAGTGCTGAATAGAGAGGAATAATCACTTCCTTGACTTGCTGGTTATTTTCTTAATAAAACAGCCCAGTATGAGGTTGGCTTTCAATGCTGCAAAGACGCACTGCTGATTCATGTTCAGTTTTTCCTCCAGGAGCCCTGGGTCCTTTTTTGCAAAGCTGCTTTCCAGTCAGTTGGTCTCTACACCATCCCAGATGCAGGACTTAGTACTCGCCTTTGTTGAACATCATGAAGTCATGTATGCCTTTAGGAACAGATGCTCATTTTGCACACTCAATGCATTATTGCAAATACAATTATATGCTTGTACATGTATCCATCAGGTTTATAGGTTTATAGACACATTTTGCCAGTTTTTTTGTTGACAGCCTCATGGTTTCCAGAGAGCAATAAGCTAGTAAAATTCCTAAACTTTACGTATATGCAGGGAGATTTCTCTCAGAACACTTCTAATGATAAACCTCTCTGTTAGGTAGGATTCTGTTTTGTTTGTCACTTGCTCTCCTTGACTTTTCCCATTCTTAGATAAAGGCAGTGAGGACCACATGAGGTATATTGGCATAATCAGTAACACAGACTTGCCTGGACCTCAGGAGATAAGTCTGTACTGTATCAGCAGACGGCACCTAAGAATGCTTTTCGAAGAAAAAAAGTTTTCTCTGTCTTTCAAAGGGAGCTTCCTTCTGTTGTCTTCATTGGAGGTCAGATTGCTGATTGGCCTCCTCCAGAGTTGGAGAAATTCCTCTGAAGACCCCTTAAATTGCATTTCAATTATACAGGAGGCTGCCCTTGCAGGACCATTTTATTTTCAAGCCACCCCGTGGCTTCTCAGAGGTGATGTTGTTTTGGAATCCCCATTTCAGGTAAAAAAGAAAACCCTGCTCTGTCAGCCTCCAACAGACATATGCCTGAAAAGGCATATCTAATTGATTTAGAGAGAATCAAGAGCTCTCTGTAGATAATGTTGGCACAGTGTAAATCTCTCACAAATTAGACATTCAGAGGAATGTGTTCATCAGTAAGGAGTTACAAGGCAACATTGATCTCTAATGGCCAGTAACTACAAAAGACAAACAATTCAGGACAATTTGATGTTACAGACTTAAAATGTTCACGTTTTTATTTCACAATTACAATGCAAAATAAGAATTCTGGTTTTCAGATGTGCTGGTGGATGCTAAGAATTTCAAAATCAGCTGATATAACAGTATAAGTAAGACCTTTTGAGCTTAAATGCCTTTAAAAAAAGGAAGCAGACCCTAGGATAGGATGAGATGGATTGAAAATACTCCAGGATGATTCAAATGCCAGACCCCAGTCTGGGTTTGGGCCATGTGTAAATTTTGTTTGGTCTTTCCCAGGTCCATAAGAGATGAAGTCCCTGGCATTCTTGTGGGAGACCCTGTATTTCATACTATTTGTCATTCTTTTGGACATCTGGAGTTTGTCTGCTATTTCCTGCAGAGAAAACCTTGGTAAAAATCAGCCATAGAATCTCAGTAAAGGAGACTGCACTTTGGTAAAAGTCAAATGAGAAGTCTTGTTGCAGTGATTTCATAAAGGCAACAGGTTATATCTCTATTGATTCTGGCTTATTTCCTCTACATAAAAGAAGACTTTTTGCTGCCTTTGATAATAAAACATATACCAGACTCTTATTATTTTTATTGGTGGAAGCCCTTGCAATGTATAAATGTTAGTACAAGAATGAAAAGTTCTGGATTAAAAAAATGAGGGAAAGATATGAGTGGAAGTTAACTTTTCTGAAGTGTAATTAATATATATGAAAACACAAAATGTTTGTTTTTCAGTTTCCTATCACATTTTCCATCTGGTGTCTGCAAAGCTTTTAAACTTCCACTTCCTCTGTGCAGTTTTGCAATATTCCTATTCACAGGAAGTAAGAGGAAGAGCTTTATGAGGGATACATTACAAATAGACTGTATGTAGGTGTTTGAACAAAATAGCTGGGCTCGAATCTGATCTGGTATAAACTGAAGACCCTTCAAAGGAAGTACAAAATTCAGCTTGTTTGTGACCTGGTGCTTCATTCTGCAGCACTGGTTATTTTTTGTACAAATTACTGTTATTTTTTTCCCTGGTGCTTTTCACCTGTGATCTCAAAGCACCTTATTAAGCAAGAATGAAGGTCTTTACAGTTTTTAGACTTGGTAACTGTAAATACAATCTGTGCCTAAGAAGTGCTTCGAAGGCCAGGAGCTGGTAGCAGACTTCACTGATTTGCTGAGCCAGGTCCCTTTATTCCCAGTTCAACATACTATCAATACACTGCTTTTCAGAGTAAATGAGTGTTTCATAAACAGACTGAAGAACAGCACAGCTCTCAACAGCTTGTGAAAACAAGAATAAAGCAATCAATTACAGCTTTTTGTCTTGATTGCAAAAAGATTGGTCAAAGGACTCATGAGGGTGACAAGAACATAAAGGCACTGGTGGATTGCATTGTTGTGCTCAGATTTCCCTCAACAACAACAGGAACCCAAGATGCCAGCGAGGAGTGGAAGATCACTCGCAGTAGTTTTGTAACAGCAGCACTGAGGTTATTACAATGTACATGTTACATAGCAAGGCTGTAGAAACCTACATAAAACCATCCTCTCCTTTCCTTTCTTTTTCTCCTATTCATTTTTCCTTTCATCACTGAAGGCAGCTAGAGCTTAGTGTGAAATTTGAGAGGAGAGCCAAGCTTCCTCTCCTCTAAACATTCCAAACGATTGATGAACTCAAAATCTGCTTCAGGATCAACATCCAAGTTTTGCAAATGGTATCTGTCTTACTAATTAGCTGATCCAAACCTCCAGATTTCAAACTACAAATATAAATATCCCATGACTTTAATCAATCTCCAGCCCAGCTACAGGATACTTATTCTGTTACTCATTTCTTACAAGTTTCACTTCTTGTTCATATTATTTTTCAGAAAAGCAAATTAATTGCCATAAATGCAGAGTGGTTGAACTTATTTATTTTTTTCCCTGAAAGCTTGAAACAGTCCATTCACAAATATTTCCTCCCTCTTGCGCCTTCTCCTGCCTCCCCTTTCCCAGCCCACAGGTATGACAAAACTGCCTTGCAAGATGAGCCTTAAAAGTCTATGAACATAAGCTTGTAAATCTGGCTCTTGAACAAGCTCTATTATTTTTAACTGCTTTTGTGTAAGACAGGAGGCTATGTAAAGAACAGGATGTTTTGAACATTGAGCTCTGGTGCATTACCTAATACTGCTGCTACAGATTTGATGTAATTTCTCCGCAGGTGTCAAAGGCATCATAAAGAGCATGCTACTGAGATGTTAAACATTTAGTATATATAAGCCCAGTGGAATTCCTGATATACTTTGTTTATCAACAGAAATGCCAAGTTTTCAGTTTATATTATATTCAATTGCAATTACAACACAGCCTATTCTTGCAGTCTATTTAGATTTTATTGTATTTTTAAATGATGGTAGACAGGATACCTAACAGACTTTTGTTAATCTCCACTTTCTTAGGGGATTCATGAGGTGAACCACTTCTGTCTTTCTGGGAACCTGGGGCTGCTGCATTTTGCTTAGATAGGGAAGGATAATTGTATTTGTATCTACTCTGCATGGTTGCTTTGCAGCCAGGTTCTCAGTTGCTGATCTTGCCTCAGTCCCTTGGGGAAATTCAATGATACAGAAACTAATCCTTCCAAATAATGCAGGTGTCAGAGGTCTGTGTAAGAGGAAGGCTTGGCAGAATCTCTTGTGGAAATTTACACAACATCTGCCCACACAATGGCTGGACAGTACTGTCCTTCCTTCAGTTGTCAGGTGCATTGGAATGTGTGTAGAAGAAAACCCAAAGAAAATAGTAGATCCAAGATTCTAATGCATGAATAAAGGCAGTTATTGTTGGAAATATGAACCATAATTCATTTTTCAAGCAATTTTTCTTGACTCGGTACCTTCTGTCTTGCAAAAGTGCACTTCGCATTAATTGAGGCATTAAAGAAAGAAGATACCATCATATATTAGTAAGATTATCAGTTAATTTTGTCCTTTTAAAATTTTTTTCGGGGAAATTTGCCTTTCTGACCACCAAACCTGAGCTTAAAGTCTCAACTTATGATACGCATGTAAAGAAGGGCTTGGTTTTACATGGTAAAAATGTGGCTCAAACTAAAGTGGAAGAACAGTGTTGTAGTGAGTTAGGAGCACAATACTGGGAGGGACTGCTCTGAAGAGGGAATGTATTATTTGTTCTGCTGTTCCTATCTCTCTCACCCATTCAATTTCAACACCCTCTTCATGCTTCACTCATTTTGTGTCCTGGCTTCTAGATACATTCCTCCATGGTCACTTAGCGTTGTCTGATATCATCTTACCATCATACACGATTCTTTACAGACAACTATTATCAGCTTTACGCTCACTTATTCACAAATTAGTGCCATTATTGTGGTGGATGAGCTAAGAACTGTGCTGCTCTTCATGTCCTCTAAGTATCACATTTCCCCTGGGCCACTCATTCAACATGGGGTGGGAAAAGTCACATTCCTTGCTAAATTCAGCTATTGTCTAACGAGACCCGTCTGTGTTGCCTTTCTGTGTGGAAGTTCTGGCCATTGAAAACACCTGTTCAATCACCCTGTTCATATTTCTGCCTGTGTGAGGGAAGTCCCACTTGTACATTTACCGGTGCTTTGGCCAGCCTATAAAGAGACAGTTTTTGAGGTCATTTTGATCCTAACCTTGCCATCCTGATTCGATACGCTTTTTAAATGTCCATTTTGTTGTGCCATAAATGACTGTACAAGGCATAAAGCAATGACGAGACCTGTCTTTGAGGGCTGGCAGAAGCATGGGCTGGACACTGGGATGTGAAGAAAAAGTGGGTGGCAGTGTCCTTCTGCCTATGAGAAGAGCTCATAATGTGGCACATAGACTTTGTACAAGGACTTGTCCTCAGTAGCAGATGTGTTCCTGCTTGCTTGCTTGCTTGCTGGGGTCTTGTTGAGCTCCTCCATTGCCCTGCATCTAAGAGGATGATCTCAGTGCCTCCAGTGTTTGAAAATCCAGTGTGAAAGTTATGCATAAGAATAATCATATTTTATTATTTATTTGTACATGATTACATATGTTCTTCATGGTCAGGATGAGAGCACCTTATACCTTGTAGGAGGTAGGTGCAGGAAGAGAGGGAAGAGAGGTCACTACCCCATCACTCCATGTCAATGGAGTGCTGAGGAAAATCGAGTCCCATAGAGAACTGTATGTTGTACTGCCAAGTCTTAAAGTTTTATTTCAAATCTAGTGATATTTGATATTTTTAAGCCTTCATTCCTTAAATCAAGGGATACTGCAAGAATCTGAACATTCTTTTTAAAAAAGAAACTTTAATAATCTTCCAGCGTGTTGGGAGGGTTTGAAAACTCACAAATTAGGAGACAAGAGAGGATGCTACAGATACTCTTTGAAAATCTTATGACTTTTTTTCCTGCAGCCTTGGGATTTTTCAGCTTTGATTCACAATTTTTGAAAATTTGGAACAGCTGACAATATTTTGTCCTCTTTAAGGTGCTGCCCTTTAATGCAGATGGTACTCTGAGGATAGCTTCTCTGGCAAAGAAGAGTCTTTAAAATGCATAGCTCATCTTTTAGAGTGCTTGGCACAATGGGACTGTGAGCCTTCGCTGAGAATTTCAGGCACGACCACAGTAAAAATAATAAATAAATGAGGCATCTCATTCTATCCAGAGATGCTGTATAGAACTGCTGTTAAAGTGCACATTTGCAAATAAAAGCAGCCTAAATTTAACTATGACTCAATTACACTGAATCTGACCCATTTTTGTTCTGTGTTTCAATTTAACACTTATTTACATTCTTAGACTTGGCGCTGTCGGAAGAGAAAGGAGGGGGAACAGGCATTTTCCTCCTCAGAGTTGCTATAAAAAAATGGTGATTAGGAAAACACAGCTATAGTCAGCCTGAAGCTGGGTAGCTCATTTGAACCCACTATAAAAGAAAAGATCGTTTTCTCATCCTATTAAAACTGAGTTAGCAACGGCTGCGTAGGCGGCAGGAGATCAGAAATGAACGTCCAACTTGGAGTTCGTACAGCTGGGGTCGGGTCCAAAGCAAACTGCCTGATTAGTGAAACAATTTGTTTTTTACAATGACAGCAAATAGGTAAATCTTGTGAGCGTCAGGAAATCCTGGAGGATTTTGAGTGGGAGCACTGACTGGTTTGCAGGTTGCACTTTGATTAGAAGGCATCGTTGCCTCTGGTTTTCGTGCTCATGTTGCAGGGACATAAACAAGAGGGACTCAATTTGCTAGAGGCATTTATTTCTCTGTCTCTTCCTCTCTCTCTCTTGTTTTTACAATCTATGTGTAATGACTAATTGGCTGTGTTTTCCCAGCTATTTTATGTTTCTCTTGCCCTGGTTACAAGTCGTACTAAAGCAGTATATCCACAGGGACCTATAGACAGCCAACATTGCCAAATGATACGCAGCATTCCCCTTTCTCTCTAAGTGTAAAACATTTACAAGTAAATTTACTAATGCATTAAGAACATTTCCTCAGTTGACTGTTAGTGTTTATTTCTTCCCCTTCTCCTCCCGGGAGCAGACACCTTCCAGCCCCTCAACTTTCACACACTGCTCTCCCGTTATTTGCCTCCTTCCCTCCCTGTCGCCCCTTTCCCTCCTCTCCCTCCTCCTCCTCCTTTTCCAGTTCAGCGGCGCAAATTTCTGTTTGTGCCAGTGGGGCGGCCTGGCGAGACCGCAATTGCTCTACCCCACAGATTGACGAGCCCTCAGATGCCGATTTACTGTACATGGCAGCCACGCTGGAGCCGCGGCACATCTGGAGTGGAGTAAGCTTACTCAGAAACAGGGGCCAGCTCCAGCCGGAGCCAGCGGAGCCGAGCGCGGCGCTGAAAGGCAGCCCTCCTGCCTCCCCTTCCCTCCTCCCCGGGTACATTTCCTAATGTAAACACAGGCCAGGGGGGAAGGACACAGTAACTCTTTGCTGCGTGTTTGTCATTTCGTGTTCTTTATCTGCTTGAGGTCAAACTGGAGCTCTGGAAAAACAGAAGCTTTGCTTTCATTCTAAATAGCTGAAAGCCAGCACTGCTGAAGGGGGGGAAAAAAAAAGAAAAAGAAAAAGAAAGAGTTTGCTTTTGTGTTTATTTGTTCCACTTTATGGTAATTTCGGGCATAATTTCATTATCTGCAGCCAAATTGAAAACAAGCTGTCTATGCTAATGATACCAGTGTATTATTTTATGTACAGTAGGCGTGGAGCTCTTTAAACGACGAGTGGACTACATTTCTGCTTACAGCTGTACTACTTTAACTTCTTTTTTTTATAGTCACAAAATGAGACTTTCCTTTTATTATCTTGAAACAAAAAAGATTAGCTGTGGATGCTTTGTTTTACAAAATGGTGAATACCTTTCACGGCCCAGTGCCAGCCTGCTGTCCCACAAATGCATTCTGCAAAGAACGTTATTGCAAAGAAAAAGTGTGCTTGTTCTGGGGCAGATATGCTGATTTTATAGTCCAGTTCACTGGACTGCTGAATTTTAATATCTACATGTAAAGAAGTGGGAGAGATTTTTGAGGCATTTACTGACTGTCAGCAATCTGGAAGAGAACTCTGTGATTCTTTACAAGTTTTATATAATTTTTATTTCTTCTTTCTAATGGCAAAATGATAAAGTTTATAGGTTAGTTGTTCAAACAACATTAAATCATAAACAGAATCACAGAATCAACTAGGCTGGAAAAGACCTTTGAGATCATCGAGGCCAACCTATGACAAAGCAAACATGCAATTTAAAATGGCTTTTCTCACTCAGTATTCCTTGCAACTCAATGGATTATGCAGTGAATAAAGGAGAGAAAACAAACCTCAGAAAACATTGCTGATAACATACTGATGCTGATGTTGATTTAGCTGTCTTTATAGTAAAAGTCTGATTCAGATGAGAGCAGTGGTTTATCTGGTATGGAGACTAGTTAAAAATCTTGCTCAGTAAATGGATGAATAAACCACTGCGGGTCAGACCCTAAACCATTTTTGTCTACAGGAGTAGAAAATCTTTGACCACCACATGGTTTTCCAGGCATGTTGGTTCATTGTGGCTTCCCAGTTCACAGGCCATGCTGAGTATTTTGGCCATCTGGTGGATAAAATTCCAGATAAGTAGGTTGCTGCCTTGACTCTCAGTGAAGGCAAACCTACCTATCACATAGGAAGACTTGGGCTGGGCATCAGGTGTGGCTGGGCAACAGTTCTTGTACCATGGTAGTGCAAAGTTTCAGCAGTGCATTCCCCACTCCTCCATAGGGCTCTTCCAATCGCTGTTGTATGTTCTGAGTATATATACCATAATACTTGCACAAAAAATAGCAATATGGGTTTCATATTTCTGTATTGTTGTTTTAGTTGATTTTAGAAATTTCTTCACAACTGTGTTTTCTCTTACTTTCATGGTGTTTCAGATCCCACTAGGAGAGGGCCAAAATTCCTCATGAAACATCTTGCACAGGTCTCAGCCTTCTCACCAGGGGAAGCAGTGATCATTACCTCCTTATGGCTGCTTAGAAACTGCTCGAGGTGAAACTCAGTAAGGAGGGGACTCTGCGTGGGAGAGGTCACCATGGGAAGACTGAATTGCACATCTCCAAGGTCTGGAACGACCTTTCTGTGCCTGAAGTCAGAAGCAGCATCATGGGTCCAGGAAGAAATGCAGGGAGGGTACACCATTTTGCATGATCTAGGTGATTACTGAGATTGATAAAATGGTTTCTTTGCAGTGAAATGATTTATTTGGAAAAAACTCCACATGTCTACACAGAAAGGCTGATAGAACCAGTCTCAAAAGCAAAGCTGTTTGGCATACTTCAGAGAGATCTTGGCAGTTGACTGAAATCTAAAGTTTTTCAGGGACAGTTGGATTTTGGCTGAGTTCTTCTGGAAGCCTGCAGGGCTCTGGCTGGCAGACCATTGCTCAACCTTTTGACTGCCAGGGTAGAAGATTGATGGCCTATCATTGCAGGATGGCCCACCAAGTAGTCTACCTTTGAACTAAAGACCTCAGGCTTTCCAGGTTTCAAAACTGGGACAACACTTGTTTTGAAACTTTTTGATGTGTTTTGGTATTCATTGGAAATATTTTTATGAATTACCAAATCCTGACCCCAAAAAGTGTTCCATAGGAGTTTTTTGAACAGCTGTACTCTAGTCTAAGTTTAATGACCTTGAGGGGGAAAAAAAAAGTTTCTCCATAAAGGAGAAATAAAACAGAATCCAGTGAATGAGTCTGAAGCAGGACATCTCTGACCCCTACTTACTAGGCAACCCTGCCTGTAATCCCACTGGTGTCCTTGGACATTGGTTTGGGCTCAGTGACACAGTTCTTGTCTTAATTTTGAACATGATATCCTGATAGGAATTGCTTAAGCGTGGTTCATTTTTTCCCCTTTCCATTTAGTGCACATTTGAAGTTGATTCAACTCCTTGTTTTGCACTAATGCCAAAAGTGTCCACGAAGTCTCAAAATGAAATAATCTTGGTAGATGACTACGCATCCTACTGATTATGCTATTGTTATTATATTAATAGCATGTTCTCCAACTTAAGCAATGTGCAGGTGCAAAACTCTCATTCAGCAGTACATAACTCTTTCATCTGCCACTTCTTGCCAGTAGATTTCCTGCCCACATGAATGTTTCTTGTGAAATTTCTGGAGAATAGCTGTTGGAGTTTTGCCAGTCGTAAGAAAACAAATACATAAACAACCCCTTTCCAAAACTCAACAAAAACTCCCCCTTCATCAGTCATCTCTTTTTGAAACAATTAATTCATGATAGATGTTCTGTGTCTAACAAAAAATACCAGTTGTGAAGAAATAAACAGTGTGGATTGATGTAGCAAAGGCAAAAGTAAAAGCTTTCCTAGAGGTGCCAGTAATGTCACCTCAGTGTGCCTGTGTATTGGTGTGCCCTTTTGCCTCGCGTGGGTACCTCCCTTTGAATATGTGCCCATGCCTGTCCTGACTCAGTCATTCACTCTGTAACACTTCTTTTGAATCCCACCCTGATACATTAGGTTTGAAAGACAATTGGTCTTGGCAAATGGTAACCCATTTTTAGAGAAATCTTAACGCTGTGGGGTTTTTTTTTAGGTAAGCAGGACTTTTGGATCTACACACATGCTCAAACAGCTGTGAAACCTGTGGACTAGCATTCAGAATCTAGATTTATTCCAGGCTTCATGCTTTGTGACCATCATTCAGAAATGAAGACAGAAGAGCACTTTGAGAACTGGAGGGGATTTAGGGGTTTGAAAGTGTATCAGTAGGTGTTAGTCTGCAAAATCATATGTGTGTTAGAAAAGGGCAGTTAAACAAACCCAGCTATTTGTACTGTGCTTTAAAAGGCGATAGATCTCTTTAAAATCAAAATAAACTGAGAAATCTGCCCAGAAGTAAAAAAAGAAATTTCCAGTTTCAAGTGTGTTATTTCCTTTCAATGTGATTATTTACAGTGTATCTTTTCCATGTTTTTTGCAAAATGTTATTGACATCTGAATGGTATTTCAGCATATTATGACAGATGTGAAAGTCAAACACCAATATTTGCAATATTTTTGACCCCAGTATAAACAGTAAAAAATTATCCTACTGTACTTTCTTTGCCTGTTTTCAGTGTTTTGTTTTGTTAAAGCAGTAGAGGATTCATTGAACTGGAGCCTGCCATTTGTTATTGGCATTTCTCAGAAGAGTAAGAACAGTCGTCAATGATATATTTTCCAACAAAAATATAAACTCAGTATATAAATGTTCAGATTATAATTCCACCCCAAATATATATGTATCCTAAAAATAAACCACAATAAATGTTAGACTAAGCAAAAATGAAGAACAGTGAAAGAATGAAGTAGAGCTAAAAAGGGGGCAAAAAAAGTAGAAAGAAAACCACAACAATAAAAATGCAGGCATTAAGTAATATAGTGGCTATGGAAAAAAAAGAGCTTAAAGATGAAGTTAAGAGACAGAGAAAGGAAACTATCCACAAAATTTTTGCAAAAGCACTATTATTACCTGGTGGGTGAAATTGTCATCAAGTCATTGGAGTCAAGTCAGGTGTCCTGAAACACAACAAATAAAACCCAAGGACTTTAAAATACCCAAGATTAAAGAAAGAGGCCAAAGAATTTCAGTGATCGTCAAATGGTGATTTAATAACTGTGTCAGGCCAGATCTTTTTCGCTATCAAGTTTAAATTGAATTATACAAATAAGAATTGCAATGTTCTAAAGAATGATCCCCTTCTCAGATTTTTCTGAGGGAAGAAATAAGACTTGGAAGCTCTGATTTTGTGAGGGAGAAACTAATTTATTTGGGACTAGGTTTGTGTTTTGAACCTCTCTAAAATGAAGATGCATTTTGGCTGGGGCTCCAAGCTGGACACTAATTCTGTTGCCCACCAATTAAGAAAGTATAATCGACCTTTTATGCAGAGCATGACTGAAATCTGTGAGTCTAAATTATTCCTGTAAGTGAATTTGAACAAATTTGGTGCTTTTTAGTAGATTCAGCCTCACCACAGGACTCAGTTCTATCTTTAGGTGAGCATGTGCAGCTCTTGTTAATCACTAAGGATTGTACAAGTGCGACAATGGGCAGAGCAGGACCTGTTATTTTTCATTAATTTCGTAAAGTCCAGTTGTAGTTTGAGTATGTTCCTCATTAGTAATAACACTACTATATTCGTTTTCCAACAAAACTCGCAAAATATTTCATTACTTTTTGGCCCACTGAACTACTGAACTGCCAGCTCCTAACAGAAAGGAGCTGTAACTGAATCACTAGTAAAAGGAGCAGGAAATTAGATAAATGGGTAACACTGGTTTTACATGCCTAAATGAAAAGGTGTTAGTTTCAAATATAGAGCCTTTCAATACATTTTTCAAATCTTCAAAAGTGCCTGACTTCTGTTATTAAAATGCTGCAACAAATTAACTGATAGTACAACTCTGCTCCTATGACTTGCAGTGATTAATGCAAGTGAACAAAAAATAAGGTGAAAATTCCTTACATCCTGATAGGCACCATGATCTCCTTGGATATTAAAAATCTTAGGGCTTGCATGACTGCAGCACAATTATTGGATAGACAACTATTTCTTTTTCTGATAATTACATAACAAGACATTATTTGGAGGAAGCTGGCATTGTAGCCAGATAAATACCCTTGCTCATGCTGCCTGGAAAACTGTGGTGGGAACAGTTTTTGAAACTCATACAACAAACATTGTGGAGAGAAGAACCTTTTTAACCTTCACTTCTAGTAGGGAGGAGGAATTGTAAATGCAGGACAACAAGCTATGTTGGATGAGAATCCTCCCACCCAATTTAGCCACCTGTGTTAACTATAGCCCTTTTAGGTTTCCATTAGAATCAGTGGAGGATGAGAGATCTCCAGAAGGTGAGCTGTATTTTGGCTCTTTGAATTGTCAGCTGTTGGAGTTCTCCCTCCATTGACTGCAAAGGGCATTTAGGGGTCCTACAACCCATGGGTACCTGCCTGTATTTAATTGGGATGAAACTGGGACATCCAGTATACACCATAAATGTAGGACATATTACAGAGCTACATAACAAATGGAGTTCTTGGTCCTATCTAGGAGAACTCAAGTTAAACTTCTCTAAGTTTACATCAAGCCAAAGTCCACTGCTAGGAGTGGAGGAGAAAGAGGAAAGAGAATGCATCCTGGGTGAAGAAATAAAACATTTTCTCAGATGCTTACTCAATAGTGTTGTGCTTCAGGCTCAGGATGTTGCTTCATTGTCAAATGGCTGATCTTTCCTTGTCATGCTTTCCTATTGTTCTCCATTCCTTAAATAATCCTGGCTTTCAGCTGCATTTTTAATCCATTTAATTCATTTTCAAACCTCCTAAAAACCAGAGATTAGTTTAGCAGATCAGGAATGAATTAGAAAAAAGATTGCATAATGGACCTAGTTAAATTACACAGTTGCTACTTGCCTTTGCATAGTAATAAAGATCCAGTTAATAGCTTCCACTTTATTTAGCTGCTAAATTCTGTTTTGTTTAAGAAATCAACTCCACTGCAATAACTACATTGTTCTTTGCTCATTAATCTCTATTATTTGCTCTTCTTTGAATTGTTGTGAAGCTGCATGGGCAGTCCTCTGGCAGAGAGATGAAGGTGTTGACCTATTAGATCTTTTAGGCTCTATGATTTAGAAAAAGTAGTACTATTATAATGGTTTACAGACTTTAGTGTCTCATCTTAGGGCTTCACTGTTCAGTCCACGATATCACAGCAGCTCTAAGGCAGAACTCCATTGCTGTAATTTGTTCTATACAAAAGGTACAAGAACAGCATAATGCTAATTATTATACAGTCAGTATAATACCACTATAACCAGACCACTATACTTGCAGATATCCACCATATCCAGACCACTTAAATCAGAAAATAAGTAGGGGATTACAAGTAACAACTGAGGTTAATTTTTTTTTTTTAAATTGCATTCATACCATATATGACTTTATGACACTATATACTGCAGACTGTTGCCACAAACTTATTCTTTGAACTGAGTCTTGTACCATTACAAGCTCTGGCGGTAGGAGATATGTAAGTAGCTCTAGACATACTATAGAATTCTTCAGCAAAAGAGCAGTCCCATGCAAGAGTTACACTAATACAGCTGGAAATGTTGAAGCAGATCATTCTATCATCTTAATATTTATGTAGGTATTATGTGAACAAAACACCACTTTTTTTTCTCTTCATGTATTTTTAAAAAATGTATTGCAGTTAATATCTCATTAAACATGAAGGGAAAATCTCCCAGGGAATTCCTTTTGCTCTGACCTCATAATCAATAAATTCCTGTGGAGCAAATGCTTTATTCAAATTTCATCAGTTAGGTTCCCTGAAATCCACGGTTCTCCATCACCTTTTCTACTTAGTGTACTTGCTACATCTGATGTTCAGTGGTCATAACTATAATCTCTCTCCCTGTGTCTCTTTTAATTCGCCTTTTCCTGTGATGGAGCAGCTCTTGACATTACATGTGTTTCATTTAAGATATTCTGTGTTTCAGTCAAGTGTATTTGCTGCGTTTGGTCTTCAGTCTTTAGGGTGGCAAAGAACAGAAAAAGAAAAGCAGCCTGAGGTGACTTGTTTGAGCTCCTACATAGGAAACATAGCAGAAGAATGTTATTAAGTGTTCCTGTATTTTTTACTCTCAATGAAATTGCTTACAGCATTTCTGCACTTTTCAAAACATAGGAATTAGGGTAGATGACTGACTTTTCTCGGGGACCTGCTGCACTACTGGTAGATCTCAGACCATCTGGGATGGACGATAGTGTCCCACTGAGGTAGTAGCATACCTCCTTGCCCAGGGAATTTGGACTCTGGCTAGGAGAATGCCAGAAATCTGACAGTTTAATGCCCAAAGCTGTGGTCTGCTCTTCAGAGTAGCAGCCACTGGGCACCATCAAGTGAAGCTCACTCAGACCAGTTACCTCATTCTTTGTGTCTTTATTTGAGTTTGTAAGGTGTTTCCTGGAAAAAAAAAACTTTTATGAGGGGTCTGTATATGTTCAGAGTCTTTGCAGGGGCCCTTTGATTAAGTCATACTTTTTGTCTCTGAAGTCTCAGGAGAGTACACCCAGCCATTTGAATATTTGTGAGTGGACTCTAACTGCACAAATATGAGTTCCAGTTTAATGAAGGATTTAGTGGAGCTCATATGAACAATATTTGCATGTTGTCCCATCTTCAGTCACGGCTCTGCCTGTATCATGGGTTCAGAATAGCACTTCAGACTTCAGACTGGCATAACAAATACTCCAGAGTCACTGAACAGGGTTGTCACTGGGGATAGTTTACTTGGTTTTCTCAGCATTTAGAAATGGTACTTGTCACCTATTCCACATAAGTCTTTTCACTACCCTGCCAACTTCTTGAAGAGAAAAATAACTTCATACTGGTTTGAGGTGTTTCAAAAGTTATGTGAGGAGAAATGTTGTTGTTTTTTTTCTTTATTTTTGCAGGAATATTAGCTAAGGCATGCACTTCATTTCTAAATAAGCTACAATTCAGGAAGCATTTATGTAATCTCTCTAAAGCAGGAATGTTCAGAAACACTCACATTTGAAAACGCTGTTGCACCAGTACATCTCAATAGCTACGTCTGTTTGAAGAGCTTTATCTTTGGCAAAGTCCAGAAAGCTGTTGCCATGCTTGGAGCGGAATCTGTTTTAGCATCTGAAAAAGGATATGTCTTGTTATCTTAGTTTTCCAGAGTCCTTCTACAGTGAACAGTGTTCAGGTGAGAAATCCTTCCAGTGAAGATGCCTGTAGAGATGTCTGTCTCTGATGATTATAGAAGAAGCACCTTTAATCTAAGCATCTTCCAGTAGATGTTTAATTTAGGACTTAGAAAGTTAGGTGAAATGAATCCTTTTGCTTACATTTGCATATCAAGCTTCTGCAATGTGGATTTCCAGAACTTGACCTTTCAAGCTTAACCTGATATCTGAGCCAGTGGCTGAGGCCAGACTCCCTGGCATTTCCCACTGTGCTGGCTGGGTGTGAAAAGGCTTAAGGAGTCATATCCAAAGCAAGAACATCTACTCACCATGCTGTGTTCATGTGGACATCAACACTGCAAATCAGCATTATGCAAACAAACTCAAAAGAATCACTTAGGCTAGTAATTCTTAGGCCTTTGACTTTCCACTTATTGAAAGCTGCTCTTTGTTGGTTTAAATTACAAATGTCATTTTACCTTCTCTGCAACGGGAGGTCCACAGGTGACTGCAGTCATCACAGTCAACGCTAAGCTGCTGAAAGGGAAATCAGGATTCACGTAAGAATCCGTAGTTCTGCACCAGATCAGTACCTTCACTACAGAAAGTTAGATTTTGGTGCACAGTCAACTCTCAGGTTTACTTGTCCTGGATTTGATATGTCAGAGTTGGAAAGTTCTGTTCAGCAGAAACACAGATATTGCAAAATATCTATGAACCAAGGAATGGACTGAATTCCTTTGTGAAAAACACGGTACACAGATTTCTGTAGAACACAGAAGCAGTGACGGAAAAGGCATAGCCGAGTGTTTCTGAGTTGTGCAAAACATAGTCCTGTGCCGAAAGGACTACTGTTAATGGTACATGAAAATGGATTCAATCTACAGTCCCAATAATGCTCTACAAATAAATGGAAAGTTTGTGCATGAGTAGAATTTTGGAAGTCATATGAACATAACAATTACCATTTTTTTATCAGACCCAAATCCTACCTTCGTGAACATCGTGTCTTTGGCATTTCCTATTCTCTTTCTTTATTAGTCTACCTGCATCTCAGTTATGCCCAGAATTCCCAGTAAAATCAAGATAGAACCTCCAAATGGTTGGAGCTTACCCTATTGACATAAAATGATCTATCTTTCACTCTGGCAAAATATCCTAAGCATCTACTTAAAAGGTGCTGAGTGACCTCGTTTAAACCAATCCTTAGGATTAGGCACACTGTTTGTTTAAGCTTTTTTGAGATCCTGAGATAGAAGACGCTTTGGAAGTGCAAAGATTTTTTAACTGGCTTAATATGTTTTTGTGTTTATTTGTAGATGTAGAACTTACACAGTATAAAATTTGACAGCTAAGACTAGTCATGAAATGTCTCCAGGAAAATAAAAAGCTGTTAACAATTTGCTGACATTCATGAAAACCCCTAAATGCTTCTAAATCTGCTTCCAGGTATTCATATGCAAAAATCTGAGATCTTTTGCATTGCAAATATTAGCAAATGTTTTTTAAATCATGCTTGCTTTTAACACACCATTTATACAAGAGCTTTCTGAGTAGCAGCAAATTGTAGTCCTATTAAATTTCAGTTCACCTTCACACTGGTACTTGAGTAAAAAATGGTTTTTTAGGTATTTTATAGACAATTCAAGAGTACATGTCAACCATTAGGGATCTGAATATAAGGTTTCAAATAAGAAAATATGCTATTAATAATGAATGGGGAAAGTTCTTTCTGTTTTACACATGTGAGCAGTTCAGTCAGTTTACTAAACACTGTATTTGAGCAGAGGAGACTGTGTATGCCTTTTCATCGCTTTTTGAATTTCTTTAATTATGTGTGAGGAGTGCAGCAAATAGAAAGAAAATAAAAAAAAGCACTTTGGAGTCTTGGGTTAATTACCAGCTTTGGATAACATTCTGTTTAAGGCAGCCATTTAATTTTTAAAGAATAATGTTTTTAAAGACAGCAGCTTTTAATTTTGTAATTCCTTTACTTCTCTATGGGTTTATTTCTATTATATTCATCCTAGTATAAATTTAACCATCTGGAGTGTAAGCACAAGTGGGAAATGGAGAGAAAATTTCACCTTTTTTTGCTTTCTCTTGTGCATAACAAGTTTGTTGAGCCTATCAGTGGGTGATGTACAGATATTTTAAAAATTTAGCCTAATTATTCATTAATTCACTGGAGATGATAGTGTTTTTCTATCATTTACAGTTTTGCTTCTTAATGGTTCTGCTGTCTTTCTCTAAGGAGTGCAGAACTGGGCCAGGCAGGGAAATAAGAACATTTGCAGTTCAGTAATACAAAATGAATTATTCTGGAAGACTGACTGTTACTCCTTATGTCCCCTCATTAGTATCCCTTTCACTTCCTTTTCCTCATCTTCTCCTTCTGTAGTTGAGCTCCCAGTTGCATGGATTCCTGGGAGGAGGATGAGCAGCCCTGGCATACCCAGTGTACAGCTGCATCTGCACCCAGCTCTTGCATCCTGCTGGTCTCTCTGGGGACAGCAGAGGTAGCAGCCACAGGCATCAGAACCAAAATGTGCTGTTGCAAATTCCTCCTGACGGGTTTTTGTTCGTGCTTCCTAAAATGCCTTACCACAGCTTGAAGCAGCCTGGGCATTTAAAGTTTAGCTTTACTCCTCTGACCCTGGCCCATTTGCTCTGCCTTTGTTTTTGGAATTTCCAGGAGGAATATGGTGGTAGGGCTGTCTATACCCTGTGTATGCACGTTACCTCAGGCCCAAAATCAAGGTGGCTGGTTGCTTTAATTTATGCCTCTTCTGAAGCTGAAACCTGCTGCAGTTTTGTGTCATCAGTAGCCTCATTTTGTTCTGCTCTAAGCCCAAATCATTAGAGCAATGCATTTGTGCCAAAAACTCCCCCAAATGTGCTGGGAAGAGTAATGTAATAGAAAGAAAAGCACCTCTGCAACTGCCTTGCAGAACTTCTTTTCCCTGCCCCATCATTTCTATAAACAACTTCTGATGAGGAAAGTGGGAATTTGGTGTGGAGAGTGGGAGGAAGACATCAGCTTGGAGAAGTGAGGGAAACTGGGAAGGGCAGGAGCTTGGGAGTGGGGTTAGCAAACCAGAGCCTTGGGGAAAGTAGCTCTGTCTGGAAAAATAGAGTACAGAGCTGACAGTGACTGCAGATGTGTTGTCACTGCCAACAGCCTTAGTGGCCCAGGCTGTCTTGACAAAAGCTGAATGCATGCAGTTGCCTAAGGAACCATGTTAAATCAATCTTATAATTTTCCCTATTTGTTTATTCTCTGTTATTTCACCTCAGAGGGTCTTTTCCATAAGGGCTTGAGGGACACCTTAATTAGCAGCAGCAGCAATGGCTGGCAGGGAAGTAGCAGCATGTGTCCCCTTTCCTGCCCTGCCTTTTATTTGGTCAAGGAAGTCACTTGCACTTTCTTTCATCATTCCTCCTCCTCCTCCTCTCTCCCTCCCCCGTGTCCTGACTCCCTGCCCGGATTCAAGAGCTTGAAGGTCTGCTGGTGGTAGCCGTGGTGGCTGCAGGGAGGAGGGAAGGGGGGGAAAAGCAGAGGGAGTAAAATAAGTGTCAAGGAATTCATTGTCTGTTCTCCACCTGTTGTTATTCTGGTCCCAATCAACCTGCTAGCCAGGCTGGAGCCAGTGGCCATCTGGAAACACTGCTCTGTTTATAAACTTGGCATGAAGCAGCACTCCCGGGCCCTGACCTCCCACACAAATCTGGAAACAATTAGAGCAAGATGATAGGCAGGCAGGCAGGGAGAGGAGGGGAGGGAAAGAGCGTGTGAGAGAGGAGGCTGCAGAGAAGGGGAAAACCAGACAGAATGAAGGGGAGCATGGAGAAGGTGGCAAATGTTTCTGAGATGCAAATATTTATGCCCACCTCAAATGACCGCTAGGTCATTAATTATTGCCCTTGCCAAAACAGCTTTTTTTCCATGAAGGCTAAGGCTTGCCTCTTTACCTCCCCCAGCAACACAAGTTTTCCAAATTATATTGTATGTTTTACACTGCTAAATGTTTGCCCTTATGACTACTAGGAAATTGAGATGAGTCTGTTAGGTCCACATGCTCAGATCCATACGTGTTCTGTACTTGGTGGTATTGAAAACCGGAGTCCAAATATTGCAGCTCCTACCCATCTTTATTAGCAGTGATGTCTTTCTCTGCTACTCACATACCCCAGCACGCCTCTCTGCAGAAAGGATGGCTGCCAGCCTCCAGCTCTCTGGAGTGTGGGAGTCATTTGGGCTCAATTCTCTCAAGCCTTCCCTCGCCCCACCCTACCCACCCACTCCTATTGCAACTCATCTTTGTCCTTACTGGGAAGGCTGTGCTTTTCCTGGTCAAACCAGACCTTCAGTCACTGGGTTACTCCCTAGCTCCGTTTTGGGTTTTGGACCCTTTCCCAGCCCTGCTCTTGCCGTGCAGGTAGACAGCCTGCCTATCCACAACCTGTTCCAGTGGAGTCTTGAGGAGAGCAAGGAAGAGCCACAAAACAAACCCGTGCATTTCCCTTTCTGCACACATGGTGTGGGCAATCCTGTCCATGCTGTCAGTGGTTTTAATGTAGCTAGTACAGATGCCAGTGTGTTAATTCACCCCTCATAATGTGTCCTTTCAGTGTAACATCTGTAAGAGCACGTCCTGCCTGGTCGAGGCAAACCTGACATTCATTCCTGCCAGCCTGCCTGAGGGAGGATCCCTTTTGGCTCACCTGACACATCTGCTACTTCCACATCCCAAGAAGTCAAGCATTGTGTTTCAGGTGCACTAAAACATGGATCCTTCCTGGTGTGAGGAACTGCTAGTGGTGACATTGGTTTTCTCTGAGTGCATCACAACAGATCTGTGGACTGGACTGGGTGTGGCCCTGCCAGCCATGGCCAGAGCTGCTGCTGGGTCAGCAGGACTGGAGCCAGAGTGGCTGAGCATGCAGTATAACCCACACCTTTCAATTTCCACGATTTTCTTCATGCACTGGCCTTATTGTGCCTTGCTTGTGAGGTGCATTAAAGGTTTATCTGCCCTGAAATTCATAAAAAATACATAAAAAACCCTACAGCTCAAAATGCCCAGGATTTTTTCTGTGATGCAGCCTTCAACAGTTTTGCCTCTGGTGCATCCCCTCAGGGCAGCCTTTGGCCCTTTGGTCTCACCAGAGCCAGTGGCTTGCCTCAGCTCTTTTGTGCTGGCCACAACACAAACATGGCCCAAGTAAGACCAAGACAACTGATAATGCCTTAATGCTTGTAATACCAGCAGGACAGAAATGATCAGCTCCAAGGTGAGGGTTGTTTGGATTTCACAGCTCAGGAGTGGTATGTTACGCAGTGGTGGTTGTGGTTTGATGGGGGAACCGTTCTGACTGCTACGGGAAGCACACAGGATCCACTGTGCTTGTGTCATGCTGCATAACAGCTTCTCATTGTCTAACACTGATTTTCCCTCAAATGGTGGGCTGCCATGTTTCAATACATACACAGTACCTGTGGTCTAATTCTATGGGGTGCTGGAAGTCTTTTGAGCGGTGCTTAAAAGGACTTTTCCTGTCCAAGGGAGCTCAGTGGTTCAGACTCATTTTTCTGAATGAAATGTTGCTATCATGGTTAGTGCTAATTGGCAGCTTTGTTTGCAGCCTCATCAGAGTCAGTGATTGGCTAAACAGAATGAGGAGGCTGTAAGTGGCTGTCTATCCTACAGATAAATAAAAGACTTCAAGGTCAATTCCTGCTAAAGCAGCACTTTTCAGAGCACTGTGCTCATGTACTGCCTCCTTCCCTTACCAGAAATTCGTGTTTCACAACCACTGGTTACTTTTCTCAGATTTGCAGTAAGCATCAAGTTATTACGTTAGTGTCTGGTGTGGCTATTCCTATGTTGACCCACTCAGGAATGCATTTTGTTTTGACATGGCCTTGGAAACTTAAAGGAGTACAAAATGCACAACATGTAGGCATGCAAAAATAAATACAGGGAACCCACCAGACATGAATAGCAAGGAGGCAAGAAGCAATTCAGCCACAGGACTAAGAAACAAATGGTTTCTTTATGTGGCTCTGGCTGTTCGGTAGCTGTAGTTCAGAGCAATGTAATGGGTTTTAATGTTCATAAAAATGTTCAATCTGGTAAACCAATTTTTAGACCCTTACACAGTCTTGTTGAAATTGGATTCATTTGAACTGTAATGTAAAATATTATGTTTACTTAACCCTTGTAAACTGATCTCCTTTGTCTTCATGAACTTGCTGGGCAGTTAAAGATCCAGCATTCCTTCCACAGTTAATAAAACTTTGCATTTTTCTCTCTCTTCGTATACTTAATTACACTCAGACCTGGTTAATCAACATCAAACTTTTTTAACGCTCATTCTTTTAGATAGCTTTTGATTAAAAAATACATATGAAGGTCATGCACTGAGACTTTGTATAGTATTTAGGTTCCAAAACTCTGCTTAGATTTTTCTTGTGTGCAGCCCTGCAGACGGTGCGATGTGGATCAGCTGAGGTCTGATTATAGCTATGATGCAACCTTTAAATCACGTCAGAGGCTTTGCTCTTTATAAAAGGTGGTAATCCATTTCTGTCCTCATTTTTGAATCACAGACCCACTGATGTGAATGGCAGTTCAACACTCGAAGCTGCTCCTCTGTTTTCCCCTCTACCCATTCCCTGAATTTTCATCTGTCTTGCACCAAGGCCCCCGGAGACATTTCATACAGGCATTTCTGTGTTACTTGCAAGTGGGCAAGAATAAACTGCATTCCATATGGCCATTAGGTAACCCTTTTGCTACACGTATATTGCATTTCCCAAGGCACTCAGGATTTACAAAAATCCTTGAATGGTATAGTTGATGTTGATCAAAGAGTCTGTGATTCAAGAATTTATGAAGAAGGATTTTGAGGTTTTCAGTCTGAAATTTTTCAGGGAATACAGTGGCTGGAATAGTGTTTAAAAATCTTAAGGTTTTTTCTGGAGTTATTTGGTAGGTAGGAGTGAAATCCCTTTACAGCCTTAAAAGACGATATAATTTGGTGTGCACTTTTGTTAATTTAACAATGAACGCCTGGCTCTTGGTTTGCTATGCCTGGATTGGTGAGCTCCTGGGGACCACTTCACCCCACTCTCAGTGTGGAATATTAAACAATGTACAAGATTAGAATTTTAGCTAAAAATGAATAGTGAAAGGACACAATGTTGCAACTTTGGCTTTCACTTCAGAACTGATTAATGACCACAGAAGATAAATATAGAAGGTCAAACCTATCAATTTTAAAACACAGAGCAATTACAGACCTGCCATTTCTTAAGTTCAAGCTTCCTGCTGCTGTAAGTTCTGCTTGCAGTGGCTTATGCTGAGTGGTCAGTAAGGCTTATGAAGGGACCTTGCATAAGGCTGAATTTTATCAGGGCAACTTTTCAGCTGTGAATCAGATACACCTTTGTGTGTAAGCTCAATATTCTGATACTACTAGGACAGATGTGAAGCTGTGCAGGATTTTAGCAAAGCACCTACCAAAAAGAGGCAAGCAAATCTGAGATCCTTTTGTGTGTATGCTCTTACATTTGTAATTTATGGAAGATAGTTTCATCTCTGAGGAACCATCTGTATTTCATTGGGATGCTGTTTTCTACCCAGTTTTATGACATGACTAATTGAAGCACTGGGAGATCAAGTGCTCACTCAAGGTCACAGACCATTTTGGTAGCTCTGTCTCAAGCCCAGATTTCAGCATGACTCTGAGTTTGTGATAACACAACCCCTGCAAACTCCAAAACTAGAGGCAATATAGATAACTGTGTATGGTGTAACCATAAGACTTTGTTGTTGTTGTCATTGTTGTTTGACATTCTCTTTTAAAACACTCTGTGGGGAGAGAGAGTACATGAAGAGTGCCCAGGAAGGGGGTAAGTGAAAGAAAACACTGTGTTCTGTGTTCACAATGCAGTAAAAAGGACTTGTACAAACTATATTCGTGTCCAGAGCTTGAATGTTTCAAAGTCTTTTCCACAGAGTGCCTTGTAATCATTATCCTCAGCATCCTGTTTAAGAGAAGCTATTAACTACTTACAGTACTTTCCTTCTATTTTTCAGTAAGATAATATGAGGCAAAGGCCAAGAGCTAACGTCAGGTTGTGTCCAAAGCACTTTTTTTTTTTTAGAAGAGGTCTGTTAGTCGATATTTTTGAAGTGGCAGAAAGGAAGCACCGGGGCAGCGTCCTTCCTGGCTCTGCACAGCTTCCTGCGCGCTTCCCTGCCGAAGCGTTACTCAGAGCCCTGCAACAATTCATGCTCAGCCTCCCACGCCATCGTCTGCCTGGCTTTGATTTTCTGAACTTGTACAATCGGCTGGCGGGTCTGCTCTGTGACTTAACAATGAGTGTACAGGTGGCAGAGCAGAGAGCCAGCAGAACTATCTTTGTGATTCAGAGATTGCCAATGATCTCTGTGTGCGTGTCTCTGAATACACCTGCCTTTTAATGCTGTAGTAGACAGGGTTGCGTAATGTACCCAGATTAAAGTCTACAGGGCTCTTGGATAAACCCACTGCGGTAAAAAAAAATAAAATAAAATAAATTAGAGCTGACTGCTGACTAAACTCTTTTCAGGCGCAATTTTCTCATATCCCTGCTGATGAACTCTCTCCAAACTTCTTCCCACCTGTTTATGGCTTGGCTCTCTGGGCCAGGTACTGTTCCCATTGGCACAAGTGCAAATCCAGTTACCTGATGTAAATTAAAACCTGTTGGGCTGCTCAGGCTTCACATCGTTGTAGTCATTGTGGAGCCACAATTTGTGAATGGAGTGATGTCTAGCACTGTAATTTCCTGCAAATGGTGAAGAAGATGCTGATTTTGCCTGTGGCAACAGCTGCTGAGAAAAGGAAAAGAAAAACCTCTGCAAGAGCAGGAGGAGATAACAAAGGCAATGTGCAGTGAAGAGTCAGTCAAAGTGCCATGGTTCTCTTTGACTATATGTTCACTGAAAGAAACAAGGATTTGCAGGCTTTTTGTTTTTCTGCCTCTTGTGAGTGTGCCTTTTACCACACATCCCTTCTTAAAAATATAACCAGCCTTTTTCTTCTCCCCTTTTTCTTCTAATAGTGCCACTATTAGTAGCTTCATCTTGAGAAACAGTGTAGTAATGCAGTTCAATATTTGTTCTCTTAGCCTTTTTAAAGTCCTTGAGCTAATTTTGTGTTAAAAACAAGCTGTCTCCTCAAAGAGAGCCCCACTGTTCTGATTCCTTTTGTCATTGCGGTGAGAAACTTGTTTTTATCTCCCCGTGGCTGAATGTATCAAGGAAGGCGAATGCAGAGCCTCTCAAGAAGCCATCAGTCTCTGATTTTTCTTTAAGAGGATGGAGGACAGCAGAGTTTAGGGAAGTTGTACCCACGGGTAATAGAGCTAACCCTCTGCACATTTACAGCTGCTGTCGTGAGGGATCATACTGCTCTGCACCCTTGGGATAGATTGCAAGGCAAATGTTTAGTGAGAAACCAGATATTGAAGCAAGAGATATGAAATGTTACGAGGACAAAAGGATTCTGCTGCTATCAGAAACACCTGGGTCCTCAGATCAGCCAGGGTCAACAAAGCCACCTATGTTCTTCCTGCCACATATATATGAAATATAATTTGAATAAAAAGACACAGCAGCTCATAAGAGATGAGAACTTTTTGCACCTTCTCTATTACCCTGTTTTTAGCTTGCCTTGCTGTCTGCAAGTCAGGCTGTATTTGTGCACTTCATTGGGAATGGCTTTGTAACCATGTTCTGTAGATGACTCTTGTAGTTTTGTGACAATTCACCATTGTGTAACAGGAAACATTAAGAGAGGAGAGGATGGGTTAACATACTGAATGATTTTAGATTATTAACATATTTGCTGTGCAGTTGTTAAACCAGATTTGTTGCTGCGTTTTTGTTGTTGTTGTTGTTCAATTCCATATTTTCATATTAGTTTTGATAAAGCCAGAAAAGTGCCCACATTGTTTTTGTACTCAGAATGGTTTATTGTGTGTTTAGTATATTCCCAATGCGGCCTTAATGTTTTTATTATTATAGTAGCTCTGACATGTTCCCAAACAATATTATCTGGGATTTGAGGAGTGACTACTGTTGATGTAATGCAAATGTGACCTATATTAAAAAAAAGTTTCTTCCATCTCTCTTGGACACCAAAGTTAGTCTGGTACATCAGCTTACCATTGTACTCAGTAGCTGCTTTCATAGGATTTAACACTAAGTCATGAAATGGAGTAGATCTCAATGAAGTTAAATGAATGTCCATTCTGGGCCTGAAGTTTTACATTGTGTCCCCCAAATTTTTGGCAGGACACTCTATTTCTATTTCATTTACAGAAATGCTTTGCTTTTTGCACAGTATTGAGACATATGACTCTGTCAAGTTACATTTGCTGTTATTTTAGAAGAAATCTGTGAATGTTGTCAATGAAAACTTGTGGTGCATGGTATCTGTTTTACTGCTTTGTTCATGATTGTGTTATGTACCTTTACACAGTGAATAGCAACTATCAAGAAATAAAAACTGGATTTTTTGTTGTCATTTATATTCCCTTTTCATTATTTCAAGATAAATTTCATCAGTACCCCAGGGTATTGGCGGCATGTATAACATTTCAAGTATATATTTGTCTTTATTATTACTATTTCATAATCCTAAAGATGTTAACACAAAAAAACCAAGCCACTCTGCAGTACATATATGACTGTGTTTAGTGGTGGTAAAGCATTTCCCTGTATCCTATTGAAGAAAAACAGTAGAAAAACAGAACTAGGAGGGAATTCACCTGCTTCAGCCCTCTGACTCAAGCCTTTTCATGTTGAGTGCTCCTGACAGCTGCCTGTGGAAGTCCTTGAGCTGTTTGGTGCTGTGCTGTAGGACTTCCTGGTACTCTGCAGTTTGCATTAGAGACATCCCTGTTACCTCTTAGGTTAAGCTGTGCTCTGCTTGTGAGGGCCCTGGTGCAAGGGCTTGTTGTCAAGAGTTGTCACTCTTGTGAGAAGTGTGCCGTGGCTGCTGCCATCTGCCATTGCTGCTTCAAGCACCGCACCGGTTAAAACTTCTGTGGTCTAGTGGCAGGAGCTGACAGTTTGTGTTCCGACACAACAGTGTCACCTCGAGAGGAGCTGTGCTGAGGTTGGCCATGGTAAGAAGGTCACTCAGATGTGATGTGAGCACAGCACCTACATACAGATTTTCAGAAACAAAAATGGCTATATGGGGCTTTTCATTTCGACTCTTTAATTTACTTTGCTGTTGCGAGATAGCAAAACCTTGCTTTTTGTTCTTTGGTGTTTATGGGTTTCTGCAAAGATGTAGTGGGGATATTTTTTACAAAAGGTAATGGTCGTCATGCTTGTAAATCAGAATAATAAATAATGAACTTTCTCTTTTCTTTTTCGTGGGCTATTTCTGTGTGAGAGCTGCATTCCCTGTGCACTAAAAAGGACATGTTTCCTGACCACTAAACACCTTTTCCGCTTCATGTAAGTTGACACTTGTGTGTGCAGCACCAGAAAAAGTGAAATCAACCAAAAGAAGTCAGGTTTTGTTTTTTAAATGGTCTGTGGGGCACAGATAATTTATACATCATCATCATCAGGTTACATAGGAGTTATGTTTCCTTTAGTGAAAACCAATTTCTTGAATACTGAAATCAAATCTGTATTTCCAGCAATACCCAAGACTTTCAATTTTGCTTCTGCTGCCTCAAGAGATCCTCCTTCTAGGAAAACTGATTGTAGGAGACACACATTTTCCATAAGTTTTCTGCTGCCTTGTACTGCTTTCATCCATGCTCCTTAAGCATACATTTATTTATGGAAGGTTTGTTATTTATTTCTCAGGGGTAAAAGACTTCACCATAGGTGAGATTCTGCAGCAGGAATCTTGGGTATATAGAGGGTTGGATTTTATTACATTATTTCACTCATTAAAATGCAAAGATTGCAGTGCAGTTGTCTGAAGACTGAGAGGAAAACTTAATCCCTTTCTGCTATCCTTTGTTGTCCCCAGAGCAATTCACCCTAAGCCCCCTCTTCCAAGACTAAAGCACAAAAGAGGTGGCCTTGGGATGTGATACTAGAAGTGGACTGGAAGTGGGGAGAAGGAGCATTTCAGGAAAAAGGAATTTCTTCACCAGAACTGTATTTGTGGGTTCTTAAACTATTTGTGTTCCCATCAGAGCTTGTTCCTTCATGATTCAGATTCTCCCCTGGCTTAGTGCTGCAGTGAAATCATACTTCTGTGCTTCTGACATTGCAAGGCTGTTGCCAGCATAGAAATGATTGTGATAACACAAATCCACCAGGGATGGGCAAACTACTTCAATAAAAATAGCAACTGCAATGAATCTCAGCCCAAATTTTGAACTCCCCTCTGGCTTTTTTTTTTTTAAGCTAACATTATTTCAATAAGTACCTCCCTGAAATTAATCATGTGGACTCCACAGTCTTGGCTGTCTTCACTGATCCAGCTGCTGTCCTCAAATCTGACAATTTCCATTGCTTCCCTTGGGTTAGAGGGAGTGAGTACATTTTGGGGTATACCTTTGACCTGAGGAATGCATGGGATGGGAAGACATCAGCCAGCTGAGCCCAAAAGAAAACGTGCCAAAACTGAGTCTGCCCTGATAAAATATAGCTTGGAAAGGGGAGCTCTTGGAAGCCAGAGGGAATGAGCTGCTTTAGGTGCAGAGGGAGGGAGAATGAGGATGAGGATGAAAAAGTATATAAAGAATAAATTCAGAATAGTAGAAAGCTGTATCAGAAGATTTCCATAAGCCCTGGAGCATCCAGATTACACTGCCAGATTGTCTCAGCCTGAAGTGTGAGTCCTTAAGGTGAGGATGAACAGAACCTTGCACGCTTTATGCAAAAGTGAAATTAAACAGCTTTGTGGTGTGCAGGGGTAATATCACTTCTGTCCACCTCTGTGGTGGGAAGTTGTCCCAGGCTGTATAGGGGTGGGTGAGTGAATATGGCACAGCTGATCCCTCCTGAACCTCGATGCTGAGTACTCCCAGGAGCATGGACTCCAACAGGTCAACACACCATGCAGCTCCAGTGCCCCTCGTAGGTCAGGACCTTGAGAAATCCCTTCTACTTATGCTTAGGCCATGTTAGGCATGAAAGATGTGAACTTGCTTTGCTGTACTCCAGGTACAGCAGTGGAGGTACCTGCTGGTCAGGTATGGCAGTGGCCACATGGAAGTCTTGTCCTGGCTCAGTCCTGGGATTGCAGAACCATATGATTTTGGGATGCAGCTGGCTCACACCTAGCTCAGTGGAATAAGAGCAGAGAAGCAAGGATCTGTCTCACTGTGTCAGTGCATCCCTGTGGCTGAAATGCAGCCCCTGTTCCTGCTGTTCTCTGTGAAAGTTCAGCCGTGGAGAGAAAATCGGCTTGCAAGAGAAGGCAGCTTGCTTTTGGACACAACTAATGCAGTTAATTAGCACCTCTGAGGAGACAAATGAAAACACGCAGGAAGAAGGTGAAGGAAATTTACAGTTAATGCTTGTGTGCTGGTGAGCTTTCCAGAGAGTGGAAGTTTCTCTTTAAGCCACGTACATGCTCCAGAGCAGGCGTGTGGGAAAGGTTACAGTGAATTTGCCCTCACATAAGAATCACTTTAGAGCAAATAACAGTCCCAACATGAGAAAATTATTTCAAGCCATGAGAAGCTGAAACATCGTTCAAGGACTTGTCAGATCTGTTTTCTGCATTTCTTTTTTTTTTCCCCATGTGCTCAGTTTAGGTAATATTTACAGTTTTAGGCATTTTGTTTATTGGCCACGGTGTTCACTTTAATCAAACTATCACATGCCTTGCTGTGGTCTATACTGCATCTTATTAGGGGGTAGCTGTGCAGTGCTCTCCCGGCATGAAATGAGCTGGCCTTTAGAAGCTGTGCTTCTTCATGACTCTGGTGTTTAATTGCATGCCAAGTGTGAAAATGAATTTGTTCCGTACAAAAAATAATGGTATATATACGGTGCCATTGATCTCGCATTTCAAAATATGGTTAAAGCAATACTGAATAGATCCATAGCAAGTACCTCTGGATGTTTTTCCTCTGACTAATGGAAAGTTTGCTTGTGCCTGACAGCACAGAGGGGGCTGCCAAGATGGTGGTGGGGGAAGAAGGAGGCAGGAGCTCAGGGCAGTTCCCATGGGTCTGGCAATAAAAGGAGCCAAACCTCCTGCTTTCTGCCCTGGCAACCTCCTGCTCAGTGCCATCACCCTCTGTGCTGCCCAGGAAAACTTTGCCATGGTGCCACCATCCCACAGGGACTTTCTGGGCTGCCTGAAACTGGTGCATCTGCTGTGCTTGCCTAGCTGGTGCCAGGCACATCTGCAGGGGTGCCTTGTCCCTCCTGTGACTCTGCAGCAGCCCCGTCTCTGCAGTTGCAGTGTGCTGGAACTGTGGCTGTAATGGGGAGTTAAAAAAAAAACCCCACACCCAAAGCCCCCACCCAAAGCTGGGTGTCATGGCTCTTCCTGGCTCCTCCCTTCTTACTGGCCACTGCCAGAATCAGCATGAGGAGATGGTCACTGGACACAGGCGATTATAAGAGAGCCTGGGTAGATCTCAAAGGCAGATGTGATGAGGACTTGTTAATGGATCATTTTTTTCCATTCTGAAGGATGTTTTGCTCTTAAATAGGTATGTACTTGCAGGGTACTGTCAAGGCTCCCTGAACACTGAAAAAGAAAATTAATTTCTGACTGCAAAACTAAAGCCTCACCTAGTTTTACCCACATTTCTCTTACTTCCTTTATGCCTTAAAACTCAAAATAAGGTTCAGGTGCTCGGTAACCATTTTTGAAGTGGTGGAGAGAGGCCAGCATGTTTCAGTGCTCTTTACTGTGTGCGTGAAGCCAGTAATTTGTACCTGCAGAGGAGGAGTTTGGTGTTTTAGCTGTAATTCAGCCATTACCTCAGGACTTTGGAAGTTAGACTTTTGTTCTGCTTGGGGTAATTTCAGAGTTAGGCCACGGCGGGATCAATTCTGGATCGTCCTAAAACAGTGCTGCAACATCTGGTAGGAAAACAAGTTATGCTGTAAGGATGCAGTGCAGAAACTGCCAGGGAATGGGTTTCCTCCCTGACTTCAGCAGAACTCCTTACACAATTTGGATCAAGGATGTTGTGATACACAGGAAGGTGGATAAATTCACTGCTATGGTTTTCCAGACTGGGTTGTGGGATTCTGTACTGCCCAAATGAGAAATAGGCAAGCTACATTACATGTAACTTGTAATGGGCAGTCATCACTGCAGGAGAAGTTCTCATGGACTTTCATTAACATTAACAGTTTCATCAATGATTTGCAAGGAACCCTATGAATCCAATATAAACTGTGGATGACAAAAAAAAGAAAGAAAAGATGGGAGTGATGAATTATAAACATAGGTTATTTTATTTCAGCTGTATTTCAGGTCATACATTGAGAAAGATATGTCATTCTTGCAGAAAGGCAGAGGCCGAGTGGTCTCTATATCTTGAGAAGAAATAAAATTGTAAAAGAAGTTGTTTTTTTAGTGTTCATGAGTTCTCATGTTGATGTTTATCTACAAGAGATAAAACACAGGATGTGAATGGTGGTATAAGACTGGCAGCTGAGAGTCTGTGTTACCTCTGTGTGTGCTGGTGGAGTGCTGCTGTAGCAATGTTTTGTCCAGTTCTACTGTTCTACTTTTTTTGTACCTGCTTTTCTCACAGATGAAGCAGGAAATGCAGCAAAGCACCACTCTATATTTCCCATTATATATTTCACTGTGTATATGAAATCAACTCAAGAGAAAGAGATTTTGACCACCGGAGATTTCAAACTGATCTTGTGAAGTAGCTGGTCTGATTTTTGGTAGAATGAACTTCAGAGAATTTTGGCTAAGACTTTATTTTTTCAAGTGTTTTTAACAAACTGTGGCTTATGAAACAAACCTTTTCAATGAAATTGCTGATTAAAATCACAAAATGTACTTTAAAAAAACCCCACATTTTCTCAGTTGACCTTGCTACAAGAGGGGGAAACATGCTGTCACTATATATGTTATTAGAAAGTTCAACAGCAATAAATAGCAGAAAATATAGGAACAGGTATATTTTTCACATTTTTCAGAAGAGTAGTAGCTGGTGAGAGTCAGAAGATTATCTAAGTGACTTTCTAACAATAAGATTTACTCTACATTTGCATCTTCTTTTATGGAAAACATTTATGGAGTATTAAATTTCCCCCCATCCTAAAAATAGCCTTTTTGTAGAAGTATAAGAATGTGACTGTATGATCATGAGGTTCTATTTCATGTTCAGCAGACTATGGAATGTCTAAGTTATTGTCTTTCTTATATATTTTCTAATATTCCATGGCAGTGATTTTTATACTATGAAACTTAAAATATCCTTGAGCTTCTCTGTGGGTTTTAGCATCCAAAGGCTTGTGCAGTCTTTCAGCATCAGAAGGTGACATGGTTCTGGAAGAGAAGTGTAGTCACGTTGAGGATATGACCCACTACATGCATTTACTTTAAATTAAACAAACATTTTCTTCTGCAGACACAGGATATACCAGCATGTGTGTAAAATATTTATACTATCCCAGGCTTCCCACTGACACCAGCAGAAGTTCTGTGTATGAATATAGGGGGATCTTATTCTTCAGGCAACCTCCAGACTTGTACATGTAGAAAATTCAGTGTTTGCAGTCAGATTCACAGTGGGTGTGAACCTTCATTGAGTTTCTTGGTGTTTGCTGATGTAGAGCAGCAGAAAATTTGGTCTCTCTCTTAATAAGTTGTACTTATTTAGAAAGTGGTAGCAAAGTTCAGCATATGGATCTGACCAAACAAGTGGTTCAGTGAACACACGAGTCTACTTTTCCAAGGCATTTGTACCTTGCTGCTGCTGACTTCAACAGAAGTATCCTAAGGGTGAAGCATAAATTTCCCCCTTGTTAGAGACCAGAGAAACAAGACAGGAAAGAGACATATGAATTCCCTCAGCATGTGAAAATCTTGACCTAGATTCTATGATGAAACTCAATTGACCTAGATAGTGTGCTTAACAATTTTTGAAAAGGCCAATAGCTACTTCCTTCATTTATAAATTGCAAGAGGTTCTGCCCTTTAAGTTAATAAAAGAGAAGGCTTGTCAGCATTGTACCCAGGATAGTTTTGTATCAGCATGGTACCAAAGGTAGTTCTCCCACAGAGAATGGAGGGAGTTGGACACAGAGGTCCTGCTGGGGGAATGTTGATGGCTTGCCCAGGTGAAGCAGAGAGCCCTTGGTGGAGCAGCAACCCTAATGGAAATTCTGATCCCACAATGTCGGGCGAGCCTTTCTTCCTGAGCTTATGCCCACTTGGTGAGATGAGAGCATACATTCACCATCACTGCAGGCATGAAAATACAGTGTCAGTGTCCAGTGAATTGTGCCTGAGGAATTCTCCCAGCCTGTTGTGTTAAGGGATTTTCCTTGTCTGTTTCTGAAAAGCAGCAACTTCCTGAATTGCCTCCCACTTGTAACTTGCCATTTGAGTGCTCCTACTTTGCCTTGAGGCAAAGTTGAAGAGGAATGCTTTAATTCCTAGAAATTGCTAGAAATGCCCATATGATGTGGTCTCTGTGTGAGCTACTGTTGTCTCTTTTCTTGTGCCTGATGGCTAGGACCAGGATGTGCAGGAGCCTTCCTGTGCAGGTTTAATACAGGGTGGTGTATGGGGAGAGCCTTGGCTCCTTATGAAGATCTGTGATTAAACACCTTATTTTGCTCTCTAAAATAGGTTGCAAACTTGTACATCATTTTACCATCTCAACACGTTCACCAGCTGTTGCTACAGTTTGGAGTCACTGTGCTGGAGACCAGAACTCTATCTGGGTCCTGGGTCCGTTGCTTGTCAGTGGAGAAAATTAAAGCATATATCAAAGCAAAGCAACATTTCATTTATAACTATTACAATTAGTCAGCTTGGAGCTTAAACCTGCATACTGTGCTATTACAACTGGAACTCAGTGGAAATGGACCTGGGATCATTTATTTACTAATTAACCGTTGTCATGGAGTATACCTTGCCAACTATACATTGCCACATCACCATTCTTGAAAGTCACACAGCAGGGAGCATGTGAAAGTGCTCTGTATTAAGAAACACAACAACATTATTTCCAAACCTGCTAAACTGGCATTATATTTCCTACATTATTATATTTGGCTACTGTTTAGGGATGGAAGAATCAGGAACCTATAATTTAAAACTTTGTAGAATACCATGGTATGAAAACTTTTAGCTCATTTAAAGGTTTTATTCCATTTTGGAAAGTGTTAGACAAAGCGAAAATGTTTTTTTCCTATGAGAACTATTTTTGGCTAAAACAATATCCAAAGTAAAAAGTTTAATAGCTTCTGGGAACCCCTAGATTTCTGCTGTCTTCCCTCCCACCTTTATAAAGTCATCTGGTTTTGTACATAATAGCAAATAACCCAGTTGCAAAGGACCCCATAATACTACACAGACATATGGCTTAGGTGGTGTATGCAGTCTTTTGCAGAATCAAGATTTCAGTTCATCCTCCAACTAAAAATTATAGGAGTGCATTCAATGATTAGTAGTATCAGATAAAAGAGCTGACATCAGCCTTTGGCCATTCCTTACTCAGGGATATTCATTGCAAATGACAGTTTGATTCTACATTATGCTGCTCACATGCATTTGAAGGCTCTGCTTTTCAAAAAGCGCTGAATCTTCTACCATTGTTGGAAAATACAGAGTTGAGCTTTTGGAAATGTTACACTGATTGTGCTTCCTCACTCACCAAGACCCACACTTAATTTGAAATGAGTCACATGTGTTTTGCTGGGCCTGTTTGAAGTAATTCTTTCACTCCATCTTTCTTCTCTCAAAGCCTCAGCTGGAGAGTTGTGACCATTTTGGGTACTGGATAGCAAGAAAGATATAAAAAAGTTGAGAAGGATCCAGACTAGGCTAGGAAGTCTGAGATATGGGAAAGACTGGAAAAACTGAGTTTGTTTATCTGGAAAATGAGACTTGGGAACAGGATGACAGTACTCAAACACATAAAAGGTAGAAAGAAGGGAAAAGGATAAACTGTACATTTAAGTGATTCAAAGTGATTAAATCACTGATTAAGAGTGATTTAAATAATACATTCAGAATGACTTCCCAGTTGTAAAGATAACTGAAGTCTTAAATACATTGCTGAGGAAGGCAGCAGTATTGCTGAACTAAGATGTTTAAACATCAGGATTAGCTAAACTGAAATTGATTCTAGCTTGTGTCGAGAAGAGTTTTTTTGATATTACTTCAAATAGCCTTTGATATCTCTTCCAGCCTATTTCCTATCACACTGTAATTTTATTTGTTGAAAGAAAAAATCATGGCAGAACATGGTCTTTCATTTCCCAGCACAAATGATTTCAAGGATTAGTGTTTTTGCTGAATGTGTTAATTGGATAAAAGTTTGACCCTAAAAAGCCAAAGAATTTAGTATACACTTTCTGATAGCTCACAGTTGGTCCATAGTTGTGTGCTGTAGTGTTGTGAAGAGCTGAGCTGGGGAGTGACTGAGCTGGACACCCTGCTTCAGGCAAGGGGACTGTGGGAGAGGAAGAAAGAAGGGGACAACCAGGAGAAGTGCCTTGTCTGTCTGATGAGAGGGAGAGGGAGTGAAGTCTAGAGAGGCTGAGGGAATGGTACTAAAAGCATGAGATATCAGAGAGTGGAAAAATCCCCAGAGTTCAAAAGAGAATTGAGAAGAGCCTCCAAGGGGAGAGGTGCGGTTTAAGAAAAGGTAGGTATATATTTTTCTGTGTGTACAAACCTAAGGGGATAGAAATTTGTATTATATAAGTTTCTCTGGGTATCATCCACATCTTTCCTCTCCCAGCAAGACTGCCCTTGCTCTCAAGCCACAAGTAATGCATTGACTTGCTTTTTCTTTCTCACTAACCCTCATGTATTTTGTATGGTGGACTGTTCACTGTCTCAGCTTCAAGAGGTGTGAAGAGCATCATGCTTCAAGTTAGGATGCACACAAGAAGAGAGACTGCTGCTTAGGTTCTTATTTATAAAATGGGTTGTGCTGATGTTTCTTGCAGCTGTGATTCAAGAGAAATTGTAAGACCGTTGTGTACTGTTGTGGTTTAAACCCTTGCTCACTCCCTGCCCCTTCCCTGTGGATGGGGAGGAGAATTGAAAAAAAGAAAAAAATCAGTAAGACTCATGTGTTGAGATAAAAAACAATTGCTCACCACCTGCTGACTGATGCTCAGCCCATCCCCGATCGCAGACCACCCCCCTGCCCCAGCCAAATTCCCCCAGTTTGTACACTGAGCATGATGCTCTGTGGTGTGGAACACCCCTTTGGCCGGTTCAGGTCAGCTGTCCTGGCCGTGCTCCCTCCTGGCTTCTTGTGCACCTGCTCACTGGCAGGACATGGGAAACTGGAAAGTCCTTGACTTAGGGTAAGCACTGCTTAGCAACAAGCAAAACATCAGTGTGTTATTAACATTATTCCCAACCTGAGTCCAAAAAGCGCAGCACTGTACCAGCTACTGAGAATAAAACTGACTCTATCCCAGCTGAAACCAGGAGATGAACACAAGACAGAAACCGTATGTGCCTAGTGTAAGATATCAAAGACCAGTTTCCCAAAGGTGTCTAATTCAGTGCTTTTAGGTTGAGGAGAGTGGCAGGACAGCAGACACACTCCCTTCTTTCTTCACCCGTGTTGTGTCCATGTGTGTCCCCGTTGCTGACCTGTGAACCTCACTCCATACTGCCTATTTTCCTGCCGATGGAGGGAGGGATGTAAGGCAGCTAACTCAGACTTGTCAGTACAGGGGGTTTAATGCTTGTCTTAGATTGCCAAGGCAAAAGGAAGAGTCACAACACCTACACCCCTTTGTGGATTGAGATCCCCAGATCCTTAACTGTAAATAGCCAGCTAACTTAACACTGCTCTGGCTGTGCTTGGGGTACTTTTTTTGCTGAGTTAGTAAATTAGCTATATGATATGGACATATTTGCCCTTGCTTCCTTCACCTGATTGTTCCTATTTGTGAATAATTAATCATGTTAAAAAGTTATTTTCTATCTTTTGTTGTTTTGAGCTTTTATTAAATTGTAATAATAAATTGTAATAATAAATGTATTCATCTTATTGAAAATGCAAACCAAGGAGCTCAACATTTTGATACATGTAGTTTTTCCTCATCTCAAATTCCGTGAAGTGGTCTAAATATTAATAAATAATTAAAATGAACATGAAAATGATCCTACATCCTACTCTATTCTTTGAATCCCAAAATAAAATAAAATAAAATATTAACTTGAAAGTAATATTGCATTAGCATGGTAAAAGGGATTATTTTGGGTTGTCCAACAGGGTATAAGTAGCACTGGGGCAGAAACATTTCCTAACTGTGAGGGTTATTATTAGAATAATTAAACCTACTAACTGACTCTGCAAAGGCAGATCAAACAAAACACAGTGTGTATCATTGTGTGCCCTGAAATACACATCTAATAATGGAATAAAGTGCTTTAGAAATCACATTTGGAACAATGATCATTTGACAATTTCAGTGAAAACTAACCCAAAAGTTAAGGACTGGTTTTCAGTAAACCAGACACATTGTGAAACCTTCTCAACCCACATTGTGTTCAAGGTACTGTGCAAGATGATACTTGGAATACACCAAAGCTATGTGCCTTTAAGAGGTCCCTGGTGTAGCACTATTAATAGGCTTTTTGTTGTGCTACTTCTGGTTTAATTTGTCCTGGACTTTATTAAACTCCTTTAAACCATAAGCTTTATTAATCTCCATTTATAACAGACACTTGAGTATATGCCAAGCTATTCCTGGAAGACTGAAAGGCAGGGTGAGTAGAAAAAGTAATTTATTAAACAAGAGGTAATTATGCTAGGGGTTCTGTTGATGTTTGGAGTTTTTTGTATGGTTAGCTCTGAAGGATTATCAAATAGAATTTTATTTTAGAAAGATGATTGTTAATGTCATTGATTACAAGTATATTAAGGTAATATGCTCTTGTTTATCTAGTCTTTCTGACACTGAGAAAAAAAAAAACCCAAACATTTTTCCCCTTCATTAACATTTTTAATTTTAAACAAGGAATTTAGGCCAATTGAGAGCTCAGGACTCCGAGAAGAATCTGTTTCAGGCGAGCAGGGACACTTGGGACCTAATCATGCTGTCTTTTACACTAGAGGTCTTGCATTCAAGGCTTCAGTTGCAGGGTAGCACCATTGTATCAAAAGGCCTTCCAGAACCTTGAGAAGGATGAGTTTTCTGAAGTATTGAAAACAAACTCTTTATAGATTTTCAAGTCTCACAATGCCTGTCCCTTGCAGCACATGGAAAAGCATTTGAAGGGGAAATTAAATGATGCTTTAATGAGATTAATTTTTACCACTGATAATCCCACTGGAAAGAGTGGGCCTAGTTGCCTTAAACTGGGTATTTTCTGCTTTTTTTCTTTTAATTACTTTTTCTGATAAACAGGCAGCATTAGTATCCTAAGAGCCCACATGACAAAACTGTGCATAGTTTGCTTGTGTTTTTATCTCCATCTGATTTAGACTGTGTACCATATGTGAGATTAAGAAAGAAAAATTCCCCTTTCTCCATGAGAAGCCATGACATGTGGCACTCATTTAGACAAAGAATTCATGCAGAGACATGGAGAGGTCTTTTTGATTTTTCATTTCTGTTATGAAATATGCCATTTTTGTTAAGCAATTTCATACTCGGAGAATCTCCTTCTTACTTGACTAACATAGACTTTTCCAAAGTGAAGACATCTTTCTTCAGAGTACGTGAATAAAGGAGACATTCATGTCTGAATGAGGTGTAAGGAACATGAGACAAATGTATTTTATTCAGTGAAGAAATAATAAAAAAAAATTATATTCCATTCTGTAAAAATGACCCACCCTATCAGGTACTAAGTGTGAAATTATTTTTCCTCTCTCCCATTTTTTTCAGCTCCACCCCATGAAACTTCTAGTTCCAGACCATTAAAAGAAGAGTTCATGCTTGATGGAAATCCAGAGGAAAAAAAAAAATGGGGGAAAAAAGGGAATGCTAGGGAGGTCACCAACATAACCCTCTTATTCACATGAACACAAAAGGAAACTTCTGCTCCGTAACCAAGTCTTTTATGTTACTCTTTAGTCAGAATAAATTGTGATTTATTTTAAACTATATTTTATAAATTGAAGAAAGACCTTAAGAAAATCTTTATTAGACTGGCATGGTTGCTCAGCTCATTAAGAGCTATACCAAAAATAACAGAGGACAACCTCATCTCAGAGTAATGAAGTCCAATTGAAACTGTTACTTTTGGCATTTCATTTAATCTCTTATGCATACATGTGATGTCAAAATTTCTGGATTTAAGAAAAAATGGGTATTTTTTTTTTTTTACCTTTTTGGGAACAGCCTCTCTGTTCTAATATGCATGTTTATGCATAGTGTCCTGAAGTCTTTCCGATGTAATTTTAGGAACAAGCACTGCAATTGAGTTACTAATCGCAAAAGCATGAAACTGGATTTTGCAATGTTACATATTGAGGAAAAGACTGTCCTTCAGATTAAAAACCTCCTGACACTTTTTCCTTTCCCAGATGAGACCCTATGGTTTGGAGTCTCCATGACCGGGCACCAATGGATCTCTTGATGTGGGAGGGGAGTTGGGAACTCTGAGGATTCTTGGGGCAGCTGGCTCTGGGTCTGGGGCTGCACTGCTGGATTTTGTTCCCATCCAGTCCTGCAGGTGGTTTGATTCCACTGGCAGGTGTTATCTGCTTCCCAGACGGTGGCTCCCCATCCTGTACACCTGACTGACCCCAAATATGATGTTTTACAGCAGTGTTTCAAGGAGAGGAGGCCAGATCAGCTCCTGCCACAATCCCCCTGATTGTTCTGCTGTGTTCAAGTGGGAACCTCAACTGTGCAATGCAGTAAGGTGCTCATGTGGCACTCTGCATTGTTCCAGTGGGAAAATGAGAGGAGAGTTATTTTTTTTCTTCCTCTCCTTGCTCCATCTTTGAGACCTTGGCATAAAGAGTTCAGTGTTCTGCTGGATTTTGTATATAGTTATATACTGATACTGCAAAAGCAATCCTGGAAATTACAATCGTATCCCTTTTTAATTGCTTATTCGTATTAAAAAGAAGAATACAGCAGAAGAAAAGGCTTTTCACAGTTGTGCTTAAGTATTGACATAGATGTGAAGTTGATAAAGTTAAATCCTATATTAGCTGTCCTGTATAGCCACAGGGAAACCAGATGCCTGCCTTCTCCCTAAACAGATGGGAATTAGGCACTGAGATCCCTGGTTTGGTGCCGAAGAAAGTCTTGAGATCTTGCAAAAGTGAGCTTCACCCATGGTTCTGGCTTTGGCTGCTCATTCTCTCAGATTTCTCACAGCAGTGCTGGGCCAGCTCTGTGCTGCACATTTCTGGCTCTGGGGAGACAAGTGTGGCTGCAAACCACAGGGACAGCTCTAGTCCCAGCAGCCTTGCACGACTCTAGTGCCACAACAACTGAGACACAATGTGTTTGGCCTCTTTGAGTTTTGGATCATGTTAATAGACCTACAGATGGGCCTACTGAGATGTGTTGAAGACATGTGGAAGTCCAAGTCTGTGCTGTCCTCTGAGATGTGTTTTTCTCTTCTGGCCTTACAGAACTTTTTTTTTCTCTATGTGTTAGGCAGAATGTGATCCTAAACTGAGAACAGACCTTTCAGTGATCAGGCCTAAGGACGTGTTAGTTTAGTTTTCTGCTATAATAACGAGTTGTCACAGACAAGTTTTGTAAGAATGTAGCATTGTCTCAAGACTACTAAATGATGAGGTTTCATGAAGCCAGTTGTTTATGTGTACCCAGGAAACGCTGCATAATCTGCAGATTCTACTTAGAAGAAGGAGATTATGTTTTTGAGGACTACTTTGATCTCAATTTTGCAACTTCACTATCAAGCCTTAAGAGCTGCAGTATATGGTGAGCTTCTATGTAAAATATGTGATAAGGACTTGTCTTATTTTCTATCTTAAAGAGAATGAACTGGGCCATCTCCTGTAGTTTCTCAGACTTTAGAAATTGCGTAAGTGATAGAAATAGTCTTTATCTAGTATTTTATTTTAAAATACCAGGCCATGTCTGAGACAAATAAAGTTACAATGTTTCCAGGTTTCTACCACTCAGTTACTTCCTACAGCCATGGTTTTAAGAAGCTTGGAATTAGGCAACAAGAAAAATTCTGGTAAACTGAAATAGCACCAGACTATTGGCTAGCAGAGAGAGGGAAGCTTGTATGCTGGGTCGGTGCAGATTTGGGCCAGGGCTCGGTGGAGTTCTAAGTAGCAAAGCTCTGTTGATGCCTTCAGTCCTGTACGGGTGCAGCTGCACAGCCCCAGCACACGTGTACTTTTAATTGGTAGAATATATACTAAATGTCCACATTAGGGCATTTGGCATGAGGGAGATTTAAAGAGAAAGCAGTACAGATAATACTGGTGGTCTTTCATAGGGCTGGTGAGTGGATCGTTTTTACTCGCTGTAGTCATGAATTCAAATTTGGCTTTGCAGGACGAAATATCCAACCTGCAACCTGGCCTTCTTTCCCAGGTCCATCAGAGATGGAGCTGGAGGAGTCCTGCGGCAGAGACTCTTTGCTGGTGTTGTCCTCACTGTCGTTCATCCCTTCTCCATCAGGCACACATGACAGTGAGTGTGACCATGTACCTTTAGCCCTGTTCTCACAAGACAGGTCTACTTGTGTAGATGTACCCAGCACATCACCCGGGCACGTGCCAAATGATGCCGTGAGTCTGGATGGTGGATGGGTGCCTGTCGAGTAGCAGGGAGAGCGCGGCGTGCTGACAGCACGTGTTCCTCACCCATACAAATTACTCCACTGCTCATATTGACTCTACATCTCCCTTTTGCATGCACTAGGAACTGCAGTTGCCCGTCTGGTTCATCATAGCCAAAATTTCAGCGCACTGATGGAAGCCCTGGCAGTTCTTCTGGTGAACAGCATTTGCTCAGATATGTGACCGTGGCTGAACTGTCTGCCTTCCTGCCTTTGCAGCAGCAGAGCAAGGCAATGCGAGAAGACTCTTTGTTAGTGTTTTAATTTCTCCTTCTAGTCCTGGGCAGAAAAAGACAAAACATTCTATTTTTTTATTTTTAAAGAAACCCACAGCCCATTTTTTCCTTCTTTATAAAGTCAGAAAAATTAGAACTGGGTTTGGTTAGGCCTTTGGATCAAGATTTATGTTGTTTCTTAGTTTATTTGCCAGGTCCTGCTTTAGAAGCAGTAAAATGACACTGTAATTCTGGTGACCTATTCAGTAGACACTTGCAGGAAAAATTCTGTGTTTAAATAAAGTGAAGGTTATGACACAGGCTGAAAAAGTCAGGAAATCCACACTTAAGGCTGACACTAATGCTCATGTGGAAAATAAAAGACACAGTGACTCAAATTCAGCAGGGAATGCCAACCATAACTCTGAATTTCCAGGCTTTGTGTCAGGTTCTGTCAATATAATGTTATTTAAATGGAGTTTTATGCCTGCAAATTCACTTGTGTTTTAATGGCAGGATTATTTTAAGAGGAATAATAATAGAAAAAAAAAATCATGTTAGGAACGGTTGCTTGTAAAATGTCTGTTCTTACATATGACAGGCCAGAATGGATAATCTGGTCCCAAAGCCATATGTAGGCACCAGGGTAGAGCTGGCTTCCATTCCTGGCATTGCCAGACATTTCCTGGGTGTTCTTAGTCATTTAGTTCACCTGTGCCCCATTTTCTCAGTCTGCAAAATATAAGGAATAGCACCGACCTCCTTCCTGATGTGCTTTAGAAACCTGCTGAAGAAAAGTGCCGTATCCAGGCTAGAGCTGAACGGCGCGGCACCGTCTGTGCGTGGGAACACAGCATACCTCACACCTCTGGTGAGATATATTTCATCCATCTCCTCATGCCACGTGCATCCGCCCTACGTTCTGAGGCCACGGAAGGACCCCTGGCTTGGGCAGGGTTCCCGCCTGGAGGTCACTGGCCAGCGCCAGCTGCAGCCTGTAATTCATCACTCGTGCCATCAGCCAGCAGGTCGCAACCCACCAGCACACCCGGCACCTGCAGGGACTCCGAGGAGAGCGATGGAGGCAGCCAGCACAGCAGTTGAAGGGTTTTTCTTTCTCCAGCTGTTCTTGCAAAGGGCCTCCTCTCTTTCATTGTCTCCTCTATTGCACTTCCACTGAGTCTTGTGTCTCTCGTGTGTGAGGCCTGGAAAAATTCATATTTCTGGCACTTTCAGATGAAATAATGGAGATCAAAGTTTGCTCTGTTTGTAGCCGAAATCCCATGTCTTACGGAAATTCAACTTCTTTAAGAATTTCGTGTGGAGGAATGAACTTATTTGATGACACTAGCTAAGAAATTGCCCACATACTTTTGCTTATGTTGGCACTCCATCAGTCTTTTCTAATGCCAAGGAAATTTGATAGGGGAACAAAGTCACAGTGTGCTATCTGATCACAGTGATTTCTAGGAAGATCCAGTGCAACAGGCGACAGGAAATTGGGCACCTTTGAAAATAAATCCCTCTATGATACACTCAGAATTGAGTGGAAAAGCTCTTTTTAGCAGTGAAAGTTAGATGAGAGAAGGCACCAGGCAGGAAAAGCAGAACAATCTTGACATCACAGCACAAGTAAAAGGAGAATGAAAATGATGCTGTGGAGCCACCAATCCACCATACTAAGGCTGCTATAAGGAAAACACCTGTACGGACAACATAACAATGCCTCCCATAGGAAAAGAAGGAAGGTAAATAGTATTTCTTAAGCTGTTGCTTTGGAGGTTTTCATAAGCACTTACAGAATAGTTACGAAAAAACCAGCCAAAACTCAAACATGCAGCAAAACTGCCTTTTGTAACAGTGTGAAGCAGCTGTCCAAAATCAAGCAGTAACAGTCCTGCTCTTTACAGCTTGGCAAAGTTTCTGCTCATCAATAAGCTGAGCAAACAAGCTCCTCTTTTTGTACTGCATAGCTGCATAAGGACTTTCCCCATGGAATTTCTTTGGGGTGATTTGCTTTTCCTAAGCATGTTAAAATTAAGAGGGAAGAGGATATAGGAAGGCAGAGGCCAACTGTGAAAAACAAGAGCAAATGTAGGAATTGTGAAACAGTCTATGAAGGGAATTAGACTTGGGAATAAGTAAACAATGGGAAAGGTAAATCTGGTTCCTCCATGTTGCTTGTCTGTTGCCTCCATGTGCATTCACCTGAAACAGATTTTTGCCTAAGCAACCATTTGCTTTCTCCCTTATGAAATACACCTGGGAAACTCCTGGTTCCTGAGGAGGGAGTATAAAAATGAGTCATGGTCTCCTACTGAGAAATGGGGGAGAGGGAGCTCTCTGTGTTCAAGGACAATATAGGATAGGATATTGAGTAATGAGGTAGGGAAAGCTCTGTAATGAGAAAGAGCTGTCAAGGAAGCACAGAACTCAGGGAAATTGTTTTATGAAGAGGGAGCAATCACAAAGTTGTTGGACCAAGATGTTGTTACAGCTCTCCCTAGAATTTCAAGCTTTGGGGAAATAAGAATATGTTTGGAGAGAGTGGTGCTATGTCAAGTCAACAAGAATTATAGAGAGAAATATAAGTTATAGATTCCATCCTTTCAGCTATTAGATTCACTTTAATGTGATACTGCATTCTCCATGCTCAACTAAATATAGGGGGATTTGGTTTATATTAAAGGCCCAAGTTGGCTTTTGGTGGCATAAATCTTTAGTGGAGTAGCAAACATCTTGTTGAACCCTGCTCTACATAAAAGTCTTTAATAAAACTTCACAGAGCTTTTCTGTTGCCTTTTTTTTTTTTTAAAATTGCTTTACCTGAACTACTGAATGTGAGACAGATGCGCCCCAAGAGACTGGTGACAAGATAAGTTCTCTGGAATTTTCATGGCTAAAGTGCTTCAAGTAAGAAGACTGTGCCCCTTTTGTGAGGCTGCACAACTGCCACCAATTTTGATGAGAATTTTATGTATATATGTACACACACTCCAAGTACGTCTGGCTTCTGTGGACTAGATATGAAAAATTACTTCTGTTGTATTGCTTTGATATAGATGTTTGAATTGATTAAAGCTGTGGACAGAAATTTTTCCTGTTCCCATACTCTGGTACATTGCAATTATGATTCTTTGGGGTTTTTTTCTTGATTGAGATTTTTCTAAAGTGTCAGAGATGTTTTCTGGATTAACCCTATTACTAACTGTGTAATATTGTAAGGGACCTCTATGTCATTTTCAGCCCTACTTACATAATCACAGAATGTTAAGGGTTGGAAGGGACCTTAAAGATCATCTACTCCTAGCCCCCCCTGCATGGGCAGGGACGCCTCCCACCAGACCAGGTTGCTCAAGGCCTTATCGAACCTGGCCTTGAACAGTGCCTGGATTGGGGCATCCACAAACTCCCTGGTTAACCTGTTCCAGTGGTTTACCACCCTCCCAGTCAAGACTTTCCTTCTAATATCTAACCTGAATTTCCACTCTTTCAGTTTGTACCTGTTGCTCCTTGCCCTGTCGCTGCAGTTCCTGGCGAAAGGTCCCTCTCCAGCTTCCCTGCAGGCCCCCTTCAGGTACTGGAAGGTTGCTGTGAGGTCTCCATGCACCCTTCTCTTCTCCAGGCTGAACAGTCCCAAATTTCTCAGCCTGTCTTCATAGAAGAGGTGCTCCAGTCCTCTTATCAACTTTGTGGCCCTCCTCGGGGGTTCCTCTATTCCTTTATAGAGCAATCAGTGCCTCTTCAAGTGTATCAGATAGCTTCTCTAACACTGATGCTTGTGAGCTCCTCATGGCCTAAAACAGCCTGTGCATTTATATGTGACAATTTGGATTAAGCATCTAAAACCTGACCAGGTGGCTTTGCACTCGGAAGTCTGCAATCTTGAGCCTTTTCCTTGCTCTCTGGCCCCAGATGGGCTTAGCCCCTGGAGTATGCCAGAGCAAACTTAGCAACACATAAAGTGATGTTGCCTCGTGAATATCACTTAATTACATCAAAATGAAGTTTACATGGAGTGCGCTGTATATCCTGTCTACAGAGACTTTTTTTTGTAGTCTGTAGGAAGGCATTTTCTCTCCCATGAGACAAATGTCCCCTGCCAGACAATGCAAAGCTGCCTCTCACCTTCCCCTCCAGTTGGAGAAAGGAAGCAGAAGGGTTGCCAGCTAGAGTAGGGGAGGATAAACATGCCACAATACTTCGACCTCAATGATCAAAAACCCAAAAAACCCCAAACAAACAAAAAAAAACCTAAACAAAAACCAAACAACCAAAAAAAAAATAAAAGAAAAAAGAAGAAAAAAGAAAAGAAAAAAAAATTGTTGCACTATTGGGTTTAGTCTCCCATGGTTTTTCAAGGAGTTGATTTCATTGCCAACATGCTGAATTGCAAATGCCCATTCAGCCTAAATGTCAGCTATATTTTCAGTTTAACTGAATTCCTGAAAAAAAAATAAAAAGAATGGGAGACCAGCAGAAAAATTGTTTTTGTGATAAAAAACTTCCTTTCCACTTTTAATCAGGGTGGAAGAGTTTTTTTGAAAGGCTGGTAGTCAATCTTTATTCTGTACCTCTTTTTGCCTATCAGGCTGTGGTACTGGTGAGCATTACTCTTCTTTCATTTGGGAGAATAATGCAGTTAGGGATGTGAAGTTAGTGTTACCAAAAGAAATAGAACATGGATGGATAGAGTTAAATTTCATACGCTTATGTTTGCATCCACTTTGCACCATCTTGATTACAAGGATGTTCTGTGTCTCACTGAAGGAGCAAAAGGGTTTATATTAGTCCTTGAAATATTGTGTATTCTTGGATCTGGAGTTTGGCTTTTCCCTTTCCATCATGTTATAGAGGTAGAAGCAAGATGGAATATCAATATGGAACTGGATCCAGACATCCTTCACATTTGGTTTGGGCCAACAGTTAGGTCTAAACTTCCTCCAGGTGCATCCTATCCTAAATTAATTTACTTCTTATTTTCCTGAAGTAAATACATTTTGCCCCAGGCTTTTGGAGTTAACAGGATTTTGTGACTATTTATTAGCACAATTAGAGCATGCTTGCTTGATAGTTCATTATTTTATTCCAGTAAAAATCTCTATGTCCCACAATAGTACATAAACCAGGCAATCTGTCCCTCTTAAAGTTCATATTGTGAGACATAAAAAATATCACTGTAGCAGCAGAATGTGGTAGTGGTATCCAAAAATGGAAGTTTATAGCTCAATAATGCACGTGTATTGGGTGACCAGGTGATTTCTGGTGTTTCTTCATTTCCTCTCCAAACACAGTTGTTTTATTGTCATAATTAGGAGTACAAGGAAATGCTATTGTGTGTTTTGGAAGAGTATTAACTCCATATTAGGAGTTAATCTATTTCTGCTCAGCATCACAGAGAATGTTCACTGGGTTTTGTTTACTTTAGTTGCCCTTATACAGCACAATTCAGTCTCTTGCACTGCTGTTAATGGACTTTTTTCTTTTGTCCTAAGGTTAGGGTCCTTAAATTGAATTCTTAGAAGGGAAGCTCTGGTGAAGAAAAGGTCAATAAAAGTTAAAGGAAACCTCTGTGGCTAAGCTTTAATAAAACTAGGATACTGAAAGGGTTAAAAAATGAGTAAGTGAACAAGGTACCCTGATCCAAGCAATGAGACATTTTACGTGGAATTTATTGTAGCTAATTGTAAGCAGGTGCATTTGAACCGCCAGATCCCAACCTGCCAAAATGTGTCATGGCTCTAAAACTTGGCCAGATCCTAATGCATGGTGAGGTCTGCTTGGCCTGGGTGAGCTGGAGCCTTGCTGAGCCATTGCTCAGTGTCTCTGCTGGACCAGGGTAGGTGTCACAGGGACACCCACAGCTACTGCCTGCCTGCTGGGGCTTGCTGTGGTTGGGGCTGCAGCAGAAGCACTCAGGTGTTCTTTCCTCTCCTTTGAGTACAGCCGCTGTTTGGTACCCACAGCTGCCAAAGCAGTGCTAGGATTCATTCTCCATCGGCAGAAATGCTTGTTTGCAGTGGGTTTATTCCCTGTGGGACCTTTTGCTCCAGCAGCACTGCTGCAGAGCAGCTCCTGAAGAGCAGAACCAAAGCTGTGCAGTAAAACGTGTTGTCTTCAAGCTCTCCGAGTGAGCCTCACGGTGTCACATAGACCTCTTCAGCATACAAAAGACTGGCTGAAAAATCAACTGGGCTACCTGAAAATATACAGTCATAACACTTGTTTTATTGGCAATAAGAACTCAGAAGCATAACATGGTTTGTGAGTGCTGAGCTCTCTTGGAGCTGTTGGACTGGCTGCCCTGGATGTCATAGCCCTGCTGATAATGTCCAGCAAATCTGAGGGCTAACTGTTTCCTTACTGTGTATAAATTCCATTTCACGACAGCAAAAATGTGTTCCAGGCAGTGAATTTCAGGGTGATAATTATACATCTTGTGTGGTTAAATTTACTCCACTTCAGTTGTGTGAAAAAAAAAAAAATTGTACTGCTGTACCGCTGGCAAATACGGGAGAATTTCCTGGTTTCCATGAGTTTAAATAAAGAAAAAGTGGGAAGGGAAGCAGGTAAGTTGCCCCTGCCCCCCCGCCCCCCCTTTTTTTTTTCATATTTAAGGGAGATTCTGGCTGAATAAAGGTGTAAAATGAGTTCAGATTTCGAGGTAGGGTTTGTGCCACTATCTCCATGCTTTTTCAGCTAAATGGCCACTACCAGACCTCACGTTCTTCTGTGGACCACTGTCTGCTCTTGCCATTAAACTTTTATTTGAGAACTGTACTATAGAGATGCACTTTGATAGCAGTCTGAAGACTGTGACCTCAGAGGCCATCAGCTTTCTGGGGACTGTGATTTCACAGCATCACAAGAAGACTTCAAAGTGATGAACGTGGAAAGACAGCATCAACCATAATTGTATTATGTCTTACACATTTGATCACTTCTTAAAAGTGTTTCATGTTGAAAAGTCCACAGTATCCTCCTGTGTTTACTCTGGATCTTCACCGTTCATACTCTTAGGAAGCCTTTGTTAATAAAAAACCCAAGTCTTTCTATTAACCTAGTCCTAACCACCAAGGCCATAGAAAACATGTACTTCCTCTCTGCAACTTTCTGTTGTGTATTTAAGACAATTATCATCTCCCCTCCATCTTCTAGTTAGTAACCAAATAGCCTGAAATCTTCCCATTTTTCCTCTAAGGTGTATTTTTTAGGCTTTTAATACGCAGTTCTCCTGTCAATGCTCAATACTTTTACTCAGATACAGTAGCTGAGGACTCTCAAGCTCTGAAAGAGGAAGGAGAATCTAGTCTCCTGCAGACTCTTGATCTTCTTTTGCAGGCTACTCCAGTGTGTCACTGGAAACACTGCATCATTCACCCTGTGATCCACTACCTAACCTCTAGTTCTTTCCTATCTAAATACTACTCTAGCTGTTTGTGCAGCAGTTTATTCCTGAACAGGGGCAATAAATAGTCCTCTGCCCTGTGGGAAGTGTGCCTTTCTGACTGATAAACTGAATGTAGGGGGATTATGGTGTCTTTTATATCATCTAGTTCATTGAGAGTTTGTCTTATTTGGTGTTCTCTTCAAATTTGATGGATAATTTGGTTTTCATATTTGAAAAATAATTTTTGTATCTTTTATGGATTATTAGTGAAAATACTGAGAAATATGGGATATGGGAAAAACCCTTCAGCCATCGATTGTTCCCTCCTGAAAAGAGAATTGTATTTCTCTTTCACCTAGTCCGTCCTTCCATAGAATTCTCCAGACCACATCATGTCATACAGTCTGGCACATTTCTTAAGATGAGCTATATTACAACTGTGACTTCTTTATCCACAAGTTCTGTTATGTGGTTGTAGGACTTACTTTGATTTTGCACAGTTTGTTCTGGCAAATGTAAACTGGCTTATGCTTATCACATTGTTTATTTTCTAGGTATTTACAGATGGTTTGTTGATTATTTGTTTAAGCATTTCTCTGGCATTCTGGGGTTGCAGTGTAAAAATTTCACCTTTCCTTTTTTGCCTCTTTTTTAAAGATGGACACCATCATTGTCCTTCCCAGTCTTCTTTTATCTCCCCTCAGAGACATCTTTCCTATAATATCTGTCAGTAGTTCCAAGATTTAATTAGTCAATTTGTGATGTATTTAAAAAGTTTTATGCATCTTACAATCTCATGTGATCTATAATCTGAGCGTATTAGCCCCAACCATTTTAACATGGAAATTATCCAAATTCTTGTTAACCTCTTGTTTTATTTGAAGCTTATGTCTCATTTTGTTGTAGTAGTCTGATTTTTGTGCAGAAAAAAATTAAAAATTAAAGTATGGCTATCTCAGTAGAATATTTGTGGATCTATAAGAAATTAAGTATTTCCATGTAAGCATATTTCTATTAGATACGACCTAGCAGAGAGGGTGTGTTACAAAGAAACAGTCTGGGTGGGAAGTGAAAATTAATGCAAATTGGTCTTCTAGCATTTTCTAATAGAACTAAAGTAAGAATCAGATATTATTGGCTGTTTTTAGATTTTATTTACCATATGTCCTATACATGGTTTGGAACATGAGGAAGCTAGGACAGGAAACATTTGCTTTCCAAAGTTTCTAACAGAACACCTCCTAATCCAGGGTTCATTTATCACTTCTATGCTTCTGAGAAATCCTCTGAGGTCTTCCTAATTGATTATAAAGTACTCCTTGGATTTCAGCAAACGTCAGAATATGAAGTGCACTTTGCAAACCTATGAAAGGAAGAAACTGCTGATCTTGAGTCCACTTGAGCCTGGTGGGATTTTTCTCTGTGTGTACACCAAGGGAGCTGTATGCTGCACCCAGAGCATGTCCATTGCTACTTCTTACTTTCATTCAGCAGAACGATCTTTTCCATATATTCAGGAACATCAGAGGAAATTCTACTTGAACTGACATCTCTTTAAAACCCAAATTTTTATCAAGTAAATGGAAGACACTCGCCAGCATCACCTTCAAGATGAAAATAATACCAAGCAGATGAAACTTCTAGTGCAACCAGAAACCATGGAATATTGTTCTAATACCATATATTTTCCTGTTCCCCAAATTATTAGGGTTGTATCACAAATATTGCTGCAATTGTTTAATTTTACCTTCCTTAAGATCTTAGCTCTTACTCTAGTTTCAGAGGATGCAGACCTGCATTGCAGACTCCTGAGGGATCTACTCCATACTATTCCTCAGGCTTATCTCCAAGTTAGTCATATCTGGGAAATTATTTGGTAGCACTTGTTACTTCCAAGACTCCTGTTATTGTAGTTTCATTTATGAAAGGTCACCATTCTCTGAATTATATTCAAGAGCTGTTTCAGCTTGTATCTTATGTCTAATCTTGTCTCTTGTCCCAAGGTCACACTATTCCACAGGGTGGTAGTCTTTCTGGTGACATCGGTACTTATAAATCGTTTCCAGAAAAGTGTTTATCAATTTCTGTCATAACAGGTTATTTCCAAACATCAGTGCTTAAATGCAGTAAGTGGTCACAGTAGCTGTAGTTAGAAAACATTTCTCCTGAAGAGCTTTATTAGAATCCGGCATCTACCCAGAAAAGAATTTTTTTGCTAGAAATTTCAGAAAGCCATTGCCAAAAATGTATTTTGTAATATTTTTAGAGCCAAACTGGGATTAAATAGTAGTCAGGGGATGGTGCATCAAAACAGGAAGCTGGGTACAAGTTGACAGGGAGAGGATTGCTCAGCTGGTTTTAGACAGGGTCACGCTACGAACTTGTTTTCTCCGCCACCCTCCCCACCATGTGGAGCTGCTGAATGAAAGTGTGTCAGAAGCAGGAGCACAACACTGCAGTGCTGCTGACTGCTAACTGGCCAGAGGCAAGCGTACCTTCCTTCCAAACACTGCCCTGGAGGGAGGGATGTGTCTACATCCAGCTGGTCCTATGCCTTCACCTGTGTCCCTGCTGCAGCCACAGGTAGGTCCCTGCAGTGCAGGGACTTCCGAGGAGAGAAAAAAATAATATGAAGGAAGGTGGAAATCTGTCCTGAAACAAAATTTAAGAAAGGCAAGGCAATGTAGTTGAAAAGAGGAAATTTGAAAGTGTGGAAAGAGGCCAGGGTGAGGAAGGCAGCCATCATTCAATTCAAAGTTTAATTATTCTACAGTGCACCATGAGACATAACACTAAGCGTGGAGAGGGAAGGGCTGTCACCTTCCAAGCTTCTGTAGCTACCTCGGTAAGCATGTGCTGTTTGTGAGAGCAAACAAGTCAATTGTTGCACGTCAGCAGCAAAGCAAGCTCCACCAGCAGCAGTGAGCTAGCAGGGACAAAAGTCCCCCATGCTGGGGTCCAGGGCTCGCTTGCTGCAGCTGGGAATCAGGCCTATCTGCTAAGGCTCTAGGACTCTGTTAAGCTTTTTTACAGGAGGCTACAGGTTTTCAGGATCTATTTGTGCCCAGGCTGAGGCAATACTAGGGGACACGGTTGGTCCCAGACTACACATCAGCTACTCTCTCTACCTAGAAATGGTTTGATTCTTGAATCGGTTCAGTGGACAAATCTGGTTGCATAGGGGATTTATTGTCACTCAGGGTCATAATCTGCCTTAAAATTCAAATTTTCCCTCATAAAAGAACAATGATTGGGACAGGTTGTTTACATTATAGTTTTCCTGTTCCTAGCAAATGAAGGTGCAGAAGTTATAGTGTGCAGGTGGAGCATTTTTTTTTAACCTACAAGCCAGTAATTAGCACCTTTGCTTCATGTTAGCATTCAGCATGTGGACCTTATTGCTTCATCAAATGTCTGAGGGCCCATCTGGTTTTCATCAGCTGAACAGCACTGTTTGACAATGAGGGAAAAAAAAGCAAGTTTTGCTAGCAGCAATAATAATCAGTTTTCCTTGCTCACATCTCTTTCCTCCCTCAACCTCTCCAGCAGCCATCTTCTCTTCTTCCCCCTCCCCAAAGAAAATAATGTGAATGACTCCAGTAATTTGTGTATAAATCAGTAACGTCCTGATGTCATAGGAGAATAATACATGTTGACAACAGGGACCACCTCAGCTTCTCCACTTGGATTTGTGACTATAGGTGAGAGACTTTTCTTAAGAAAATTAAGGGTACTGCTTGAAACAGTAGTTTGTGGCTCCTTGTCTGACTTCTCTTCAAGACTTCTCAAGTGATCCTTTTCCCTAGGCATCTTCTTAATGCAGAAACTCTCTTTCTTAGAAGTTGGATTGTGTTTTTATCATTTTTTAAACAGAAACAGAATCTGAACAGCTACGATACAGAAGCTGTGCTGGTCTATGGAACCTTCTGGTAAGGGACTTTTGGGCTTTTAGCAATTAGCTATGAATGCCATCCATGTACTTCTAGCAACACTCATGCCAAAGGTATCAGGTCTGTCTCCTTACAAGATCAACACTCCTGAGCAGAGGGATCTGGCCCATCCTATATTCCAGGTTTAAGAAAATGGTTCTCAGATAGTTTAAGCAGAAGGTTATGACTTTTTTCTAGCCTACTCCCCTGGTCTCCATGCCCCCCTCATTTAGGCTGCTATGTCAAACACTGAGTGTGATTAATGATGACAGAGATTACTGTGAGCATAAAGTTCAAGAGCTCAGCTGTTTATTTGTTTAAGAAAGTTGTTTTCTGAGTGTTTCTCTATATATGTAGCCACATGCTTAGACTGAAATACCCCAGCACAATCACTGGTTTGTACGAATATTGTTTTGACAGCAAAGAATGCTTGTAAACATCCAGGATGGGGAGGGGAAATATTCAGTGTCTTAGGACTCATTCCATTTTCATGTGGTTTGTTCTTCTGTCAGTGGCGTGGGAGGAAATTCCTGTCCAATAGCTGGGGAGACACTGTGTGCGAAAGTGCCTCGGCTCAGGTGAGTCGTGCTGGAACGTAGCAGGAGGTTGGAGGCAGCTTCTGGCCATCATCTTCAGCAAATAAGCATGGAAGGCAGACCTAAATTCAAAACTTTCAGTTACAGGTCCAGAAGTAAAAAACAGAAGATGGTTGTGTCTCTACATTGCCCAGGAACCCTGCCTAATGTCACCGTTGATAAGCCAAGTTGTGGATTTACATAGTTGGCTGCATTTGTCTGTTGTCCTGTCATTTCTCAAAAATGTTGGGTTTAGTTTCTCAGGAGTGAAATTTGCTGGAACTTTGCTTGGTCTTCTAACACCTAGAAACAAAGCTGTTAATTAGCTATGCACCTACAGTACCTATCTTTCACTTATGGGTGTAGCTGAGGTCAAGATTTGACTCGTGAGTTGTAGATGCAGAGCTTTTGATTATGTCTTGGGCACTGGGAAAGCAAAATGATTATTCCTTCAATTCAGAGTTGTCCCTGGCTGGCCACTCTGATTTTCCAAGTTTGATTTAACAGCTTAGCTCTGCTTATACACCTTAGCTGTTAGTCACAATATATTAACAAAAGGAAGGAAAAAAACACCCTGCCCAAATCACTTTCAGGTGAATCTAACTGCTTTTCTAAACAGCTCTGCCCTTGGCTCTTTTGTTAAAAATTTGAAGCAAGGGTTCTGGGAAAGAGAATGGTCTTTAAATTATTGCTTCCTTTTTAAAGCTACCCCCGTGATACACACATCAATTTTTTATGAGAGCAGTTCCTTTGAAAATTATCTTCTTGTGTTTTCTTTCTTTCAAAATTTATTCTAACTGAGAATAAACTGATTTTTCATCATGACACTCATTTCTCCAGAGAATAGTATTGTTTTTCTTTTATTATTTTCTGGTTCAGTCCATTTAAGTCCTCCTCCTTCTCCACTTCCTTACTGCTCTAAGCAGAATCAGAGGTTAGTTAAGGAAAGTTGTGTCTGAGTTGTGTCCAATTGTAAGCTTCTGACTCAAAAAAAAACCCCACCAAAAAACAACCCAGAAAAAAGCAAACCACCCTCAAAATGCACCCTTGATTTCTTGTCCTTAATGAGTCGATTACCAGATTAGTTCTTTGCAATTACAGCACTTGTTTCCTGTTTTCAAAGGCAAAAATCAGCCACTTAAGCACGACTAAAAAAAAAAAAACCCGGGTGCCTAAATTAGTTTGCCTAGTTAGAGCAATAACAGCCCCATCAGACTGCAGGTGTCACCCACACACACACAGAGAGGAAACTTAAAAACAGGAGGCAGCCTTACTGAACCCAAAGGAATCTTTTTTAGCAGAGTTCATGCTTCTTAGCTCATGAGGTCAGGCCATAGAAAAGCAGCTGACACTATGATATTGAAGGCTCCAGTGGTTTTCCTGCAGGAATAGATGGATGACCTGGTTGTTTTATATTGCTGACTTTGTCCATTAAAACAGCAAAGTAAAAACTGGTTTTCCTCATGTGGGTTTCTTCTTAATGAAATTTGTTCCTTGTCATCAAACCTATTTGTGTGTTTTTTTGCCCCCTTGGTCTCATTTTTCTTAATAGTCTCTTAACTTCCTGACTTTACAATTTCAGTTGTCAGGATACAGTTCATCCAAGGCTAAAGTGTTCTGACACAATTCATGCCAAAAATAAGGGGAAAATAAAAGCGTTTATTAGACTTTGTCTCTGTGCCGTATCATTTCAGTGCAGGGGTTAATTCCTTCTTAAGTTCCTCAGATTCATAAGAATCATGAATGATCAGACATATTTTCAGAGAATAAAACTCAGGCCTACTATCAATGCTAGGTTTCAGCATTAGTGACTGAGTCCTGAGGTGTTTTGTGGGAGGTTCTACTTAGGTTAATCCCCAGAATTTAATGCAAATGTTTTGAGAGTGGAATCACATATATATTTAAGAACAATCTTAATACAATTCCTCCTACATATGGATTATACTTGGTCTTCCATAATGGTTTTTTTCCCCCACAGGTAACTTTGTCTCCACATCCTTAAAATTATCAGGATTAGAAATACAGACATTCATCCAACCTCACATAATTTTCATACTGTTATGATCAGATCAGTCATTCAGACAACTCATCATATAATTTAGGGATAACTTGAGTCTACTCTTTCCCCATTCTTTCTGCAGCCATATCACATATGTCACATGTGTAGACAGAAGAGCTTACTCACCACAAACTAAATCCTTTTTTGAGAAACCAAAAGCTAAGAAAGAATAAAGTGCAACAGGAAAGAACACTTTGGAGAGCTTTTGTTATGTGATAGTTGCTTTTTAAAAAAAAGTTGTTTCATTTTTTTTATGACCTGTTTATGACTACAGAAGAACTGTAGAAGAAAGATGCTGACCAGTATACTTTTCTCCTGATAAGAGAGACTGCATCAGCATCAGAGAGACCAGAGAAACTGTTTTCCAGAAAACCCCACACAGGCATAATTTACCTGATTTATACAATTTCTGTGTATAATGTGTTATAGGTGTTATTTTTTAACTTAAAAGTCTTCCCCTCCCCCCCGAAATTCTTCGTTTTTACATGCTATATGCATACCATAATTCGAAGTAGTTTAATTTCTGAATTATCTGAGCATTCAAACAGATAAAACAACCCAACTGAAATATTTCTTAGTAAGGGTGAAAAGGCAGCTGAAGTGGAAAACTTACCTAGCATTCCTGACTAGAATCAGGCTACATATTCATACCTATACATGTTTGATTTCCTATTGTTTTAGAGTTGGTCTAGACCCATTTTAACAGCTGAACTCTCATATGAAAGATGATTTCAGTAGAATTCTACTATTTCAGAATGGAATGCTATTTCATTTTGCTATTTCATTTTGCTTTAAGCTCAGTTGACGCCACTGTCAGATTATTCCTCAGTTTGACTGTGATTTGCAAACCTGAAACCCTGATGCAAACCCAACCCAACAGCAGGTAAGGACATCCTGGTCTGTGTTCACTAAAAGCTCTGGTGACTTTGAATCCAGCTAAAGCCTTGTGGAGAGGAACCTGTGTTGTTTTGGGTTAGCTACTTTTGAGCAGTTTCTCACCTGCAGGCCACATCTGTCTAACTCATCAGCAGAAATGGGCATATCTGTGCCCAGGAACAAACTGCTTTGAGATGTTCATGGAAAGTCTAGGAAATCCCTGTCACTCCCTATTACTATTTGGCAATCACTTTCCCTGGGAACCTGCTTTTGCTGGAGCAGACAAGCTGTCAGCCCTGCAAGTGGTCTTTTTGTTTATGTATCTTTTCTGTTCCTCTGTTTACTTAAAGGGACAGAATTGTCAGCTCTTGTAAGGCTGGTCTGTATAACTGATGGCCTATCCACCTCAGACTTGCATCTTTTTATTTTAACTTTTTTTTTGTTTTGTTTTAAAGGAGAATCTTATCCAAACACGAGTGAAATGGGCAGATTTATGAAAGCAAAGAAGAGCAAAGTGGAAAAGGAAGTTTATGTTTTTTGTAGAGACTTGCTGCTGTGCAAATGCACTGAAAGAATCTCTTGGCTGTTTGGGCGTTTGTATAACAGCTAGAGACGCAGAGCAATTAGATTTTCTAAGTATAAGCAAGAGAATCTGTTTTGTTTATAAAGAAAAGTCCCCCAGAAGAGAGGCAGAAGCGGAGACATAAGTAATAAGCGCACATGTTTGGAAAGAGTATAATGTACTTATAAATATTATAGTGGCGTCGCTACAGTTAAGGGTCTGGCAAGATTTCTGTTGTAAACCCTTCTTGTCAGAGTTTCAGGACAGAGCTGTAAAAATTCCAGGCTGCAGCTTGGCATGTGAGGGCTGAAGGCAGGAGCACAGGTTTCCCTCCTGCCCCCTCAATCAATTGTTATGAACCTGATTGTCAATAGGTAAATGGTATTAGGCAGAGCATTCACTTTTCTCTCTGAGAAGCAGAGAGAAAAGTTTTTATTCCTGTCTTGCCAGAAAAGCTGGAATACTGAAAATGCACTGGGTCATCAGACTGTACTGCAGGAAGAAATGCCAGTGTGTTGAGGAATGGTAGATAGAAACAAGCTGTGCAAATGAGTGACACCTTTCATTTTTGGATCCAGTCTACATGTCTCTAGACATTTGATTACCTAAAGAGAAGATCATGCAAATTTTTAGGAACTTGACTTCATTAAAAAATGCTGCAAAGGGATTAAAAAACTATTACTGATTTTAGAACTAAACATTTCCTGAGTCTCTTCATCATTTATTGGCTGCATTTTGTTGATAGTTGAACTTAATGACAAAAAGAAGAACCAAGATCTGTACTTAAGCTGCAGTCTGTAAGGCTGTGATGTTTTTGTGTATGAACTGGCAAATCTGGCACTGCTAACAAAGGCAAACTTAACTAAGAATAAAAAGGAATTCGTCTGCAATAAATTTAGGCTATCGAAATAACCAGTGAGAAAAATTATATTTTACATTTGGGCAGTGTATGTGCTCTTTAAATTCAACAAAAATCTCGTCAGAAAAAATCCACTGTGTCCTGTTCTGCCAAACACCTCAGAATTCCTGCACACGGTATCTCAGCTTGGTCTTTACCGCACAGGAGCTGCAAATTTGCATCCAAAGGATCAAACTGAACACTGAAAGGGATGGTGGATACATGTGCACTAAACATATTGATAGCTGTAATTACACAGGGATTTAGGGACCTAGTTTTGGGGCTAACATTTCATGTGAATGTCACTTGATCTGCTCTGCTTAGCTTATGTATATATTACGAACCATTAAATTATCATTGAAATTGTTACCTTTTGGTAGTGGCTAAAGAGGAATGAATTCTACTCAGGTATCAGGTTGTCAAGAGCAATGTCACAAGAGACATCTTGAACTGCTAAGGCAAAAGAAAAGATCATCAAGACAATAAATCAGTAAGCTATGCAGAAAGTTTCAGTTGTGCCAAAAAAGATTGCAGGCTACAAAACATGTGTTTTTACCATGATGGTTGCAAAGAGCATTTAAGCTGAAAAATGGAATGCCTTTCACTAATCTTATTACAAATGGTTAGTCAGGCAAAAATCTGATTTGCTAAAGGCACTGTCCCTTTTGCTTCCTTGCCCACTGCATAAAGTCATTGCCCGTAGGCCAGCATTCGTACTGGGCAACCCCACCCAACTGAGTGATACAGGGTACAAGGCAGTGCTGGAATGGTCCCCTAGGATTCAATCTGGTTTCAAATAAATTACCTGGAGCAGTTCTGGTGTCTAGTGTGGTAGCCTGTCTCATTTTGAAGTAAGGAAGTCAAGATAAGTTGCTGTTGGCCTAAATATCCTATTGAAGTGATATTGAGAGTCTGACTTAAATACAGAAATTGTGGAGCCAAGATTGACTGTCCAATCTAAACCAAATCTGTGTTGCAAAACACTGGGGCATGTGGAAATAAAGTGCAAAGTAGGGCATAATAAAGCTGTTGATTTTAATACTGATCCTTATGGATTAGCTGCTTTGTTTCTGTCTGTTCAAGTAAAGTGGCTTGAGGGAAGAGTCTGATCTTTCCTGCTTCACAGTAATTCCACTCAGTGTTTACTCCATCTTTACAGTATAACTGGAAAGGGGAAGTCTTTGATACTAAGGTAAAAAAAAAAAGTTCCATATATTGGCCTTTTAGAGTAAAGTTTTAGTCACTCTCTGTAATTACCTACATAGATAAAGGCTTTTTAATTCTGGAAGATAAAGGAATAAATAGAGATCTAGTGACTGGAAGATGAAGCTATGCTAATATGGACAGGAAATAAGGAACACATTTTTAGAGGTGAGGGTAATTATCCACTGGAACAAATGACCATGGGGATTTAATGGATTCTCCACCCCTGAAATATTTAAATCAAAACTGAACATCTTTCTAATAGTATGATCGAAGGCAGCTTTGGAGTTATGGGTTAGCAAGAATTTCTGGGTGAAATTCAGAGACTGGTGTTTTGCAGGAGGTCAGGCTACTGACTGATAACTGTCTGTCTTCTGGCCTTAATAATTCATATTGCTGGAGGGAGAGGAGATATTCATGTTCTTAATTTTCTAGAAATAGCTAGAAGTGGGTACAGTCCCACTGTCTGAATTTCAGAAACAGAAGATGAACTTTTGACAAAGTAGCTAACTTTACTACGAAATGCTTTTGTGTCGCTCTGTACATAACACCTTCATCCACATCACTGGAAAAATATCAGTGGCCTTCAGCAGGTCTTCCAGGAGATAACAGAGAAAGATAAATAGATGGAATGATTTTTTAAATGTCTTTTTTTTTTTCTCTAAATCGAAGAATCTCCTTAAAGTTGCCTATCCTGGCTCTATGCTTTACTGACAATTATAATTCCAGTGGTAACTACTCATTCCTTTCACCTAGTTTGTTTTGGAGGTAACATTGACCATACGTAATGTTTAAGTTACAAATAGCTATAGCCATATAGCTAAAACAGAAATTACTCTCAAAAATATATATGAAAGTGTGGAAATTCACTTTTCCCTCTGTGACTAAACTGCAGCCAGATCTTGTCTAACATTATCCTTGTGGCTCTGTAGGAGCACTTTTTGTCTGTGTGTGTGTACATTCGTGTGCGTGCGTGGATGCATACGTGTGACTGATGTATAATTTCAGTAAAATTAAGAGAGAGAGAAACCATGGCAAATCCGATCCAGTACTACCAAATTCCTGGACAGGTAGTCCATGCATCAATCTCTCCTCACTTCACATTCTCAGGACAGTTCAATGTGCCTGAGGCCTTAGAGGAATTTTTTTCATATGCCTCCAGTGCTTTTATAAGACTGCCTTGGCAGGAAATACATATCTTCTTAATAATGATTAAAAAGAATAAATTCACCTTTCAAAATCAAGGTGAAAATGGCATAGCAGGTGTAATTGAGGCAAATGATTATGGTACTTATCTGTCTTTACAGAAAAAGCTCAATGGAATAAACTATCTCCACAAGGATATAATATTTTAGTAGATCTTGAGTAGATGGTTTGCCAAGAATTCAAGGCTGAGTATAAAACATGCCATTCAAAGAGTGAATATGAGCATTCACCTGGGCGAAGAACAACTTTTTAAAGAAAGAAAAACTCTAAACAGTTTGAAATAAACCAGGTATAAACTGCCCATGCAAAATCCAGCAAGGAAACTGAAAGGAACATTCAGCATGGGATCTCTGCACTGCAAATACAGGAATAAAATGGATTTTATAATCAGATGGTTAGCCTAAGGTCCACCTGTTGACTGCATTTTCGCATGGTTAAATAAAGAATAGAAGGAGTACACACTTTGCATTTGAGACTAAGTCTCTTTTATCTCAGTTAGCAAAATGCATGTTTCTATGATGTTATGAGAAATCTTGGCTTCTAGCATGCTCCAAATTAATTTTGAGGTCAGCCTCTCACCTTGCATCACCTTGTCAGCTGGTGGTGTATGTTAGAACAGTTAGGAGGAAAATACGGCAGCAACAGGCAAGTTTAGGCTCAAATCACCGCATTTGACCAGCTCTTTACTCCAAGAGGATGGAAGGACAACATAACGTTGTTCACGGATTTCACAACTCCGATTCATGGAATATTTGTTGGAATTATTTACTATATTTGCCTATCACCATAGCAGCTGATTCCTTCATGTATTAAAAGAAATAAGAAACACATTGGGGCCACATTTCATGAGCTCTTGAATGTTACTTTCTGGTGTGTAATTGTTTCTACTTCATTGACTACTAATCAAGCTGCAGTATGCCTAGCCTTGCAAATCCAGCAAACTTGGAAAATTCCTTTAATTTTTAAAGTTTGCTTGTTTGCCAGGTGGTTTTTTTCCTCCAAGCTTGTCCAACTTTGAAAATTAGAACTTAAGTAAAACCAAAAACATAAGTGTCATGGATTGCTGAGGGATTACCTTACCACATTAATATTCAATAATGCCAGCTGCTCTAGTTCAGCACACGAGAGCCCTGATTCAGCAGGGTCCTGAAATGGGGCCCGAAAATTTGGTGGAGAGAGAAAGCTCTTTCTTTTGAAGCTGGTCATCAGTTTTAAGTAGAGATTTTTTTTCCCCATATACACAGAATGCTTACAACATTTTCTGTTAAGTGTATGAATTTGGTAATCTTCCTCCAAAATTTTATGATTTTAAAAAGTGGAATAAAACCTCCATAATTGTCAACCCCCTGAATGGAAACACTTCCAAAATGTTCTAACTCTTTTTTTTTTCTCTTTTCTAGCTTCTACTGATCAAACTCTGCCTTTGGGTATGTGTATATACTATAAACTAGTGAGGCATAAAATTAATATGAAGGGGAGAGATGAGATTATAAAGTGGGACCCCCTACCATAGAATCGCAGAATGGTTTGGGTTGGAAGTGACCTTAAAGATCATCCAGTTCCAACCCTCTTACCATGGATAGGGACACCTTCCACTTGATCAGATTGCTCAGAGCCCCATCCAGCCTGGCCTTGAACACTTCCAGGGATGGGGCATCCACAGCCTCTGTGGGCAACCTGTTCCAGTGTCTCACGACCCTCATAGTCAAGAATTCCTTTCTTATAGTCAGTCTAAACCTACCCTCTTTCAGTCTGAAGCCATTTCCTGTTGTCCTATCCCTACATGGTCTTGTAAAAAGTCTTTCTTGTGAAAAAGTCTCTCCATCTTTCTTGTAGGCCCACTTTAGGTACTGGAAGGCTGCTGTAAGGCCTGCCAGCGCCTCCTCTTCTCCAGGCTGAACAACCCCAACTCTCTCTCACCCTGTCTTTGTAGAAGAATTACTCCAGCTGTGTGATCAACTTAGTGCCCTTCTTCTGGACTCCAGCAGGTCCATGATCTTCTTATCTTGGGGGCCCCAGAGCTGGATGCAGTATTCCATGAGAGCAGAGTAGAGGGACAGAATCCTCTCCCTCAATCTGCTGGACACACTTTTTTGATGCAGCCCAGGAGGTGGTTGGCTTTCTGGGCTGCAAGTGCACATTGATGGTTCATGTTGAGCCCCTCACAACCAACACCCCAAGTCCTTCTCCTCAGGGCTCTCTCAGTCCGCTCTCTCCTCAGTCTGTATTTGTGCTTGGGATTGCCCCGATCCACATGCAAGACTTACTATTATATAAAAGCTTTTTTTAGGTCAGGCAGTATTTTGCAACATATGCATTTGCCAAACCACACTCTGGTGATAGACCCTTGGTGAACGATGTTTTCTTAGCCAAGAGTTAAAGCATGCTGAAGGTGAAAACAAATTTTGCTGGAGCCAGCAGAAGGACTGCAACAAGCCAAGCAAACCAGTTATGCAGTCAGTTTCCTATTCGCTCACTGGTGAGGAAAATGGACTTCAGAAGCCCTATGTCACTTAGAGTCTAAAACTCTAGGTAGGGTAATCCTGTCAACACAGTGAAGTGCAAAAAGGACGGTCAGCTGTGGGGGAAGGTGCTGGAGGGCTGTGGGGTTTTCCTCTCCTAAAGCCTTCACTTGCTTTTCACATTGATTGCTTGTGATTTTGTTCGACTCACTTAACCAGAGGGATGGGGTCATGTGCAATTCCTTGCAGAAGGAGCAGCAGGACTCAGAGTGAGAGCTGGCTTTAGGTGGAGAGTTTTCCTGTTTTCAGGAAATGAAGATTTAGCACCCTGGAACCGCAGGCAGAAGGAATGATCTGTTTTGCCAAGAGCGATGTGAGCTGGGACACTTGCCTATCTGGCTGTGGGAGCCGGGGAGCAGGCGGACTGCGGGGATGGAGCTGTGCCGGCAGCCGAACCCTTGCCCTGTGGCTTCTCGTGCTCGGTACCTTGGTGCTCCCATGACACAAAAGTGTTTCCAGATGAGTGGATCATGGCCAAGTGTTTGCCTCTCGGCTATTAGCACTGCAAGAGCAAACAATTTTTCTCATGGCTAACTAACTTCCTTCAGTTCCTTCCCCCCCTGAAATTTGCTTCTTTTTTGGCGTGCCATGACAACATCGCCGTGCTATCCAGAGTGAATGTGTTAATGCAGGAAGGGACAAATCTGAGAGACTCGACTGGCAATTTTTAAACTCCAGATGGCCATTCTCCAACTACCTGTCGGCTTGAATAGGAAATAAGTCTCCTGACAGGCTCACTTCCTTCCGTTTGCATTGTTTTCAGCAAAAATAGATTTTTAATAACTCCCATAATAATGTTCCTGCAAGGTGCGGCCTGCAAACCTTAGTCTGAAACAGGACAAACAGAGTGAAATGTCTGTTGACTTTTCACCTATCAGTGGCCTGTAGCCAATGGGCTGTGGCTGATTATTAACAAAAAAATAGGAAATAACCTTAGATTAAATATTGCTAAAAGTGCCCAATATCCAAAATCTGGCAGCAGAACCTCAGCTGTTGCAAGCTAGCTGAGGATCTGCTCAGAGTATTTAGGGATGCTGGTGAAATTAATAAAATAAATTTTGTCACTGATCTCTCCTAATTCATCAAATCCTCTTTATATGGTGTTTCTTCTCAGACATTTCTTACCTATTTGCTGTGCATTAATGTATCCCAGCTGAGAATGTGTGGAGCAGTAGTTGGCTTTGTTCAGTTTGCTTTTAACTGGCTATATAATTTTTTGAATGGCTGCTCCATTTTTCAGTCCTTATACTTTCTCCTAGTATGCATATACAGTCTGACCCCATGCCAAACTTTAGCAGCATTTCTGAAGATTCCCATATATGTGGAAGTGGTACAGGAATTTAAAAAATGCACTTCAAAGGGCTCTTCAAAGTTCTTCCCATTTTCATACTGTCTCACATGCTTCCATCCTTTGGCCTAAGCCTTTGATTAGAGCCAAGAGGTGAAGCCACCCATCCTAGTGCATCTGGGAGTTGAGATTTATCTGTTCTTTCCTATCCTATCCTATCCTATCCTATCCTATCCTATCCTATCCTATCCTATCCTATCCTATCCCATCCTATCCTATCCCATCCTATCCTTCAGTCATTATTTTGCACCGTGACCAGTAAAGCATGTTTTAAGTGACAATAATGTGACTATTTTACTAAACTTTTTGGTTGCAATAGAAAGGATTTTTAAACAAATATTTCATATAGACACAAATTGAGTCTAATCTCATTCAATACAGAAAAGAGAAAATTCTGCTTTCAAACCATCAGTCTCAGTATTCCTATACTCTGAATTTTGGTAGACTTGAATTGCTAATTTAAACAGAAACATTACAAAAAATGTGATATTCCCCCCTTGTCCATAAGATTTGTCTACGTACATGGATCAAATCCAGCACCTTTAGCATTTTTGTCCTTTATGCCTTACATATATGTGCATGCGTATATATATATATATATATTTATGTAAAAGTTTCCCAAATCAAAAGTTCCCTGCATCAGAGTACAGTTTTCCATAAGACCAGATTAGACCCAGTAGCAGAACATGGTAGAAATTGTTCCTTCATGTCACAGTAGCCTTCCTATGAGTTAATTATACTTTTCCACAGCTAGTTGTTTCTAAAGTTTGTGAGGCATTCCATATGTTCTCATTAGGTCACACTGTAGCTGGCTCTTTTATTTTGGTCTATATATAGCAAGTAAATAGTCCAGATATGCTAAGACTTGTTTTGAAAACTTTAGTCTGGCTAAAATGAAGGATATGAGATTTAGAAGTGAATTTATGAAGAGTGGAACAACAGCAAGGAGCAGCTGGGAAGAGATTCAGGGACAGAAGCATTGTCTTTCAACAGCCTCCGCTTGTACAGAGTGCTGATTACTTCAGAAAAAAATCTATGTGCAATTTATCCCTTGAACCAAGAAGGTTGAAAGAAAGGGGCAATGGTAGTCTGGAAGCCTTGGTTCAGGTACTACCTGTGTGGCACATTGCTGGGGATCATTTCCAGGAAACCATTAATTTAATTTACAAAATCACCAGCACAGCTACATGTTCTGCAAGCACCCCCATGCAACCCACCCTGGGATTATGTATGGTGTGCTGTATTATTGTACACACACAGCTGCTCCATAGAGGAAAACTTGTGGCTTAGCTGGACAGAGGGCAGAGGGGAAAATCCCAGGATGGATACTGGCAGAGAAGTAGGCAGCAGGGGAAAGATAAGAGAAAAAGCAGCTGTGCATAGCAGTATTGTAGAAGTGAAGTGGTGTAGGAAACCATACTGGCTCAGGCTGTGTCATTAGAAGAAAGACTGAAGACACAAGAAGGTAATAGAGTTAATTCTTAATAAAGACAGTGAGGTGTGAGCAAGAGGGGGAAAAAAAAGGAAAGCCCCAGGAGCACAGGAGAGGAAGTCCCATTTAGAGGCAGAAAAACAAAGTTAGACAAGGCAGGAAAAGAGCAATGAGTTTGTTCAGGGGCAGATATGGCATTACTCGGTGGGAAAGCCAGGATGTGTGAGGTCAGGTCATTTGTCCCCATTGTACATCCTCTCCTCCACAGTGCCTGCACACCTCTACGTGTTTGTGCCCTTGTGTTAGGTAATAGAATTGGACGTAAGGCTTGGTATAGCCCAGTTGTGTTGTCATAGGAAGACAGGAAACCTACGAAGAACCATCTGTCCCTTCCACATTCCTCTTTTGCAGGACCACGCCCCTTAAGCCCTTCTCTCTAACTGAAAAGTCCCTCTGAAATTTTCAGACTTATCTCTGAAGAAATAAAAGTCCAAAATCAACTCAACTCAGTCAATAAATATGATAACAGTAGGAAGAATATGACAGGAAGAAGTTAATTATATAAACTTTAGCTGGTATTTCATCTCATAATCGGTAGCTCCAAATGCTTTTTTCTCAGTGAGGAGGACTCAATTACACATAGTGCAAACTGTTTGTAAGACTTGGTGGCAAGTACTGCAATTTCCATTTGCAGTTTTGCTGAGTCTAAGGCAGGTTTTATATGGCGCAGGATGAGTTTGAAAAAAAGCATTGCACTTGGAGTAGGTTTTATTCTTGAAAGACACCCCAGCTGTGTACAAAGAGAGCCCTCACTGCTAAGATAGCACACAGTTGCTACCACATACACCATAGCTCCTGGCCTGGGCTTTCCTGTCTATGTGAGCTCTGGAGCTCAGTGTTCTTTTCTCATATCTGCCTTGTATAGATATAAACTATGAATCTGGCTTTACACTAACCTAACTCCATCAATTTGCATCGAGTGGCTTCTGATGCCTTTCAAAGACAAAGTTAGCTGCAAGCATTGGTGTCTCTCTTCAGAGCAGAGAGTGTAAATGTTCAATAGATGGCCCTGGAGCATATGTAAAAGCATATGAGTTCTTGTTTTGTGATCCTTTAAAAACATATAAGTGGTTGGTGCTGCAAAATGTTATAATAATGTTTTAAATTTTCTTTGAATGGTAGAATTGATAGTAATGGTTTTTGTGAATTTGTCATGCAATACAAACAATGTTTGTTCATCTGTCACAAAACCAAATCACTTCTGTGAAAATTTTTATTGGGTTTTCATTTTGAACATTTTATTTCAACTGGTATCAGGCCTTCTTCTTTTGCCACCCCCATGTGCACAAGATTTGGCATTTTTTTCTCATGAGGGGAAAGACACTGTTTCCAAGAATTCAAAACTGGTAAATGCCAGTCCAGAATTTGATCATTTCTACACCTTTAAATCCCCACAAAAAACTTGGACGTTTGCAGAGCTTGTAAGTTCTCACATGGATAGTAGACAAATTTACATTTTTGTAGTACTCTCAATGTCTCATTGGTACTTTGGTCTGGATTTCATTGAACATAGAAACCAAGAAAAAAGATTTGTACCAAAGTTATTATATAACATTCACAACATTAGATATAGTAAAGAAATGTAACCAAACAGCCAAACCCCTCAATTAAAAGCAACTTAATGTGGCTGCCAGAACACTCCACCCTTTTGAGCTCAAATAAGTAAACCTGTTGGGCTATAGGCACAATGGGAAAAGACGAATTAAGGAAATGAGGTAAGATTTCTTAATGTTATACTAATGACATAAAAACTCGCTCCACACCATCCCCTCCATATGAAACACTGGCTTTTCCTGTTACTTCATTCAGTTGACTTTTAGCCATGTCCTATCTCTGTCCAGTCATTCCGGGGGTAAATTGACTGCACAGTGTATGTGTGTGGCTGTGGTGCATGCACTAAGTGTCCATATGTGTTCACAGGTATACATCCATGCAGGGACGGGCTGAAGCAATATGATCTTTTGGGCTGGAAGGGCAAGGGAGGGCCACGCAGCTGTGACCTCAGTTAGCTGAAGTGGTCAGGTGCTAAGGGGGAAGCCAGAGCTGTTGATAAATGCTCACACATCTAAATTCATGTACACACTTCTTTTGTATGATATTTTTCTCTTGGAAAGAACTCAGTGCTAAGAAGAGTAAATAACTGGGCAAATGTAACTCTAACAGAAGAGATTTTTGTGCTCTGAGTAAGGTTAAAACACTGTAGGAAAATGAAAATCTACTGTAGACTACCACCATCTTGCACTCATAGTTCTTATGGACAGGGAGAAAGAGAGAAGGAATATGCCCTTGTCTTTTTGCTCTCTGTGGGGTGATTTCCATTGATTTTCACGTACTAATTCCTGAAGTCTAAAACATAAATAAAATTGCAGTGTCTCTGTCTTTGGAGTTTAGTCAAAGTGGTTAAGACGCTTGCCTTTGCATTGTGATTATTACTTTTGGTGTTGTCTTTGTCTTTTGTTACAAAGTCTTATTTGTATTTCATTTCCTAGATAGCAAAGACTACCATATAATTAAGGTCATTTGATGTTAATCAAGAATTCAAAAAAGGTGAGTGATGAGGAATGTGTGATTAATGTACAAATGAAAACACAGTCCTATTCTTTCCCTCTCTTATCAGTTTTTAATCCCTCTGACGTACTTAACTGGCTCCAGTTGAAGTCACTGTTGTGGCCTGTGAATTTTTCAAGGAGCAGCTTCAAACTCCCTTGAGTTAGAGAGAGAGGAAAGAACAGAACTGCACTGCAATAAAAGCGCTTTCATGAGAATATTAACCATGAACACTGTATAATACCTCATGTTCTCAACAGTGGTATTTTATACAGGTGTAAGATCTCAGAGCCTTGAGACAGGGAACAGATTTTCTTAAGTGGATAGCAGCAGATAAACCCAAGGCAGGATACGACTAATTATGATTGTACAAAGCATAAACAGCTGAAGTACTTAGACTTTGTGGAAGTTAGCAAATGAGTTGGAGAGAGAACTAGCAAAAAAATGATAGCATCTGTCACTTGATGCAGTACAATATCATCACTTCATACCTCCCTCCAAAGAATGAGTGGGAAAAAATGACCTCATAAGGTCTATATTATCCTTCTGAGGGATTTTCAGGCATCTTGGGTAAAGTGCCAAGTACACTGGAAGTGGGGGAGTGTTAGTTGTCTCCAAAGCACCAAAAGGAAATGGAGAAAAGGGATGAAATGGCCCAAAAAAGCAGACAAAACTACAATTTTGTGGCAGGTTGCTCTAGGTCTCATTGACCTTGGCAGTAATGCAGGGGTCATTTTTTATATGATTGAACTGTCCTTGAATAATTTCTCCAGCATCTACAAACAAGCTTTTCTTCCACATCAAACATGCTTGTCGTGTTCTCCTTTCCAAAAATGACAAATAAACAGGATTTTTTTCTTTTTCAATATGCTGGGAACATCCAGCTTTTATCTATCATTCTTTTACTTAGATGTCCTTAAAAAAAATTATGCAGGGACTAGCACATTAAGTATGCTTCTATTTTCTCACTTGTGGAAAAAAGACAGTTGTGGAGAAACAGATTGTATTTGAACACTTTGTAAGAGAAGTTTAGCTTAATAAGTGAGAGGGTATGACATTTGAAACTAGACTGAAGTAGGAGCACTGTGCTTTTGGTACAAATACTGGATTGGGCTTTTCAAAAATGTATAAAGAACATTTAAGAAGATAGTCACCCCTTCCCACTCCAACTCCTAGCTTTGTCAGAGTAGAGACCTGCCTTTTAGGTATTCTGACTTGCCTCCTGGAAGCCTTTCTCTCCTTTGACCACACAGGAAGCTAGTTTTCTAAATTAAACACCTACATTAGTAGCTGAAAATGGCAATACCTTCTGATTTTCAAAGGGGAAAGTGGCGGCCTAGTTTGCTTTATTCCTTTGGGAATTTCCCTTTGAATAGACCTGTACATCCAGTCATGTGCAGAATGGGAGAGTCATGTGATCCCTCCAGCTCCACCTGACATGTGTTGCCTTATTTTGGGGATTTTGTAGATAGTGGCTACTGCCTGTTGCCTTCTAAGCTGTATGCAGGGCTAAAAGACCACCTCCATGATAATTTTCATCTCCAGATAGAAAGGACTGAGAAAACACGCAAGGACTGACGTGTATGCTGAGAGGCAACACCACACCATATAAAAAATTGTTGAGGTTCCCGTACTTCATGGCGTGAGATATGCTGAAATACTCAATAAATTTGTTGTCTCATCCTTCAAAGGAAGAGCCCTTACCCAGACCCCTGTGCATATTGGTATAAATTGGAGTGGGAGGGGCAGTCAACAGCGGGGGAGAAAAATTTTTGGGAGAAGCTGGTGGGATGCACCGAAAGGTGTTGAGGGTGCAGGCAGGATAACAGGATTGCTGCCTGTCCTCAGTGAAAAATCCTGGTGACTGAGGAAGGTTCTCGATAGCTGGCAGAAGATAGCTTTACAAGAGCAAGAGGACAATCTGGGTAACTACCAGTTAGTTCTGCTTCAGTGTCTGGATAAATCATGGAGTGCAACCTCCCAGACTCCATTTCCAGATGCATGAGAAACAAGAAAGTAAAGAGAAGCAGTAGACGTGGAAATAGTAAGGATATTATGCCTCACCAACATGATTGTATTCTATGATGAAATGACTATTGATGGAAGAAAAGGGAACAGAATATACACGAAAAGGCTTTTGAGACCACCTCCACAGCATTTTAAATGGTAGTTTCAGTCAATATGGAATGGATGGATTATTAGAAGAGTTGAAAACTAGCAGGATTGGCAGGCTCCAAGAATGGTAATTGGTGACCTGAGGACAGTTTAGCGGCCAGCAACTATTACAGTACCCAAAGGGCTGATACTAGGACTACTCATTTAATATCTCCATCAGTGACCTTGATGATTTGACTAAATGCACCCTCTGGAGATCTGTGGATGGTGGTGCACTGGGGGAGTTGTTGACACACTGTGTGGCAGAGCTGCAAGGGCCAAGAGAAACTTTAGATCTGGGCAACATAAGCTGCATGAAGTGCAAAGCTGTGCATCTGGAGTGTAGTAACCCTCTGAATCGGTGCAGATGGGAACTGGGTGGCTGGGAAACAGCCAAACTGCCTTCAAGCCAGCAGCGTGCTTGCAGTAGGGGAAACCACATGCCATTAAGATGAGCTTGGACAACAGATTGATGAAATTATCTTTGCTTGGCATTGGTGAGGCTTCCCCTGAAACGCTGTGCCAGATTTGGTTTCTCCGGTTAGAGAGAGATACTGAGACACAGAGTAAGGCCCAGTGGCAGGCCACAAACATACATAAGGTGGTGTAGCACATGGCCTGATTAGGAAGACATGGGCTTGTTTCATTTACAGAGGAGAAAAAAGAGCTTATCAAATGTAGCTTACAAGTACTGAAAAGAAAATGATAGAGATGTCAAAAGACCCAAACTCTTGTCAGACAGCTCCTTACTAGTTACTAGACAACTAGGGTTGTCTAATATATATATATGAGCAAATAGTCTTTCTAAGGGAGAGGATTGCAAGTCGTAACTAGGGAGGTTCAGACCAAAAACTCGGAAAAGTTTATTCATCAGCAGGTAGTGTGGCTCTGGAACATCCCATCCGAAGTGATGGTAAAATTGCCACCTGTGGCAGTTTTCAAGACTCATGTGACAAAGTGCCAGCTGACCTGACACAGTGTTGGCCACAGTCTCTGGCTGGTGTAGACAACCTCCAGAGGTTTTCCCTCCAAGCAGCATTTCTGAGATGCTGTGACAACACTTCCCTCCAGCACATAAGGGAAGGGATAGTGGCTGGCATTTAGTGGGTCCCTTTTGCTATCTTGTACAGTCAGTGTTGCTCAAGAATATTTTAAACCTCTGATTAAAGACAAAGGAGTTTTTGTCACAGATGTGCAGGTAGCATAGTGGCAGACAAAACATCACAGACACTTCTGATGCAGAACTGAAAAAAAAAACCTGGATTGTGTTGAAGAATGACCTTTCTTTTCCTGGGAGGCACAGAATTGTTTTGGGGGGGGCTTCTTATCATTATGTGAGAAAACAGGTCTATGACGTGGCCTTGGTATGGTGGGCAGATGGCTCACAGAAATAATCTTGCCTACTGTGCTTTCTACCTTATACACTGTAAAATATTATTTGCATTTTCACCTTTTCATGAAAACAGATCACATATCTTTGTGTTTGCTTAGGCTGTAAACTGGTCTTGCATTGCCCTACTAATATCTGGATCATGCTCAAAATCCTTCAAGATTTATTTTCTTCTTCCTCTCTTGCACATCTTATTGAACAATTACACCTTCTCCCAGCCCTCCAAAACCTCCCAGTTTTGGAGCCAGTGTTTGAATATGTCACTCTTCTCTATGGTTCTTCAAATCACAGTAATTATTGGCAAGGCAGAAAGATGGTTCAGATGTTTTCCTGGCACCTCCCCAAATACATTGCTATAGTGCCCTAATAGACATCAGTCCATATTTGTTTTTTCAAGAAGGTATCTTGTTTGTGATCTTCTTTGTCATATAAGACAGATTTTGGCTAAAGACATTAAACTGTGGAATGATCTGACACTATAATTTTAATATATTTAAGAACAAATGATGTAAAAACACAGGTAATGATTTCTGGGGCCTAAATCAGAGAAACTGCAGTCCTCTCCTCTCCTCTCCTCTCCTCTCCTCCTTCCTGAAATGTATTTTTCCTGGAATCCTTAGCAGGAGAGTATTGCTTTGTACCCCTCAATATTTAGCTGCTTTTATTTTTTTTTCCTTTTAAATACCAAAAGGGATTAAAGCATAAACTGGATTAACTAGTCCTCGAATGCCATTTTGTTAAGTGAAACTGTATTTATGGGGACGGGATGGCTCAGTGGGTTGATGATGAGATACCATTCTAGGTCACTTGTTCAAAGTGATGTTAGTCTGGTAGTGACTGAAAATACATTGCTTGCCATTTGGGAGCTTTCTAGCAATGAAGCCAATAATGAAGTAGTTCCTGGGGGGATCTCCACATCCTAATATATGCACCAAAATAGACAGTAACTGAGTCACCCTTTCACAGGCCTTTCTGGGATCAGGAAAGATAAAATTCTAGGAAGGGGTAGAGTGATATCTGACAAAAGAGACAATAAAAGGAATCTCTACAAGTAATACTTGAGATTCTTTGGCAAGGCAATGTCTGGAAACTTGTTCTGTGGAGTTCATAATACAGATTTATTGGTCTAATATTTCCTTCAAATGCTGAGATGCTTCTCAAAAAGGCTAAGAAGAGATAATGAAATGACTTTCGAATTGAAAAGAGAACAAGCTTTTAAAGTCACCTGATTGTCAAGAAAAACATTTGAAAAGCAAGGCTTTTAGGCTGACTAATTTCCAGAGTAAGATAGTGGACATGCCCTTACTTGAATCCTGTAAAAGACAGATGAACTCCTCCCATCACTGTTATCTAATTACAAGGATGAGTAAATAGGTATGGGCAACATTTTCAAACCTGGGTTCTGAGTTTGACACAATATCCAAAGGAAGATATGAAAAAGGCGGAGTGCTTTTCACACAGACCATCATTAAGAGTAGTGAAAGCTCAAGGTCTCAGCCATGATTCTCAGAGAATAATTGAGATTGAGAACAAAAATTAAATTGTCTATTAGTGTAGGCTAAAATCCTCCAATTCTTTACCGCATTTCACTACACGTAGAACCACCCCCACAAAATTATTGTCAAAGTACGAGAAAATACAGTTATTACACAGTTAACTGAGAACATTTGACCTATTTGTTGGAATTCCTGATATTACACAGTTAACTGAGAACATTTGACCTATTTGTTGGAATTCCTGATTGGAGACATGGATTAAAGCACTACTGGTGATGCCTAAAGCAAAGCAAAAGTCAGCATTTGAAAAAATGACGTTAGGAACATCGTCACCAAGAGGTCCCAGGAAAAGGAGCAGGGCTGACTGGTCTTTTGCAGCTTCCCAAGGTGTGAGCCAGAACCTAGAGTCACCCTCAACACAAGTGGGTGGAAAGATTAGGAAGGGAGAGTGTTGATCCAAACTTGAGCAGTTATCCTTTTCTCAAAGAAGAGGAACTCAGTATCTTTTTTTCTAAAGCAGGTGACAGAAATAAGAGCAAAAAGTCACAGGCCTTGCAAGGGTTCAAGTTTCCTCCCTTTCTGCTCGAGTCAGCCTGAGGGGAAGGGCTCTGGTGGAGTTTTGCCCATGGACTAAAGCAGCCTTCCAGTGGGGAAGGCCATGTGGTGGCTCCCCACCGTGCTGGGGAAAGGGAAGCGGTGTTCAAGCGCATGGCCCAGCTCTGCTGGAGCTGCCTCACTCCAGCTCGCTTCTGCGAGCAGGAGTTAGAGGAGCAGCTGCAAGATTGTCCAAGCTTAACTCAGGGTATTAGAGCCGATTGAGGAATTTTGATGCCTCCCTTGCCTAGAAGCTGTTTTCACGTTTGGGCCCTCTATCCCTGTCATCCAGCTTTGAAGAGCACGGCTTTGTTGGGATCAAAAGTGATTGGCGGTGGTGACTCTCACTCAGATGCTGCCATTCACACACTAAGCTCCTCTGCCTCAAAGGCCTGGCCAGGCAATGCTAACAATAAACAAACCATAATAACTCACAACTGCGGCTGAACCCAGCCCTTAATGACATTGTTCAATACTGCTTCAACACTGTGAAGAGCTTCACCGCTTCGTTCCCATGCTCCTAGGAGCATTTCCAGATTGGCTTTAGCAGGGGTGATTCCAACAGCTCTTTCTAATTGTTCTGCTCGTACAGCACAGGGGAGCCAACCTGCCGTGAAACCTGATGCTTTCTGCAAGAACAGGTTTTTGCAGGGTAACAAGTGGCTTTTCTTTCCCGAGGCTCAGCTGCCAGCACGGTACCACAGGGGGGCACTCACATGAACATGTGCACCTCCCCGAGCTGCACACGCAGCACCTTGCAGGTGTGCACAGCTTTGCGGCAGCGCTCAGACAGGGCTTCCAGGGAGGCACGGCCTTGGAAGTGTGGCTGGAGCCAACTTTCCTCTCCTGTGTCTCCAGGCAGCAAACTGTTGGTTTGTATTTTGCTCTGCCTTTTGGGTGAAAACAAAGCAAAAGCTGAAGAAAGGTGCAAATCTGGGGGGGGGAAAAAAAAAAGAAAAAGCAGTGGCTGCTAACACTGGTTTTTGTGCATTTGCTAAGGAATTTTGACCCAAGGAAAAAGGTATCGAGAAAGTCTGAGATGAGAGCAATAAAGGCATAATTTCTGATTGACATCGATATGAAAGCGATGTGCAGAAACTCCTCTCTAATCACACGGTGCAGCACAGGAAAATGTACTGTGGACATATATTGCAAGGCTTGAATAGCTACTGTTTGAGCGGGTTTATCTGTCAGTGGCTCTCAAAGTGTTTAAGAACACTGCTGATTTTAGAGGCTGCAAATCTTTGGCTATTTCAAAGCAAAGTCTGAACTTACAAGCAAGTTGTTTCTCCTGGTTGCTGCAGATGGTTTGATCAAAAGGAAGCACACACCACGGTGCATGCATTAGAGCCAGAAGAGTCATAACTTTGATGCTTGCCTCAATATTTTAATTCTGCCAAGAAGCACTTATCGATTATTAAGTGCTGCAGATAAAGGTACAGTAAAATACAGGATATTTCCCGAAGTTTTGTGCATCTCTGAAGCTCAAAGCCAATATAACAAGGGATTGAGAGAACATCACAGAGATGTTACGTGTTTGTCAGATATGAATGGGCAAAGCATCAGACCATGAACTGTCCAACTGAAACTCTGGCAGAGATGACCATACAAAATTTCTTGATTTATTTATTTCGTCATCCCCTTACAGACACACCACCAGGCTCAGTCTCTTTCCTGAAATTCCACCTTTTTCCTAGGAGTCCACTTTTTCTCTGAGTGCATCACATTCTGTCAGGAACAGCCTGGTGCATATTGTAACTTGGGAATGAGTAGACTCTGCCAAGATTTTGTAAACTGCTTAGCTTCAGCTTCACACTGGTCCCACTGTGTAAGCAGTTCAGTCTAATATTAGTCTCTTCTGAAAATTTCATCTCTGGAGCCAAGGACCACTAGATGGATAAATGAAAAGGGAGTGTGACAGTGATCAAAATCTGTCTGGTCCAGACAGATAAATATCAGGCTAGCTTGAAGGTTTTCACCTCCTTACCGCTGCCGGGAGTTACATTTTTTTTCATGGCAGAGAACTGTGGGCTAATTTCATAGCTCGTGTAAATCAATGTTGCACAATATACCGTGGTGGAATGATGCTGATTTATGCCAGCTAGGAATCTGCCTGCTCATACTCCTACCAGCACAGCACTGTCTTATAAATCTTCCTTCTAAAAGCCTATGGATGAACCAGAGGCACTGTTGCTGAACTGTGGCATGTTTCAAAATTTGCCTTGAGAAAATAGGAGAGCTCCACTTGCAAACCAGGATTAAAAAACTGTAGATGCTGAAGTGGGATTTTTCCTAGAGGTGCTAGTTTTACCTCTGTGGAAACCAGAATCCGCCAGCACCTGTGGAAACTGGCTTTGGAATCAGGAGTTCAGCTGTCCAGATGCACTTGTATTCCATTTGAGTTTCTGAGGTCATGTATTCCTTTAGAGTTTTTAAATGATTCACCTTCTTCCCCATTAAAAAGATATATTTTTAAAAAAAAGTCCTATTGCTTAGCTACTGCTCCTTCCTTCTTTACTTTCTTTCTTCTCTTTTATTTTTTTTTCCCTAAATGTACGTAGGTATACCTGACTCCTTGGAGATCACTTTGTCTCTGTGATTGCAGGAGTCAGCCAGCAACACGACAGGACTTGCTTGTTTACATAGCTCTGAGGGTTATGACAACACATCAGAATGTACAGGTGCCGTGTAGAGATGCAGCTTGCAATTAAGATCAGCAAAGCTGACTGTTTAATAAAGAATTCCTTCATTTTATAACAACCCGATCTCATTATGATACACGCAACAAATCAGCTCCATAAAGCTCCGTAAAAATTTGTTCTCCCTTGGTATTAAATATTTGAGCTAAAGTTAAGAGTAACAGTTGCAAAACAATTGCATTAATTGAACAGAAAATTAAACCCATAAAACGTGGTTAAATGCAATTTCCTTGTAATTGCAGTGAATGTGCTGCCAAGATAATTACAAAACAATTGTTAATATTTTTTTTTAGTCCATTTGGTGGCATTTCACCCCTGCAATATAGCAGTCAGAGGTAAGAAAATCAGGAGAGCACTCTCTAAATGACAGTCTGGTTTGGGCCTTTAGTTAAAGTGTGGCTTCAAGGCTAAACCAGTGCTAAGATTGCTTGCTCAGCACAGAAGAGGAGGCTTCTTGCAAAAACTTCTCCTCAGATTTGAGCACTAAGTAGGGGAAATTTCAGGAGTAACCTGCTCCTTTCAGTAATAAAAAGCTTGTCAGAGCAGCTCTTCATAGGAAAATTCAGTCCTATTAAGTTGCTTTTGAACAATAGCTTGAGAAAGTCTATTTTTCCTTTTAAATACAGCTCAGAATACCTGCCACTTCCTACTGGCCCCGGATCTGGGTGATCTGATGGCTGTCTATAACTTGAAATGTGGAATATTTTTCCTATACTTTTTTTGGTGGAATTTCCTTCTCACCATATAATAGTCAACAAGTGGCTGCTGCCTTTAAAAAAAAAAGTTCTAAAACCACACTTTCTGCTAAAAATGCAATCAGATACTCTGTTTTTAGCTACAGTCAGGTGGAATGTGTGGTCTCTGCAGGGATCAGTCCTTCGCTGGAGGACGGGAGATTCCTGACACATGGTATGCCCTTTGTCCCAGAGGAAGGCAACAGCACGTTAACATGACACATCCCTCCATTTCAGAGAATTGCAAAGTACACTGATGACACATCAGATACATACTTCTCTTTTGGGCTTATTCTTTTGGAATCAGCTTTTCCTTTTCCCTGGAGTTTTTTACTTTCTACTGTTTGCTTGCGCTGCCTCTTCTACAGTGTAATTAAAATTATTTTCTCTGGAGCTGTTCCTTTCATATATGAGCCAATTCATCCACACTGGATGAATTTCCTATTCCCTGGAAAAAGACTGAGTTTATTGAAATAAAATAATCCTTGGCTCAAGTGACTGAGCGTGGACAGGCAGGCTGGGAATCTGGACAGAGATCCTGCTCTGAGAAGGTCTTGGATCACACTGCAATTCTGAGACCAGTATTTTCTCATGTCTCCTCTGCCAAATTATCTTTCTTTTTGCTTTAAAAATCCCCTGCTATCAGCAAAGGCTCACATCTTCCTTACTTGGAGCAGGCCTCAATGACATCTCATCTTATTTATGCTTATAACGTAAACTCTGTAGAGAGTTCTGTACAAAGGTGGTAGGAGACCTTTAGAGTTATGGACACATTTGTCTCTCCTCTGCTGGCTGTGTTTTTACTGATGTCCTGTTCTCAACTAGTCTATTTCCATAATTTTTAATTTTTTCTGTCATTTTGACTACTATTCTTCCATGTTGTTTTTTATCATATATCTTTTTTTGGTAGTTTATTATTGCTTTTTCTCATACTGCTGATCAACTTCTGTGAACATAGTCACAAACACAATTTATTAGACATTTTCTTGTTTCAAATGCTTATCCCAATAAGATTGGCCAAATTAAGTTGTGACTCTGCAGGGCTTGTGACTCTGTTTAAATTTGAGTGTGAAAGTGTTGGAGTTTGAAACCCCAGACAGATTGAAAGTTGTATTTAAATGCCTTTAAGAGCACTGAGTTTTACATGGAGTAGATCTACAGCAATGTAGTGACTCCATTGCCTCGAATATGCATGACAGTAGGCTGTACTCCTCAATTCCCATTTTACTTGGCCAAGCTCTTCCTAGCCACAGGCTGGTCCTTGCACTACACTGAAACACAATTCTCACCTGCATCACCTGGATTATGACAGACAGCCTGGGTCCAAGCAGTCACCACAATTGCTTTCTAGCCATCTAGTAGCTACAAGCTTGCAGGCTGTAGAGGTTTTCCAAAAGCAGTATTTTTGATCTCTTTCTCCTGTGGCCCTATGGCTTATCTGTCCCGCAGAGGGAGACTGATCAGTGAGATATTTCAAAACACACGCCTGGAGTGGAGAGGAGCTGGGGATGGGAAATGAGGGTAAGAGGATGGCAGGGAGGTAAAAGTCAAGTTGCATTTGGGTTTGATGTGGAAAGATCCAGTGTGCTGTGGCCTGCCCCGTGAGGAAAGGAGTGTGCCTGGAAGGCTGGTGAGCGACAGGCTAACAGGAAACCACTGCAATAACCCTACCTCTCACCTGCCCACCCATCATCTGCCTACCTGTAGGCACCAAAATTCCTCTCCCTGGGGAAGTGCTCGGTGATCCATTTGCTTCAGTGACTGCCAGGGAGAGCGAGGGGCTGCTGGGACAGAAGGAGCTGGGTCACTGAAGGGCTCTCCTACACAAACAGCTCCTGACTGTGCGCACGAGGGAGGAAGGGAGAGAGACAGGTGTGTTTGCTTGTGTGGGGATCAGTCACACAAACAAACAAATAAACAAAACTACATCCAGAAGGGCTTTTTTCTTCCTGCCTTAAGCGCCTCTGCCATTGGTTTTGCAAGGAATTTTGCTAGATTGTACAGTTCTCGGTTTGCAGCAGCTGTTGATGAAAACAATTCACTCGTGCACTTACTTCTGTCCTTTGAGCCTGTGTTTTCAAAGCTTCCTCTGTTTTCCTGTCTCTTACTCATATCACCAAGGGCTGGGACTGGAAAAATGCATGCAGGTCAGTGCCTGCTTCTGAGTCTTCCAGGTACTGTGGAGCTTGAGCAATAAGGTATGGCATAAATTTGGCTTCTTCCATTTCCCCCCACCCCCCAATGATAGTGAGAAGTTGAACTTGTTTTTAAGTACCTTCAATTTCCAGCCCAAATTAGTAATTTCCTTTAAACTCCATCCACACCACCTCATGTTTTCAGTGGGAGTCTCTAACCATTTCAAAAGCAGGCAGCTAGGAAAACAGATATCCATGTGCTATCACAGAGTGATGGGTTTGGCTGAACAAATTGGCATCTCTTGACTATTCTGATATCAAAAGAGTTCCTTTGTCTGTTTCTGTGTTTTCTGGCAGCTTTGAGAGGTTCTTTACTTGATGATTCATCAAATCTTAAGGATTTTGCTTTGCAAAAGCTTCCAATGCTTCCAGCATGTCCTTTTGCCCTTGCTTTATAGTCATGGATCTGAGCACAGAATGCCCTTGTGGTGTGGCTGTGTTCTCTGCTGAGCATGCATCGAGAGCTGGTCTCGGCTGCTGCAGGGTGGGTGAGCAGCACATCACATGGAGACACCCGCAGCCCCAAACCCTGGGCCCTTTCTTTGTCATGCCAGGGGGGTGACAGTGTCCCCCAGGACACGATGGGCCCTGTGGTTGGCACAGGAGCTGCGCAGAACTGAGCTGCTGGCAGGGAGCTGCTGCAGGTGCTCCCAGGTCACAGCTGTGCCACAGGCAGGGTCTAGCTGTGCCTGCTCTGCCTTCCCTGGACAAGGGGCATTACTGACCTCCAGAAGGTGAGGAGGACAGGACCCTGGAGCAAACCTTGGCGTGCTGTGAGACGGCAGTATGGATACATGCTGAGAGCAATCGGGGCACATACGTCTCAAAAGCAGGAGGACTTGAACACCTAACATCAAGGGGAAACCAAGGAAACCAAACACTCAGAGTTTTCAAGTGGCAGCTGAGGTGAGGTTGACATTTTTCCTTCAACCCATGAGCAGAGTCAGACAGACGTGAGTCAGCCTCAAATATTGTCCTTTCTCTGGTTTACAGCACACACATACTTTAAAGCTCTGCCATATCATCCTCGTCATGAAAAGAAATCTCCTGATTCAGAGACTTCTCTAAACCACTTAAGATTTTTGTGTGTGCTCTCCCTCCTCAATTGCTTGGAGCCCTGAAAACCACAGCCTTTGCTGGCAGACAATAAAGATACGACCTAAAGTATTCAACAAGAAAAAAAAAAGAACAGAAAAAAAAAGAAGAATGACTGTTGAGGAGGCTTAGAACATGTCCCAACATTTTCTGCTGGTTTTTTCCTTTCTTCAGGCAATCAGAGCAATGCCTAAGTTTTGCACCTGCCATGGGCAAGTGCCTCTCTTTTAGTGAAATAACTTTATGCATTTTTAGTGCAAGCCCTGGCCTGCTTCGTATCCTGCTTTACCTGAATGATTATATCTTCTTTACTTCGTTAACTTTTCAATAGGCTATGAAAACAAAAGCTGTCACTCTGATACCTGCCATTTGATATTCAGCAATGCCTTCAGTACAAAAAGACCCCCTCCATCTCTCAGCCCCCGCCTCCAAGCATCACTTGGCATGATCCTGCTTGTAGCTGTTCACTATATCAATATGTAAAACCTTCCCCTGTCAATGTTTCTTTCAGCAACAACCTTAACCTATATCTGCAAGTATAAGCTTTGCTACAGTGATATGAGTTTGATAGAGAAATCAAAATTACTGTCCAGTGAAATATCAGTTGGCTGTGATCATTAGGGCATCTCAGGGAAGTACCCATTTGGGCAGACAAAGCTACAAGGCCCAAGACAACTTCTCTGTGTATCCACACAAACTAAAATGTTATAATTTGGTATGGTTGGACTTAGGAACTCTGGGAATTCCCAGAACTGTGCTTCAGATTCACAGAGATCATAAAAATTAGTTCTGCGGTTAGCTCATGTTCTGTGGCAAGAAAAGAAGTCTTCTAAAGTCTGTTTTTCTAAGATATCTAGGCTTTATTTGACTGTATATCTGAATTATTACTTTAAAAGCCTCTACATCTATTCATGTTAACAAAGGAATCCCTCTAGACTTCTGCAGTCCAAAGACAAGCTCTTGGCTCTTCGTAAAGGCCAGCTCTCAGAAGACAAATAGGGGGCTTAGGGTGGGTGGGCTATAACATCCTCATTTATTCGAATAGCCTTCACTTGAGAGATCCCTCAGATGAGGAAAATCTGCCTGGAAAACACAGAGACCACATAATAGAGCAGTGTACAGCTCAACAGCCAGGAGGGTAGGTAAAAGTAAACAAAAGGATGTGTGTTTTGGGGGAGGAATATTTTTTTGGATGGATTCAAGCTGGAGGTGTAAGGGTACACAGAAAGCCACAAATTGCTGAGGACAGGGCAGTTTGCAGATCAAACGAATCTAATGTTGCTTTGGCATGTAATGGCCCTGATGAACTGATTTTCCAGCACTTTCTCCTGAGAAGAGATGGGAGAAAAACGGAATGTATTTCTGGTGGCCTCAGCTCTGCTGATTCAGGGAGCAGCTTTTTCAGTCACTGACTTGTTTTCTATGTTCACACCTGGATGCAGAGATTAGGGAACTGAAAGTCTGGGTTTCAAATTAAATGAGTGCTTCTGAGTATCCCAGTTTAGAGTGAGCAGCTCTAAACTTTAAGAGAGCTCTAAACATTAAGAGAGCTATGGTTTGGGGGAATGTTGAGCCTGTGTCCTCTGAACGTGAGTCTTTTTATGTCCTCTCAGGCTGGGCATTACAACAGAAGGTTTTGATAACCTGTCTTCTGGTGCCAAGCTAAGACAGTTATGAAAATGTAAATCAAATGTTTTTAGCATATCAAATTTCCAGTGATGTGAATGGGAACTAACAGGACCTTGAGTTCTCAACAATTACCAAAATCAGGCCATTTCTACTTACTGGTTTAACCATGTGTCTATCTTTCTACATTCTTGCTTCTCTGTTTCACATCCTTCTTTCTAAAATCCATTTTTCTTGCATCTGTCAAAGACAGTTGCAGACATACTAACAGCAGATTTCACCTCAAAATGGAGGGTGACCAAACTCACTATTTTAATGAAAAAGATTCTCATAGTTTGCTTCCTTTTTGGAAGAATTAAAGGGTCTCTCTGGAAAAATTTGTCTTTTCTCATGAGATTCTGAAGTAGCCAGAAGCCCATGAGGATCTTATGGATAAATGTCAGTGCACCTCTCTACAAATCAAACACTATTTTGAGACTGTGAATGGTGATTTCATCGGATTTAATAAGAAGCTTGTACAGCCACCTGTTCTAGGAATGATGGAGAACTCTGAGAATGGACTTTGCAACGCTTATATTTGTTCCTTGCAAAAGTATCTCTTAAAATGTTAAAATTCTTGTCCATTTTATATCACTGGGGTTAGCACATTGTAAATGGTTTAGACATGAATCAAACATCTCCCTTTCCCGTTGGCTTTGAAACTCTTCCTGAAATTTGACTGGGTCTGTATAACCAGTGTCATTAATTCCCAGTGTAGTTTTATGTAGTGAGTTTTGTGTAAAGAACCTGGCAGTTTGACAGTAAATAATGATTCCAGGTCAAGAAATATGCTCTTAATTATTTCATGATCTCAGTGTCTTAAGGGAGGGCATTGCGCAGGCCCTGGAGCAAGGAAATAAAATGTTCCTTAATTCCAAACAAAACCCCCCGAATTAATTTCAGGGCTTTAGATAGATAGCAGCTATTCTGTTCTTTAAGGTGTCAAACCCGTGATTTTTTTTTGCCAACTCTGAACTCCGGCGCACAAAATAATCCGAAGAAATGTTTAATTTTCTAGAACAAAGTGGGCATGTAATGAATCTTCTTGTTAAAATGGGGAAAATAGGACATATTTCAGGTGCTTCCACTTGAGTTTGGAAGACCAGATTGTGGCACACGTTTTTGAAGATATGACTATAACATTTCAGGGGAATGTGATTCCAGTTTTCAAGTTCCACTGTTAGAACCTGTTGCAAGCTGGTGGTAAAACTCCTCTTTTGGCCTCCCAAATAGTGGCCCTACCTACAGTACAAAACATTCCTAGTTCTATCATCTTGGCATTAATTATCTTAATCTCTTTTCTAATGTTCAAGCTGTTAATTTAACCACGTTGTCTAAACTTGCATTGGAAATGGGGCTGGATTTGTTGCCTTGCATGTGCAGACAGAGAAGCTGAAGGTAGCTTATCAAAATAAGTATAAGATAACAGAATCCTGGGTTGGCAAAAAAAAAAAAGGAAAGAAAAAAGAAATAAGATATTTGTGAGCTTTTTTTCCCCTCAAATTGCAGAATTCTGGGTTTATCTGAAGCTGGCTTTAAAAACAGGTGGAGCTGCAAGAAGTCCACACTCCTGAATACTTTCTCTAATAACGAAAAAGGTAATTTCTTAGCTCCATCAGTGGGGATTTAAACACAGACCACTGAGCTGTGATCTGGAGTTATGAATGTCAGATTCACACATCTTACTCTTTTCTTTCATGGCTTTTATGGGCCATGAAAATTGTTCCTGTCCATATTGAACTTTCATACAAATCTCGGTTTGCTCACAGAAGTTTTGTAAGCGTCAGTTGGTTAAATAATCTCTTAATTGGCTGGCTAAGATCTCAAATGCAATGCAGAGAGAGTACCTTAATCTACAAGAAACTGGTAAAACTCCACAAAAATCCTGGTGAACAGGTGGTTGTCACAAGATTCATGATAAGAAATCTTGTGGGCCAGGCCATCTCAGCAGATGTGGCAGTGTCTGTGTGGCGTGTTGAGTGACCTGTCCCCTCCTTTCAGAAGGTAACGTGTTACCCCGGCACAACTGTCTCCAAACCACATAAGTGACTTCAGTTTTTAGTGCTGAAAATTCAACACCTTGCCCAAACTTTAATCTAGAAAAATGTTGGCTTTTTGGAAGTAGGACTTCTGAGTTATAACTGTGCAACTGAGAAAATTGCGACTCTCGTGCAAGGGGTCAGACTGGATGGGTACAAAGGTCTGTTCTGGCCTCAGATGGCGTAGACTGGGAGGAGAATGTGGCGTCTCCTCTGCTTGTTTGACAATCAAAGAGTGGTACCATATTAATGATAGTTGGTTCTAGTAATTGCACATAAAATATATGAAATGTGCACCTCTACTACTGTGTAAATAGTGGCTTGTATCAGTAATTTTACATAAAATGTGAATTCACATGAAACTACCTTTTGTTGTATGTTATACAGAATACATTTTCTGCCAGAAACATTGAGCAAAAATGCATGAGGAGAGGAAGGAGCTTTTAAAAACCCTTGTGTCATCCCCTTCCCCCCCACCTTTTTTCTCCCTCTGTTTGAGAGCAGGGGCTCAGGACCTGCCGTAACGGTCCCTGTCCCAGCAGGGCTTTTCGAACGTGGGTTTTCGCTCCTTCTGTGCGCTCCTCACTTGGCTGCCGTTCCATCTGACTCCAAAAGAAGCGAGTACAAATTAAAGAAAGAATGCAGCCCTAACGCCTACACCCAGAAGCTTTCAAAACAGAAGGCTGCTACACCTGTGGGGATAGAACAAGTGTATCAGTGTCCTGGACTCTGCCCTGGCTCGTCTGCCTTTGTTAGCTGGAATGTGCCGATGAAACAATCAGGTGCAGTAGGCGCGTGGCAGCCTGCTTAAAAAACGATTCTTTGGAGACAGGGAGTGGGCTGTGAATCATGCATCCACATAATCTGATGATAACAATTTTAAATGTGGTGATTAGTGTATAATGGAAAGTATTGTGCTATTTGGTATGATTTGTCTGCCACTGCACTACCCAGTGTTTAAAAGGTCCCATCTTCCATGCAAAACCTGATTCATTCTAGTAGCAAAAGAATAAGGCAACTTTAGGAGTGTTTAGGTACTTACATCTTCCTCACTCACACAGCATGTATGTACATATACAGGTGGTTACCTTTTAGCTCACTGTCCCAGAGTAAAATCATGGACGTGCTCCTGGGAAGCACACAAAGCAGGATACCTCAGCGTGGAGCTTACAAGCTCAGTTGTGAACTCCAAGCACAGGCAAAACCAGCCTTCAGGTGCTATGCAGGCATCTAGCAGTGCAGAAATGCTGTTGAGAATACCAGCCCAGAAATCAAGATGCATCAAGCTGTTCAGCTTAACAAACATGGCCAGCAAGATGCAGCTTTACGACTCCTTCTTTGCTTCATGTACCTTTTGTGAGACTACAGCTCCAAGTAGACATCTGTCCCCTTTGAATGCCAGGAGAACATGAGTAATCATCCATGCGGTTGAGGGATATTGGTGTCAAAAACGTTAAAAATAGAGTGGGAGTCTCTGGGGTTTGATAGGAAAAGTGTGAGGCAGCAAGGCTGTGTTTCAATTGTGCCAGTGATTGAAATGCACAATTAAGTTTTTTCACTTTGGGACTAGACATGTGTCATGTTTGCTTTTGCTGAGATTCATTTTGACCGTATCTTGTAGCATCAGCTTTCCATTTCAGGTCTTAGCTCACTGGGCATTTATAATCCAAATAGATTCAGGGCAAATACCTGTTGACAGGGAAGAAAAACAAAGGAAGCAAACAAAAATAGAGAAGAAAAGCCATGGCAAAGCCAGGTGCCCTCGTGAAGTCCTCTACAAGATGAATCATGATTTGGGAGAATTAATAACTGTAGACAGCATTGTAAGTTTTTCCTTTTCTAAATCACTGAACCTGCGTGTGTCCTTCCCATGAATACATAACAAATATGATCAGGAACTGAATTAATAGATCATTTGGCTTCTATTTACTCACATACAGGAATTCATAAAGAATGGCTATTTTTCACATAGCTTTAGAGCCAGATGTAGTTCTTGCTTAGGCCAAATTGTACATCATGTATGAATGACATGCATAGGAAACCCAAAAGTGCAATTATTTCAGATATAATGAAAAGAAACATAAAATACACAAGTGCGATTTGTGCCTATAAATTTCATCTCAGTTTTAATCTTTAACAATGCAAGCTAGGGTGAAAGATCTCCATCCGGCATTGGCATCCTGCTTCTGTTTGACTGGTGGATGTCGCTAGAAATATATTTCCATAATGAGGCTTTAGATACCCCTGGCTGACTGGATACTCATATGAATCTGATGAAAACTGTAGTCAGGTTTGAAACACCATTGGCCAACTCATATACAAGTCAATTGTGTTGTAGACAGAAGTGTTACTTCCCTGGAAGCATTTGCAATGAAGCGAATCTTCAGTGTATACACACACACACCACACACAGCACGCACAAAAAAAAAAAAAAATAAAAGAAGGAAAAAAAAAGAAGAAGGAAAAGGGGAAAAAAGGGAGAGACTGTGTAAAAAGGGCAGCTATTGTTGGCAATGGAAAAGCCTCCTAGACTCCACCTGCCTTGCTCGTGCCAGTATCTTTAAGTACCACCTTCCCTGACATGCTGAATTCACATTACTGTCAAGCCTGAGTATTAGGTGGATAGATATGCAAGCCCACACTAGCAGCCAGAACATTTAGGGGAAGTGTCAACAATTTTCTGCAAACATTGTATGTGGTGTCTTGCTGGGAGTTTGCTCAGGAGCACATGCACAGTGTGAAGCAATGTGCTTGTGTTTTACAAGCTGCACGTTGTGTGCCAGTCAGCTGCACTGCCCAGCAATGGAAAAAGTGTTCTAGATGGGGGATCTCTGACAGCTGAGGATCAGACTGCCGAGCCTGATGTCAAACAATAATAAATGTGTTTGTTGGGAAATCTCCCTGGATAGCTGAGGTTACACTCTGACCTAAATGATAGAAAAGTGAGAGAATGAATTCTTCTGCACACTAGTCTCTAAATCCCCACCCCTCGCTGTGCTGTAATAAACCTGACCTGATATTGCCCACAATGCTGGAGATCCTGTTGCTTTCTGAACGCGAGGCTGCAGTTTCACAAGCAGTTCAAGCAAGTGAAAGTCAGCTCTGCTGCTGGAAGGAGCAAAGCTGAAGCACCTGGGCAGCATCCTAGAGCAGGGTCTAGGGCATAGTATCCCGATTTTGGAGGAGCCCTGAAACCAGTAGTCAGGGCTATTTAATATGGCTCAGTCCTGCTTTGTTCATTGGGCTGTGAGCTGCAGGCCTGGGAGGGTGAAGGTTATGTGTCAGGAGATGCATTTGCTGAGAAACGTTGCTGGTGAGGGCTTGTGAGTGGGACAGAGCACAAAGGGGAGTGTTGTGAAGCGAGGTGGGAGTTAACCTCTGTTTGAGACTTAGCAGGAAAGGTAAGGCGGGGCAAAATTGTGATGGGCTTTGAAGATAAGGCCAAGAAATTTGTGCTGCATGCGATGAAAAAGAGGAAGGGCTTAAACCAAAGGTAGCACACAGCCATCAGTAGGAAAGAAAAGGTTAGCAGCAGCATTTTGATTATCTCAAGGGGGACCCTTGTATGGCTGTTGATAGCAGAGCAGAGCAGATTACAAAAATCTGACCTAAGTTGTCCAAGGCTTGGATGAGAGCTCTGCCCTTAGAGTTGGGTCTGGAAATCCTTGTCAGTTATGCTTAGCAGGCATTGTAAACATGCAAGGATAGACTTGTTTCTTACCCTGGGGAGCTTAAACAGATACACAAAAACCCTGACAGCTTTTAAGTGTGGCTCTCCTGTTTGTACTAATCACTGCAGCCCACTCTTACTGTTTCAAACCTAATAAAATGAGGAAATGAAAATGAAAACTAGCTCTGGTCTATGACTATCTTATCTCCTTGTCGACTACAATCTGGCATTTTAAAACAATAGCTACTTGCTTACAAAGCCCCTTTTAATTAATGGAACTGGAGAATCTCTCTCAGATCACAGACATTAACCCCTTCGAGTGAGTAAATTCAGCTGCTGGTGATGATGCACAGCTCTCCCACATGGACAGAACCATGAATCCTTACTCCATGGTTCAGTTAAGCCCAAAGAATGGAAATAAATGTATATGTGTTTCAAACTCTTCTCGGACCACTCTGCTTCTTCGTTGTTCTCCAGGGTAGAAAACCATGCATAGATCAGCGGCGGTTTTTTTTTTTTTTTCATTTAATAGCAGTGGTACTACTAATAATACTTCCCTTCTGTTATATAAAATAGCCATCACAAGGGAAATTAAGATGATATTGTTTTTCCATTTGGAAGCAATGGATTTTAGTTCCATTAAAAGAACTGAGACAATCACAGTCCTCTCCCTACAGATATTCCTGCTGAAAATGAGGTGGAATACATTATGTTGCAGTCTTAATGCATTCTTTTGATGAAGCCACAGAAATGCCACTAGCAACCTATGTAAAAAGCTTACATACAGATTTTTCAATAAAATTTTCTCAGAGATAAGAGTTAACTAATATTTGTAGAAGTATACAGGGTATGTAATAAATTAATAACGTCAACTATGCTATAGAGAAAGCTGACCCAACTTTTTTTTTATGGTAAAACCTCCATTAAATTTTGTACTGCTACCATATCATGCCAAATAGCACCGAGAGGTATGTAAGCTAAGGCAGGAAAATGAATTCTTTTTTTGTGGGTCGTCACAGCTTGTGCTGGGGTAACTGGAATGCAAAGATCATACTGAGAAATCCCATAATAAACAAGCTTGAATAGAGCCTTGCAGTTGAGTATAGCAAGAAAATTCTCAGTAAATTCAGACCTTAGGGAAATTTTTGAATAATGAACCAAACTTTGCTGAGTCTGTGGTGATGGAATGAGGAATACAAAAGTGTCTACACATTATAGAGTATATTGTCTAATTCAGGCAGGCCTGGCCTGCTCCCTAGTAAAACCTGTCTCCCTAAGTTGCTGAGGCTTGAGAAGTAAAAGAGATACTTGGTGGGCAGATCAGTATTGTCCATGACAGAATCAAAGAAACAGCTTGGGTGAACAGGGGTCCTGATTAGACCCCCTGTTTTCCAGATTTACCTGCGGTAGCATGTAAGAGATCCAGTTTCTGGGCATGACTGCAGTTCTGAGATGATCCTCTTCCCCTGACCTCCCTTTTAACCACTGCAGCAGGTCCCTAGCGAGGTGGTGGCTGAGGTGTATATACTCAAAGCTGAAGACACACAGCTCTGCCCTTTTTCCTTCCCTGGGGATGCAGAGCTGCTCCTGTGGAGGAAAAGTGGCAGCTCAAATGTGAGGCACCAAAGGCTGGGGGACCTCAAGGCACCTCCTGAACCACCTGCTGGCAAACACCCCTTCCTCACACCAGAAATAAAATAGATTGAATTGCTTTACTGTGTTTTGAGTTCAAGTGTGTTGTTTTGAACAATATGATTATAAGAAAACTACTGGTGATGGGTTTTTTAAAACAATAGTTAACTGCCGCAACAGAAATATTATTTGCAGGTGTCTGTGCGACCCAAGACACCATGGAAGAACTTCAGCATTGCACATGTGTAGCTGAAGACAGACTTGTGGCCCACTGAAAAAGAATACACAACTGAAATATATTCTCCTCTCCCCTCATGCCAGCCCATTGTTACAGCAGTGTGACAGTAACAGTCAGGAGGGGCACTCTTGAATCACTTAATGCTGGTATATGACTATACTGTATGGTATTTCTTTTGTTGGGCATGCTGTATTTGAATGCCATATTTTCCTCTTGAAATGCTTTTATGATTTTTTTCCCTTTTTTTTTTTTTTAAATTTTCCTCTGGGCTTTTATACCCACCCTCCCCCCAAAAAAAAGGAGGAAATAAAGAAAAGCCCACACCCCAGCAAGCTGCAAATACTAAATGTAAAATTTTGTTACCCAGGATCACAAGCAGAGTTCTTTGTTTTTCTTATCTGTGTATTCATTCCACGTATGCTGTGTCCTAAATTTTGATTTCCCTCACACAAACCCATTTTCTCAAAGAAACAAGCCGTTCAATGTGTTGTGTTCAAGCAAGAGCTGTTTAATTTTGGGTTTGCCATTTCGCTGATTTAGTGCCCTTAGGAAGTATGATACATATCCATTCATGCATCATCTGTAAAAACTTGTGGATGTACATCCTAGCCTTTCATTAACGTTAATGGTGCCCAACCCCCGAATGTACACTATGTCTTAGCACTCCACAAGTTAACTGAGTTCATGCCATAAACATCTTGTTCCCATTTCTGTAGCACAGGCTGACATTTTAGATGGGGAGAAGTGCAGGTTGGAGTTAAGGTCTGCAGTCTGACTGTGCACCTGAGAACTTCCTGCTCTTAAGCTGAGAAGTTTTCAGTGGATGCAGGTTTCTGAAGAAAAATGCAATACTGCTTGCTCCCATTCCAACTATCTCCTTGCAATCTTGTTAATTAGGCTGGTAGCAATTGTATTAGGTGTGTTATTTTATGCACAATGTTACAGTAATGAGATGAATATTTAGCATCTTCTGCCGAGTGATGCTTGTACAAGGGCAGGGTTACATATCCAACTGAAATAGTATATTTAAATAATATGTGGAGAATGCACTATGAAATAGTTGGAGCTCATGAAACCTTGAGAAGTTTTAAGTCACATGAAGTATTTAGACAATTGAATATGAAGATATTTTGGGCTTTTTTTTTTTTTTCCTTAAAAGAAACTCCAAACCTACAAAACCGTTATCAAACTTATAGAATCTCCCCTGGGATTCAGCCAAAAATCAACTATAGAGGCAGTTCAGTGCAGATGTAACCAGCTGCAGTATCCCCTAATATAATGGGGAAGAATCTGATGTGAACATGCCAGTGAAAGCTTTTTTGGCACCGTGCTTGTTTGCATAATTCAGAACTTCAGCACAGGGTTTCTTTACTAAATACTGATTCTACAGGGGCAAGATAACTTCCTCAGCTTGGTTAACACTGGCCTGATGAGAAATTGAAATACATTTTTCCTAATCCTCCTTCATCTCTGCAGAAATCACTTTTTGATTGAGGTCAAACTTTAGCTTTGGCAAGTCATGCAGGCTCTTATTAGGCTGTGATTGCATGCATATGATTGTCTAAAATGCACAGTAGGCAAAGGGTCAAGGATACAAAGGCTGCTGTTGTTTTTTCTTCTTTTCCCCAATGCACCCAGCATGTGGAAAATATTTATCAACCTTTGGTCTGTGTCCCTGAAGCTTCACTCTTGATGCGCCTTTTCAATGTTCCCCAAGGAATCCTGTTAAACTTGGATCCACTCCCCCATGAAGTGGTGTGTGACTACTATTACTTCTAAAATGAAATGGGTGGCAAGATGACAGTGGCTCAGAAAAGTTAAATCTCTTTGTAGTCCAATATGTTTTTGTTATAGGGTAACCGCAGCGCATGTGAACATCTCAAATCCATCTAATTGCTGCAAAGAGAGGTGCACTTTAGACACAGGCTCTTGTCACTGAGAAGCAGTGTTGACAGTCTCAGAGGGTATTTTGGGACTGAAGCCTCGGCAGATGAGGGTAAGGAAAGAAAATAAGACTCTCTGTTAATACGTGGGTCCGTGGCATCCACTTTATTACACACACATCGATGGCTGTGACTCACTAAGTATGTGTTCACTACAGCAGGTGAAGCTGTAAAAGCCAGCAAGGTGTGTTTGGCTTGGCTTGCCCTGGTCCCACGAGCTACTGGGAGGAGAAGGAGCTTCTATATGGGAAGAAGCAATGGAGATATTTTTCTGCCTGAGAAATTTAAAACTCTACAGCTACAGATGCATGATACACAAATTGTTCACATCAAATACGTTAAATGCAATCCTCCTCTAACTAGGACTGAGCAAAGAGCTACACTTTGACTTAATCAAATAAGTGTAATTGTTACCAGATAACTTTTATCTGTTAAATGAGGTCTGCTCATTTTCTAAATGACGGCTGATCTCTTTTTTAATATTTTAGCTTCTTTTTTTTTTCTTTTTTGAGGAAAGGAAATAATGAACTGAAAAGCAGTGCTCTTAAGAACTGACAAACTCAATAAAGTGCATGGCTGGTAGGGAAAAAAGCTCTGCTAGGTGTCAGTGAAAAAAAAATTAGTTACAGCAACGTTGCTTCCTTTCTGGGAGTTCTTTTTGGGCATTGTGTCAAAAAGGAGGCAAACTTTTTATGAGCACAAATATGAGTATTCCACACTGAACAGAAATACTTTCAAGGCACTTTTTTTTTGCATCTGTGTTCTCCTTATAGTTCCTGAAAATTGTGTTTTAAGAAGATGGCTCCAAAGGGAAATCTAAACCACAGTTTTTCCGTAAAGGAAACAACTATCCTGGTTGTCTATTCTGCCACTGCTGCCATTTTTCTTTGTCTTTCTCCTTTCTTGTCCTTCTTTCAAAAAAAATTTAAATGGAATTTAATCGGTTTTGGTTTTATCTTAAAAACTCGAAATATTGGCAACAAAAATAATTATACTTTCCTCATTTAGAAGAACATTTTAATTACTATTTTTTGGTTGAATTCTTGTCCCACCCTTATACTTGTGTGTAGCATGGATGTGCTCAATCTTTTGAGAGTAATGCAGCTTCTCTCTTCCTGTATTCAAGTTGAAGACTCCAGCAGCAACTCAATGATAGTGTAATCCAAGTGGTGCTGTGCTGGTAGCCAAGACATTCTATAATTTCAAGTGAAAATACAACCCTGCAGATTTTCTTCACCATTTCTTCCCACAAAACGATTTTGAGGGAAATTATAGTAATAAAAAAATACGCAATGCCAGTGAGTTAGTCCTGGCATAGCACATGGAATGCCAGTTATCATACATATGTGGTGTAAAGTAACCTTGGTAGCATGAGACCAATGGGAGGACAGTTCTGCAGTTTGCAATTATTCACTCAGTGTTGTTTTAATATGCAGGCCTGCATCAAATAAATAAATAAGTTCCATTTTTTTTTTTTTCACAAATTTAAGCTAATTTAAAAAATAAGATGATCTGAAGCCCAAATTTTACTCCCAGAAGGAAAATGTATGCTTCTTCAACGCAGTTCTTTGTTAAAGCATCACTTTGATTTGCAGCTGGGAATCCTTGGATAGCTTTAACTTTGACAGCTATTGACAGGAGTGGAGAGCACTCAAGGTGTCAGTTTCCTTTAGACTGACAGGAAGGCTTTGAATGCAGCTGTAAAGCATAAGCTACCATAAAGCTGAAGCCAAAACCTTTAGCTGGCTGTCTTAAAATCTCTTAACCTTGGTGGATCAGGCTCTTGAGACTGAGAGTGTTTGTAAAGCACACTAACTAGAGGGTTATACACTACAGGGCAACGCATCCAAATATGAGGGACCACAGCAGCATTCCCGGAGTCTGGGAATGGTCCCAGTCTATGTGTCAGCTGCCCTCTCATCTGACATGTCAGGTCAGGGACCCAAAGTGCACAGCTCAAGTTTTAGTGCCTGAGTGAGGAGCCAAGGCTCTGCAGCTGGGTGCTTTAGCAACATATATCCAGGTCAGACTGACAAAAGCACAGCATTTGTAATATGTGCTTGCTAGTGGTTACCTGAGAACCTTGCAGAAGTCCACAATTGGAAAACAAGACTGGAAATATCCATGTTGAGGATTTCTAAGTGACTAATATTTTCAAATAAAGCAATTTCTTAATAACATAAAACTTTTTTCTTTCACAGTTCAGATTCAGAAAAACAGTTACGCTCACAGGTAGCACCAAGTATAGTGCTACTTGATGGAGAAAGTGAATGGGCTTGAACATGGCTTTTGGTGGTCATTAAAGGATTTCTTTTAATCAGAGCCTTTAACTGAGTGAGACTCTCAAGATGTATTATGTTTTATGTAAACCCTGCAAGGGTTTACATGCTGTAATTTCACTGGATGGTGACTATGTTTTTGAACGCTATAAGAAAAATGTGTCTAAAAAGAATCACAAGTATCTGACAAAAACAGCTAAAACCATGCTCATATGTGCTTGGTCCTTCCTTCCCTTTCTAAATATCATGAGCAAGAGCCTTTAATACTGAAATTGATAAACTATGTGCCGTGTTTCTATTTGGTAAACTGGAAAATAAAATAAGCACTATTGTGTGTGTTTAACTAGTGTAGGCATTAATGTGGGTTTTTTTTCCGTATAATACTTGTTTTTTAAATTATTTTCTCAATATACATGTATGCAAATGCAAATTGTCAGGTGCATTAGCTGTGATTTGTTTTTACAGGCCCTCCTTTTGAAATAAATCTGAATACGTGGTCCTTGAAGTAATTTTTTTGTTTCTACTGGATGTTATATTATGATTTATGAGATTAGTTCTACTCAAATGGGATTTTGCACCTTCTTTTGGGAGAGTAGAAAACTCCATTTCAGAGAAATCTTAGTAATTCAAACCAAACATCCGTCGCTTAATATGCGTTACTTTTATACTCTCTTGGGTCACCTGAAGCAATCCTGGACTAAAGAAAGCAAATTCCTAAAAACTCAAACCATCAGATGGCTTCTCTTGGGGAAATATTTGTGGAATTGTCTGAATTGTATCAATGTCTTGGTTTTGTGAACACATTACCTAAAAAAGGAGGACAGAGAGATGCTGTCCAACTGCACATTCTGGAATACAGGCCCACAAAGAGGAAGGCAGCCTCTGCTCTTTTGTATATGACCAGATTATTGTACTTCTGATGTACATCTCATTTGGCTGTCTGCTAGGGATCTAATTTATCTGTAACAACAAGGTGGAACCAGAACAAATATGTTTCTGAGCATTTTGCTGTTCAGCTGCTTCTGAGACTGGTCTCTCATATTCCATTTCTGGATGCTGTGGTGACAAGTTTGAGAAAAGTAGCTTTTCACCTGGATATTTCTCCTTGGTTGATCTTCCTTTCTTTGTGATCCTTGAATACAGACTTGTTTTAGAACTGAATTTCAGTGCTAGGTACCTTCTCTTGTCCTTAATATAAAGATTAAGCCATTCAACTGAAATCCGACTTATGGCACTATTCATAATAAATTCACCTTCCTTGGGGTTAATAAAGGATGTATTTAGTTTCTGTGCTGGAACTCTTTCTCTCTGTGTGCATCTCTTAATTTTTGCATTATATATGAGTGTGGCTTTGTTGAAACACTGCCACAATTCTGGTAGCTCTGGATTACTCCGTGTCCAACTAGATGCAACTTTCCCTTGTTTCAAGCTTAACGTACAATGTAAATGCAGTCTGTACCTACATCATGATGCAGATCTTGAACAACTGATCTGTTCTCATGTGGATAACACCTTCAAAAGCTGACAAAAGCAATTAGAGAGAGCAGAGGAAATAGAAGGAAATTGAACTTCTGCTTTATATAGTTGTTTAACTTGAAAAAGTGTTCAATAACTGTTCTAAGGAACAATGTCATAGTCAAATGCAACAAGTCAGTTTTATTGAATTAACTTCTAGTGTTCATTTCTTCAAAGTCAACAAAGCAAACAATGTCTCTTTCATGCATAATTAGAAAATTATCAGTAGTTTTGGTACTACAAATATTTTGAGTTCTTACAAAGTATAAATTATTATAAAAATATAATATATATAAATATAAATATAATATAAATATTGGTATTTTCTAACAATCATCAAGGGCAATGCAGACTTCTAAGTTTGGTGAGCTGAATCTGCTGAAGTCACTTCCACAAGATCCAAGGACAGAGATGCTGAGCTAAGGCTTGCATTTTTCCAGGAGGGAATAGTAAGGACCGTGTTTCTTTGTCTCAAAATTAATTTATTCTCCATGCTAACCAGCAACATGACTGTTTCTTCTCCAGACGAGACTACATTTGGGATATGCTATTATTCTCTTGCTGGCTGGCCTGTTTTTTTTCCCCACAGTTTTTCTTTCTATTTGTTTGAGGGGGTATCTGTCTCACAGAGAGGCATTCTTCACAACATGAATTGCTGCTTTTTGGGTGAAATATAAAGGCTTGTTTCTGTGCACCCCAGATGCTGCATGTTTTTAGTGTGCAATATGCATACTTGCCTGTGTGCATGCATGCTTGTCAGTCTGTACAGACAAACACACACACACATACATGCATGTGTACTCTGCAACCTGAGTATCCTGGTTTGAGATTCAGTCCCACTTACTGTTTGGGGATTTTTTCTGTTCTACTTTCTTGGCAGAGACACAGCATTTAGCTCTGCAATGACTGAAGCAGAGTTCAGACTGGAAGAAAGGAGACTTTCTGTGAGAATGGAATACAGGAAATGTGTTACCTGTAGTCACCTAGAAATCAGGTAGCTGCCATACCTATACATAGACTAACCCTCACCTCTGTGGGGATCCTCTGACCCTTTCTGCAGCTGTGCTAAAAATAGTTCCTCAGGATTTTTTCAAACTATGCTTTGGAGAAACCTCAGGCTTGATTTAAAGTGTGAGTCTGAAAATTCTGAGCAGGGAGCATAGTGTGACAGAAAAATTATGTCCCAAATATAAAGGTGTCCAGACTTCTTCAACAGGCAGCAGACCACCTATGTGGCAGACTTGAGATTCCTCCAGAGCCACTAGTTGAATTTTCTGTGTGTGTGCCAAGGGGAAAACACTGAAAGGGTATTTTCTCTAACTGCACATTAGGGTCTTCTGGTCACTGCCCAAAGCGGAGGAATGATGCCTAGCAAACAGCATTAATTGCATATGCCGGTGATGCGAAGGAAAATGCTATTTAGCAACAGCTTGCCACCAGGAATGCTACTCTGAATGGTTATGAATTCATGCACAATTAACACTTCATGATATTCTCCCAGCATTTGTATTTATAATGTACTTCAACCAGGTCTCTAAGATGGCAAGTGATGTTTTTTTCCACTTCTTTGTTTGTGTTTTTCTATTAGTGATCCAAGTGCATTATTGGCAAATGCAAAAGACATCTAAAAAGGCAAATGAAAACAGTAGGTTGTCACCTCCAAGTACCTGGTATGCTTGTGGAATTTGAAACACATTTTCAGATTTGGCATTAACAGAAATGAAAGCATAAATTTTATGCATCTTAAACATTCCCTCAGACTCTAAAATATATTTTACAATCTATGCCAACTCACCTCCAGGCAAAGGGTTCCAAAGGTCTTTGGAACTTGTATAATTTTGATAAAAATCTGTGTGTACCCCTTTCACTTTTCAGTGTGTGGATATTAAAATAATACCTTGACCATCACAGCATAAATTATATTAGGATGAAACATCTGTAATAATTTGTAATGGTATTAATCTACAAAAGAAAGACAATTTTATGTACACATCTGAATTACAGACTATATGCAAAAGCCAATAAACTTGGCTTATATTATTAAAAAGAAAATAGTATGCAATATGCTAGATTTCATCTTATTTGATATTTACAAATCACATACCTTCAAATTATTGTAGTCATAAACATGTGAATTGATCCAATTAAAATAGGAACTAACTTGGAAAATAAGTCTTCTCCTTGAACCAAAATTAATATTTGTTAAGTTCAAAAACACTTTGAGCCACACAATCTGTTTCCTCAAGTCTTTGACTTGGCTTTCCTGACCCCAGGCATCCACTCTTCCACTGCCTTTCAGAAGCGCACTGACTTCCCCCTCCTTTGCATGTTATCCAGTGCATTTTCCTCAGTTTCCTACTCACTGAAAACTTCTGAAGTTTTTTCCAGATGACTGGAAAATTTCTGCAGTTGTCGTCTCCTTTCCCACTTCAGTGGCTCCTTGCTTCTGGAGGACCTCATAGCTGACAGATCCATCAGGGTAACTACTGAAAGCATGCTCCTCCTTACCCCCATCTACAGCTAATGGGCTCTTTGCATTCTCTGATCAACCACATACTACAGTGCCCTGTTGTGTTGGTTTTGGCTAGGGGAGACAATTTTCTTCACAGTGGCTGGTATGGGGATATGTCTTGGATTTGTGCTGAACACAGGGTTGATAATACAGAGATGTTTTTGTTATTGTTGAGCAGGGCTTGCATAGAGACAAGGCCTTTTCTGCTTTTTGTGCTGCCACGCTGGTGAGGGGGCTAGGGTGCCTGGGGGGTTGGGAGGAGACACAGCTGGGACAGGTGACCCCAACTGGCCAAAGGGATGTTCCAGACCACGTGACATCATGCCCAGGATATAAAGCTGTGGGGAAAAGGGAGGAGGAAGAGGTGCTTCAGGTTCCAGAGCAGAGAATCTTCTGCAGTCCACAGTGAAGACCATAGTGAGGAAGACTCTCTCCCTGCAGCCCATGGAGGTCCACAGTGGAGCAAATATCCACCTGCAGCTCATGGAGGAACCCACACTGGAGAAGGAGGATGCCTAAAGGAGTCTGTGACCTTGCGGGAAGCCCGTGGAAGAGCAGGTTCCTGGCAGAACCTGTGGCCCTGTGAAGAGCCCATGCTGGAGCACGTTTTCTGGCAGGACTTGTGACTCCATGAGGGACCCATGCTGAAGCAGTCTGTTCCTGAAGGACTGCACCCTATGGAAGGGACCTGTGCTGGAACATGGGAAGAGTACAACAAGTCCTCCGCCTGAAGAGGAAGAATAAGCAGAGACAATGTGTGATGAACTGACCGCAGCTGCCATTCCCCATCCCCCTTCTCTGCTGGGGGGAGGAGGTAGAGAAAAACTGGAAGTAAGATTAAGCCTAGGGATAAAGGAGGAGTGCTTGGAAGGTGTTTTTAAGATTTGGTTTTATTTCTCATTATCCCGCTCTGATTTGATTGTAACAAACGCAAAGAATTTCCCCAAGATGAGTCTGTTTTGCCCATGATGGTAATTTCTGAGTGATCTCTCCCTATCCTTGTCTCATCCCACAAGCCTTTCGTTGTATTTTCTCTTCCCTGTCTAGCTGAGGAGGTGAGCGATAGAGCAGCTTTGGTGGGCAGCCAGGGCCAACCCACCACAGTACTTTTAGTGGTGCATGAGGAATTTGAGACAAGGATAGTAATTGGGAGACGTGGTACGTAAGAGCCAAATCAGCTGAAGAATATTATAGTAACACTTCTTAGGAGCTAAGAGCTCTGGTATCTACAAATCTTTCTAGTCCGGGGGATACAACACAAAGCTGTGCAGTTATTTATATTATTGGTGGAGATACATAAGGTTCCCAGTTGGCTGTGGCACAGGAAGAATGGCAAGACACCTGTAACATAAGGAAAGTGCATCTCCAATGCAACACTCTTCATAGGATTCTAGGGTTTCTGTCTCCTATCAACACATATTTTCTTTGACTATCATCTAGCCACAGACTTTTAAAATGTACTGTACAGGATTTTAGAAGAGTTTCTTTAATTTTTGAGTGAATCTGTTAATGATGGAGTTAAATCAGGACAGAGTGAAGATGAAACCATGATCCTGTGTACAATACACAGAGTCTCTGTGTATGTGCATATATATGCACCACAGTGCCGCAGCAGTTTTCAGAAATGAACACTTACTGGTAAGCCCTGAGTAATGCATCCATGTACCCTACAGACCACAGCTGAGGTTCTGACCAAAAAGCTCCTGCCTCAGTGTAGGAGGTGATATAAAGCTGACTCTGTTTCCTGTGGTGACTGTTTTCTAGGCCAGCTCCCCGGTTTGAGTTAGAAGACCATGACTAAACAGCAGCACAGTGTATTTGGCAGAGACCTGGTGTTAGGGGTGAAATAGGAATATCTGCCTGCTGCCCCCATCAAAGCTTCCTCCAGCCATCTTCCATTCCCACAGCCTTGTGTGCTGGCTTCCTCCAGCGCATGGGCCTTGGGGCGTTTGAATGGTTCCACGTCCAGAGGTACAGCCACACGCATTGGGTTGTGCTTTGCTGCTGGTTAGAGTTGCAGCTCTGACTGCATAGAAAATAACAGGATGTTCACAGTTGCAAATATGCCATCTAAGCTCTATTTATGTGTCTTCTGATTAGAAAGGCAACAACTCATAATCTTTAATTAATGTTTTCTCATATGACCCCTGTGAGATAAGGAAGTATGAACTAGGAAGAGAGAGATCAGTTAACATTAGCCATCTAGAAGCTAGCTATCATGTCTAAACCATCCATCTGGGCTCACTCTTTAGGCAGGACAGAGAAAGAAATATATGGAATAACTCTGAAGACAAATGGAGTAAATGAAGATAAGGTGAATCAGCATTTGGTTAAATCTATAGGAAGCCTGGGTGTCTATTGTGGCATCTACTTTTTAGATGGCTGGAACAAGAGGACTTCCTTTCCAAACAGTTTAATAAGATACCTCAGGAAGCATGTGAAATTAGGCTAGGCTTCCCAACATAAAGGCTAGTCTTAACTCCCTGTCTTATCTATATTCATGTGGCCTTGCTTGGGCCATTTTAAGGGCTACTCCGTGCTAGTGATGCAGCACAAAACAGTTGCACAAGAGCACTCTCTGGTATCAATATCTACCTCCGATTTTGCATGTAGAAATTATGTACACACACGAACACTGATGCACACGTACTTTGGAGGCACAAAAGGAAAAGGATTTTAACTCTTTGCAGTTTCCAAGAAGTGATGATTTGACAGAAAAGATACTAAGGGAGAAGAGAGAACTGAAAAAACCCCAGCCCTCTCTGCTAAACGTGATTGGTGGGTATTCATTTATCAGTAACTCATTCTGAATTGCTAATCTATTCAGACCTTGCTCTGGTGCCCCGCTCTCTGTAACTACAGCATGCAGGACTAATATCCTCACTAGCTCTTATGCATTTGGCAATATGCTCCTGCCCAATTTTTACTGCCCCCCTAAGGAAATAAGAGCACTGTGTATTCTAGGAAAAAACACACTTTTAAAATATTCATATTTCCATGGTTGTGTGTGTCTGTTGTGTAAGTTTTCCTTGGTGGCAGTGAACAAAGTGCTCTTCTGTGGAGCAGGCTCTCCTGTCTCCTCCAGCAGACTCAGTGTCTGTACAGGGAATTCCTGTTCCTGGCCCAAACCCACAGGCCCTCGGCACTGGAGGACAAGGTCGGCCATCTCACACTCTCTCTTTCTCCTGGCCTGATAGCTGATCTCCGTGCTGGAGAAATGGGCTCTGAAAGAGAAAAAGAGGGGGGCTGAGGTGAAGGAAAGAGAGAGCACGTGTATGTACTTCTAACTCGTCCTGGGAACTTTGGCAAACATTTCCTCCCTAAACAAAGATTGTTCAACTTTTGCAGAAGTCCTGATAGTCTCTGATTTACTTGGCTCTTCATTTAAATGAGTTAGTGGTACCTGGCCCTGTTGTTTTACCAGCACTGTGACAGGCATCAACCAAGCCTCATTTCACACTTTCCATCTTCCATTCTGCCCCTTGGGGGCTTTATTCCCCTTGTTGTAGCAGTGACTGAGCAACAGCATCCACTGCTAGGCAGAAATCTGCCTACAGAGAGCTTCCTCTGTTTAGACTTCACTCAGAGGACCCACGAAGCATACTTCGTGGCTACTTATGGTCAGGGAGGTATGCATATTTTTTTTAAAGTTGCACACTGTCAAGACAGGTAATTGTGTAACCTTAGCTGCACTCTTTTTTTTCCCCCTTCCCCTAAGGCTGGAGTGGCACCTTGCATTCCAGCTGGTGCCGAGAGCAGGGGTAGCTGTGCTGCTCTGCAGTCAGCTGCAGTCTGGCTCATGTTCCGTCCTTCACTGAGGAGGATGGTATCAACCCTTTAAGGCTCTCCCCTGCTGTATGTTCCTGGCTGACTGCTCTCCCTTTCATGCACAGTACAGGAAACTACAGGGCACAGTGTATGAGGCACCTTTTTTATCCTCTGCAGCTATGCTTTCCATTGAGAGAAAGAGTAATTATCCTATTTCTGTTTCAGTGTCAGGTACCACATGGTTTATGCATTTGTCTCTTCGAAAACATGTTTTGCTTTGATGTTTGCTTTTCTAATGGGGCTAGTTTGCATAATACCTTCTGCTGCAAAAGAATGCTGAATCTACAGATGAGCTATCACTTCTCAAAATACTGATTGCTATCAGCTGGCTTGCCGAAGGCCTTGGCTGTGGCTCTGCATGCGTGTGTCTGTGCGTGTGTGCACAGCTGGGGGAGGGAGGGAGAAGGTTAATTTCCTGTCTTTGACCAGTTTTGACATAATGCCTGAACTGAAAGAGATGGATCCATCAGAACATTAACATTTACCTGCTTTCCCAGAGCAGCATAGCAAGCTCTCTACCTGTAAGGGTGTGGTTATACGTGGGTAAGCAGCGAGATGACTGGGAAAAGGGAAATGCTGTATTTGTGATACTGGTTTCTACAGTACTTCTGTCACAGTCTTTTTAGCTGACTTTTACACCTGTGGATTTTCCCCAGTGCTGACCTTTAGCAGTGAGGATGTCTAAAATCACACACGTAAAGCATACAGATGCAAAAGTGAGGTCAGGGGACATGGAGTGGAATAGTTGTAGGGAGTGTTATGGGATACACATACACATATATACACACACACACACACACACACACACAAATGCACGCATACATGTGAGTGAATATGTGTGTGATATTTGGGGTGTGTTTCCTCCTTGTCCCAAATTATACATTATTACTCACCCATGCAGACCTCTTTCCAGTGAAATTCCCTATCTGCTGCCTACTGGCCTGACCTCATTGCTTTTCTGTGCCTGGCCCTGATGCCTGATTAACTCATAGCAGGCAATAGGGATGTGGGGAGGGAAAGAACTCCTCATTTCCTTCTCTGGACAAAGAACCTGAGCCAGAGACCGCCCTTCCTCAGAAAATGCTCTGACATAGCAGGGAGCAGAGCTTAAAGAATTCCCACCAGCAGCAAGCCTTGAGAGTCAAATTTGAACATTTTGGTCTCAGCTTGTTGGTTGCCGGACTAAAGCTCTAGGTGTTTTTCATAAAATTCAGGGACTGTCTTTCCTATAGCACTGCACACTCCTCTGCCTTCAGGATTCATGCAAAACCCTCAAGGATTCAGAGCCTTATTTCAGTAAATATTCCTGCATTCCAGTGCCATCCAAATGTATCTGTTTCCATACATCTTTGGGCCAGAAACAGGGCCCAATTTTTAGAGAAGAAATTTTCTCACAAGATGTTTAGAACTTCTTGGCTTTAGTTAGACAATTGGAAATACCATGAGAATGATAATTAAGAAAAATTTGTGCTGACATAATGCCTTCCATCTGTAGATCTGAAAAAGCTTTATGAACATTAATAAATTAGTCCCCTAACTACCCTGTGAGACCAGGATATTATTGTCCCTGCTTTGCAGCGGGGGTAGTGAGGGGACTGTTAGGAATCTAAGGGCCTGATCTAGCACTCACTGGAGCCTATGGGAAAATTCCCAGTGACTTTACCGGGAGCTGGACCGGCCTGTTAGCAGCTTGCTCAAGGCCACACAGAGAGTGAGGGATAGCTTTGGGAACAGGACCCAGAGCCACAGGACTGCTTTGTTCCTTTCCAACCCTCGGCTTTCTTCAGGTCTTTCATTACTTTTCTGTCTGGATGAGGTGCCTGAAGTAGAAAGCATAAGGCAACAATATAGAAGGTTCATTTATAGCGTTTCAAACCTCAGGAGAAAGCTTGGCTCTGGTCTGGTCTGAGGGAGGAGTTTTAGCAAGACGCAATTTTTAAAGAGGTATCTAAGTGCTCAGCTCCCACTTTTATGGGCAGGAGAGGCCTAAAGACCTTTAAAAATCAATCTGTAAATAACAACCTTGCTCCAGCTAGGTAAATGATCCCTTGTGCGGGCTCCTGGAGAAACTTAGGAGAACTGAAACCTAGCTGAACCAAACCTTGCAAACGGGTCAGCTCCCCAAAGTGTGTTCCCACCCTGTGGAAACCTCTCCCCACCCAGGTATGCCCACAGATCAAAGCCACATCTGCTGCTACCAGGAGACACCTGCCTCACCTCAATACAGCAGCCCACTGGCTCCCCCACCCCAGGGTTGCCCTGGCAGTTCCCTTGCAGGCTCGTGCCCTCCTCTCCTGACCTGCCTGCTGGCCTTATTCCTTTCAGACTCCTATCCCCTTTTTGCAGCTGGGTTGCTTTCCACCTGCTGCCTGGGTTAACCCTTTCGTTGTCACTACAAGCACTGCAGATGCATGTAGATATAGGCACAGGGAATGCAGACGTACGGGAGCCGAAGTCAGCACCGAGCAATGCGATATGACCTTCCTAAGCACCCCGGTGACAGTGAGAACAGCAAGTGAGAGTTCTGATTTTTGAGAAACAACTTGTTCTTTTTACTGGTCAGGGACAGTTTGATGTTCTGAGCTCACTAGGAGGGACCCCACAAGGCAGGGGAAGGGCTGGTCCTCCTGGGGCTGATGCTCACACAGCAACCCAAGGCCAGCAATCTGGCATCAACCCAGACCCACTCCAGAGCAGGGCCCGTCAGGAACTGACCTTCTGCTCTGCACTTTCCAAGACCTTGAGCAGCCAGCACAAATCCAGGTAGGGCTGTGGGAAATCTATCCTGCCCTTAGCAAAATCTTGTAAAGTTAGAGACTTTCCTACAACACTTTTCAGTTGAGACTGCAAAAGAGCTTTTGAGCCATTTCCATGTTGAAAGTTTATATAAATTATTATTTTTAATGAATGAAATCAAAAGAGAATAGCTGAAGTTTTGATTTGAGACCGTGAACTAAAGACAGAGGTAATGGAATAACCCTGGAGACTCCTTATAATTGAATTCAGTAACAGTCTGTGTAGCTGTTTTTTGAAGGATTGTAACAAAATCGCACTACCCATAGGGCAAGTACTTACACAGACTCCACAGTAGTCCCTTTCTGAAGCACTTCATACAAGGGAAAGTTGTTTAAGAGTGAGCTATGTTGCTCAGCAACACTATGTATTTAATTTTTTTTCTTTTTTTTTTTAACATCTCATAGCTCATGGGATTTTAGGCACTACAGCTAATTTGTATGAAGGCTCCACTGTAGTTTTCTGAAGTTTATTTAACTGTATGAAAACATTTCCAAATAAATTATGTAATCTACAAGATATGTATGTTATTTGTGTGCTGCTTTGCTGGTATTTCTACTAAAGTACCATTTGATAGGGCTTGAAGCTGAACCGAGATATCATCTGTTCATTCACTAATTGAAATTATTATTTGGGTAGTTTTACTGTGCTGCCCACTAAGAGATAGAGGGAACCCTTTTACAATTAAACCCATTATTTATCTCTGTATGTCTTATACAAATAAAAAGCTGGTTGAAAAGCGTGCAGGGGAAGAAGTTCTTTGAGGCTCTATGAGAAGATTATAGTTACAAGTATTCAACCTGATTCCAAGGACACAGTTTTTCCCCCCATTTAAATAAATAGGATAGATCAATCCCTAATAATTTCCCACTCTTACCTACCCTGTTTATGCAATTACAAGAGTTATATGGAAGTTTAAGTGGTAAACTCTGGTAAAAACTGTTTCTTGAGAGTGACTGTTAAGGAGTACAAGTAAAGCCTGAGAAAGGTTTGTGGCTATATATTGGTAAGGCAAGTTTTTCCCCACTCAGCTCCCCCTGCTCCTGGAAAGCTTCCACACCTTCTGGCCTCGTTACCCATGTTCCTAGTTTCCTCATTACTTGTTCTCATCTACTACTGGGCAAATCCTGCAAAACAGTATTCATAACGTGTTCAAAGACAGCCCACACTAACTGACATGCCTCTTTAATGCACTTTCTGTGAACAGGGGGACAAGCAAATATTTGTTCACATAAATACTGCTGAAAGAGAATCTTCCATGGGTAACCACTGATGTCTGTAATTGCAGAAGGTTTGGGGCTTGGGGGGGAAAGGTGTGGAAGATGGGTTGGTATCGTCATTTTGAAAGCACTTTGTGGGTTTGACAGTTAGGAAGTAAGTTATGTGATAACTTGTTTTGTGATAGCTTCTGCTCATCATGCTTCTCAGTCAAATCCCCAAGTCCTCCTTTTAGGAAGAAAATCCCATTCCAGAGAGAAGCGTGAGCATGATCTGTGGGTGGAACTCGACAGCAATAAACTATCTGATACATAATCAAGAGACACAGGTGGTTCTGTACCAGCCCAGGTCTTTCCAACAATAAGGCACAAGTGGAGTTGGAGGCTTGATGAGACACTGTTGAAGACTGAAAATATATCCACTTCTGTTCCTACTGCTTAGAGGAGTCCCAGCACAAGTCAGCTGTAAGCTGGCAGGTACTTCAGCCAAGGGATCTCATAGCCTTCATCATGGGCTATGACTGGTAATAAACTAAAGGAAGCTGTGACAGTGGCAGAGAGGATGGTTTGGTTCAGGAGACAGCCATTGCAATGGGAGGAGAGCTTAAAATGTGCTGTTTTCCACGGAGCTTAGGATATGGTTAACATTTATAAAAAAGGGGTGTTAGCTGCTTGAAAAATGAGAAAGGTTATCCTTAGTAACTGTGTATTTGCATTTCAAAGTGGTAATTATAGGTATGTGTACACACAATTAAATAGGCTGCACAGAGTGAAAATAAACAAATAATCCGTGCTATTAGGCAAGGCTTAATGAACATTTTTGTTATAACATAAATTAATATGTGTTCTTTGAAAGAACAACAAAATGAAGTATTTCTGTTTGAGATTCTCAAGGATTATAAAAACAACAAATGAGCTAAAAAAACCTAAAGGTGTAAAACCCTTTGACACCAACATGTACTTTTAGGCATCCAGAAATTGGATCTGGCCAGCTACCCCTATGCAAGCTTTTTCATTCCCTTTGGTAATACATTCAGCAAGTTCCTCTGTACTCTAGGCAATCAGACACATAGATGGCATACCTAAGGCTTGCTCCAGCAGGCTCCATTGACGTTTGCACTGTTGGAAGCCATTCTAACACAGCTTTTTATGAATATGTAACATGCAAACTGGATGTTGCCCAAGACCTGCTCCAGTTTTAATGGCTCTGCTCCTGTTTGCACACCCTGGCTGCAAACTATTTATCTGTAGGTGAGCTAAGCAGATCCAGGAAATGTTAGCCATTTTGACTTTGGGGTTTGATGACAGGAATTCTACGCCAGCTGCTGTTTCTTGCAAACATTCCTCACATTTCTGACACACAGTAGGGTGGATACATGTTGTGTAACAGCGTTTTAACCTTAGCATTTAACTGGTCAAGTGACAAAACGCTGAAAGAAAACTAGTGTGTTCAAATGACATTGGCCAATACTTATCTCACATACCAAATAACCACTCTATTTATTGTGGCTAGTCCTGAAAAAAAAATCTCTTCTTGGAAAAAAAAAGGGCTTTGTAAAATCCTGTCTTCACTGTGTTATACTGCCTGAGGACAGCAGCAACAGCAGTGACCTGCTCCAGCCACATGCCTTAAAGGATTGTCTCAAGAAAATTAGAGTGTAGCTGAGTCTCTGTGTCCATTCAGCCTGAGAAGAGTCTTCTGTGCAGAATGTGCTCAGTTAGCTCTGTCTTGATTTTTAGTTAAAACCTAGTAACTCGACAATTTCACCCTCTCCCATAAAATAATTTTTCAAGGCAATTCTCTACTCTTTCATTTTTCTTCTGATTTCCCCATGGCTTGGACTGGGGTTCGATGCTGAGTTCAAATATGTTCCAAGCTTGTTTGCTAAACCTCATCATCCTCTTGCATTCTCAGCATGCTATTGTACTGCCTAATCCTTGGTGGTAATCTGCCTTTTCAGATCAGTGCTTTCCTGGTATTATCAGAGAGATCAAAAAGAGTTTTCAGCTGGCTGAAGGCATCACTTAACACAGTAGGGATATCTGGACCTGCATCTACCTATGTTTCTGCCGTTTAAAAATCTGAAAAAGCTTTTGAAACGAACCAATAAAAATAAATCAGAGTTGTAGCTGAGTTCTTAGTGAATGCAAAGCAAAATAGAAGATATAGAAAATAATTACACTGTCGTTATATCACCTTCTAGGCAGCACTGTATTTCGGTCTACTAATTAGTATTTCCATTTCCAATTCCAGATCCCTATAGAATCTCAGTTCACCAGACAGCTTAATCAGCAATGTATGATTTTTCTGTTGCCTTTAAAAAAAAGAAAAAAAAGAAAAAAAAGAAAATGTTGTCAGTCCTGATCAAAATGTTACTTTCTCCCATAACATTTAATATATGTAAGTCTGAAATATTTTCCTATAAACTTTTTGGGTTTTCTTCTCCTTCGTGAAAAAAACACAAGCAAACACCATACAGTTTTTACAAAACTTACAACTTTTTCCTCTGTTAAAAGGCAGTTTCTTAAAAAAAAATCCAGAACTTTTTTGATGAGTGCTACCCTTTGTGAAGATTTTTCTTTGTTTTGATGTTCTTGTCATCTCTATTCTTAACATGGCTCTCAGTAGATAAACTATTAAAAACTGATAGAAGCTGCTCACTAGCATAGAAATCAAGTGGTTTAACCACCTGTGGGAATTTAAAAATGTTGCACGGGTTTTGCCATACAGCATACCTTCCAAAATGATGTTTTCATATCCCTAAACTCAAGGCTGGCTGTGCAGATGCTCTGATTTTGCATACAATTATGTTAAGTGGTATCAACCCCTCTACCAGAAAAAGGCTGAAGCTCCACTGTGCAGGGAATGAATAATAGCTTGCGTGCCTGTGAGGGCATAACTGACTTGAACCACAAGTAAGTCCTGAAGAAGTCAGCTGCAGCTTCTGCCCTGTCAGCGAGGCAAGGGGGAGGCAAAGCAGTGGATGCATCTGAGACCAGCCATGCTGGTGTCCCTGATGTCCCATGGCACAGTTGACCTGGCTGGAGCAATAGTGAGCAGGGAAATGCCTGTGGAAGCACTGCCAGGTCAGCCCTGCTGCTGCTCCTAGAGCTGTCCTTCCCTTTGGCACTCCGAGCGAGCCGTGTCGTCTCTGCTTTGCACTCACAGGCTGTGTAATGGGCTTGGCAGGTTGCTCATGCAGTTGAGAAGTGTTGCCATGACTAGTGTAGGAGGACAGCCTTCCGTTAAAGGTTTTGTACTCCAAAATTCCTAATAAAGTGGTGCTGTATAAAAATGGGACATAGTAGGAGATAAAAACTGTTCACTAAATCTTCCCAGACTGAAAGGAGTTTGGCACCATCAGCTTATGCTGTGGCCCAAGTCCTACAGCTGGATGAGCAGAGTAGAAGTTCAGCCTGGTCTAACAGAAAAAAGATTTATGCTTATATTGCTCAGAAAATCTAGATAAGGAAGGGTGAGCAAAATATAGCCTAGGTCTGATATTAGACCCTGATTATCACTAAGACCATCACACTACCCCCATGCCTGATGTCTGCTCTGGAAGGATCTAGTGAACAAAAGCCAACAAAACCAGCATGAAATTGGGGGACAAATGCAAGATGTGGCCTGTCCCTTGGTGAGGTCCCATTGTCTTCAGGGATCTGACAGGATGATATACTTTGCAGTCAGCACTTGCTGCTCCTTGTGGTGTGGTACAACCTGTTTGTGAGTTGCATGTATATTCTTGTACAAAGTCTGTGAACGTGCATTGAACTCCTCTGCCTTTTCATCTCCTGTGCAGGGTACTTGCAATGTTGTTCTCATTTTCTAATCAATTGCACTTGTTGCTTGGGGGCCTTTGCCTTCATGTTGCTACACTGTACTAGCTGTCACGTCTATTTCTAGACACCAGTCATTATTGCACTTGGTAGAAGACACATTTCAGAAGTCTTTTCCCTTTCCTTCCCTTCTAAAAGGCTGTTGCATTGAGTGAGAATGAACTTTTCAAGCATTTCTTATTCCTGCAATAATGATCAATTTCTAGAATGCTGCAATATAATAATACATGACTATTCCTGACTTTTTTTGCATACATTAGAATTGACTTTTAATGACTATAATTTGGATTGAAATATCACTCTGTTTTGAAGTTCTTTCCAATGTCTCCTTCTGATGTAAAATATTCAATTTAAAAACAGGTCAGACCAAAAAGAAATCCTACCATAATTTTGATATCACAGCAGTAGAGGGAAAAAATAAAGGAATCAGTCACTGTTGTTGAGATTGTTAGAATAAGAGAAAGAGGTTTCCTTGCCTGAATAAGCTAATTATGAGATCTGTTTCAAAGTAAAGTATCTCTAGCAAAAAATTGCCCATGACTCTATATACAGAGTCCATTTCTTCCTCATCAGAGCTAGCTCAACTTTTTTTTTTAACATGTGTGGGGTTAGACATCACTGTTCTGGACAAAGACATGAAAATGATAGTTAAGTCAGTTGTTTCTTTCAAGCATTGTGCTTGCTGTGTTAAGAGAATTTCTTTATGTTAATAAGTTATTTTTTGTGGCAAGAGAATTACATCACAATTAGAGGACACAGCTACCAAAATATTTCCTCAGTACCTCTGAGATGAGCAAAACTATTATTTGTTTTGGCCACTGGCTGGTCCTAAACTTTATTCAGAGCCCTTTAATAGGCCTCCCCATCCACAGAACTAAGATCCTTAAAAAGGAAGATCCTTTAAAAAGTTCTAAAGATCCTTACGAAATTGACAAGGAGCACTTATTTCCGTAGTTTGTAGAGCAGAAGGGGACAGAAATACAGAGTAAGAGGAGGAAAATGTGCCCAAGCAGTGTGGCTTTGTATGGAAGCTGGGCATAATTTGGGTGAGAAGCAGACAGTTTTCTAAGTTGGTTCTGCTGCCAGAGTGGTTATCAAGGAGAAAGTTGGACTGAACTCCTCTTACATGTCCTATTTTGGCAATATTTTATATATACTGTAAAGGCAAACCAAAAATGATACTGAATGCAACCAGGCAGCAAATAGCAAAGAGTTGTGTTCAAAAGTCTTCTACAACCAAGTTAATCTCTTACCTGAATTATTTTACATCTCTTCATTAGATCTTACACTCCTGAAGTAAAACTACATGGTTGGTGGTTTGATTATTCCCTTAAAATATTTGCAACACACCCCTTTTGCCATTCTGTAACATGAACCTGAAACATCCATGAACATGAAATCCAGTCCTTGAAATTTTTGTCTACTACAGAATCCTTCTCCAGGATAGTGACGAGTTACTAGAAAAGACACTGATGTAAGAGTCTCACCTTAAATCCTCTATTCCAATGAAAAGTGATTTTTTACAAAGAACAAATTAGCCATTGGCAGGCTAATATTAGAGAGTGCTCCTGTGGCACAGTTCACCTAATGGACTTAACACTTACCTAGGAGTTAAGAAACATAAGTCTAAGACCTTATTCTGAAGCAGGTAGAACTGAAATATGAGCTCAAGTTTTCCCACACTCTGGTAGGTGACCTAACCAAAAGGGCAACCTGGGACAGTGTTTCCACAGTTGTTCCAAGTTATTTGTTTGTCTGTCCCCACTCTCTGCCAACCCCACCCTTTTATTTTGACCAAAAAATGATCATCACCCTGAGAAACTTTTCCTAAAACAAATCTAGTGCAAACTCACACAGATAGTTTTGGTTTCAAGGAATTTGTGTTTTTTTTAAAGAAAAAAAAACCCAAACCAAACAAATCCCCAAACACTGAGTTAAGAGATTTCCAACAGGCTCTGCTTTGGTATTGTGTGACTGGACTATTTCCTATGAAATTAGAAAAGTATTCTGTGTGCCTGTCATACATGCATGACTTCCATTTAACTAAGTAACAGTGTTTTGTATGCCTGGAGATACACTAGGACTCACCAAACTACCACAAATTCTATTGTCCAATGAAACAGAATTCTTCCCTCATTTGCTTCTGTAGCAGTGCACTAAATGGTATATTTGCCTTTTATTTTAGAAAGCTGCAGGAGAAAGAGAAGCTGACAAAATGACCAGGAAGTTTTCAAAGATTGACGTACTTTCAAGCAGATTACATAGGAATAAAAACCAAATCAGTAATGTGTAAAAAAACAGATCAGTAATGTGTTTGTAAACTGTTTGAGTATTCTCATTGTGCTCCCGGAATGAGGTATTTTAACATTTATGGGGATGGTGGCCTGTGAGGCATGAAATTTTGTGAGAAATACTGATGAGTTTCTAAGCTACAAACTCAAATAGATAAAGAGGCTGTGGAAAATGAAGTGAACAAAATGAGCTCAGACCTCTTTTAATGATGTTGCGTATGATCACTATTAAATTATACCTTTGACGTTATTAAGGCGTGTTAACAGACTCTGACAGAGTCATGAAACAGGCCATTTTCCACCTTTTGTGGTGCCAAGGAAGAGAAGCTTGCTTCCCTGAAAACCTGAGGAAAAAGTCAAATGAATGCCCATGAGGAGGAGGTGCGGGAAGCCCTCATGTTTTGGAAGCAATATGAGGTCCCGTGTGATATTCCTGCAGCTCTGCAGAGTGGCCAACCACCACCCCTGGAAAAGCTGTTGAATCGAAATCCCAAGACACACTCTCCCTGCCTGTGTACTGTTATTACTAACAGTCCTGGGAATCAGAACTGAGTTATGGGATTTTGGTAGGCTTAGCGGAGAGAGGAAGGAAAGGTATCCCACCATCTCTCGTGCATCGCTGCCAGATGTGTGGTGCTCCCAGTCAGGAGTGATTTCAGTGCATGACTCATGATGTGCCGGTTCATTCTGTACTTGGTGCAAGGTTCCCTGAGCCTGCCAGCTTTCCCTGTGACCAAAGTGCAAGTGCAATTCCCACCTAAATTTTTCCCCAATTAGCAGTTTTAATGGAGTGTCGGCAGTTCCACCCATTTGTGAATGTCAGAGCAAATATCTTGACCCTCAGTCATTGTTAACTTTTAAACTAAATATAGAAAATTTCATTTTGCTCACTTCTTGTAGGAGAGATTCAGCTTTACATCCAGTCTATGCAAGAAAAATAAATGAAATTTGTTAATAGAATCTGGCAGTACTACTAAGCTCATTATACGACTCCAGTAATGGTGATAATATGAGAAGACAGAATGAATATTGTCCTGTTAGAGGAGGGCTTGCGTGAAATTAAAAAAAAAAACCCACGTAAATCTGTTATTCCACTATTTCAACTAATTTCAAGATCAGAGATAAAAAAAGATGTCAAAGCAAAAAATTCGGCCCTAAATATATATTTATTAAAAATGAGTGACCAGTGTTCAGACATGCATATCTAACTGTGAAGCTATCAGTTGGTTTCTAGGTAGGTTCAAGAACTACAGCTGATTGTGTGTCCTTTTATTGATTATTCCCCAGAGGACATTTCAACGTTTAATGACAATCTGAATAGCTGAAAATTTTAGACTGAGACATAGAGGGTTAATTTTAAGTGATCCATGACAATATGTGTGGTTAAATGTTTTATGACTGAGCTTTTTGCTGTACACCAGATTTCTGCATTAGCATGCGTCTGAGGAGTAGGATCATCATCTTCCTTCTTGCCACAAGTAGTGTGTTGTCCAAGTCCTTGGCTAGAAGGCCTTGCAGCTGAAAATTGAAAATTATTTCAGGTTCATTTTGCTGCTGGATCATTCTTCTGTCTGGTCACCTAGAAGCTGATGTTTTCTGAAGACAAGAGAAACTTCAGATGTAAAAATCTTGCTAACTCAAGAGCTCTAGTTATCAGTCAGAATGTATTTTGTATGGAAAATGTTCAACTAGCTTTAGCTAAATTCTATTTTTGTGCTGGCAAAACTCCTCATAAGAATGAAGAGAGAGTACATGAAGCAGCAGGCTCAACCATTAGATAAAAGGGTCTTGTAATGGGTTAAGTTAACTTTAAAATTTCCTTGCCAGTTGGAAGGTATAATAAAACATATCCCCAAACCAAGAGACAGCCAGAGGGTCTAATTTTAGGGTTACCAGCTGTTTATATTTGGTGATGCCTGTCATTACAGAGCAATTTTTGTGTCTGTGGCTAGAGATTCTAGTGCCAAACTGAAGAGTAATAGAGAGAGAGGAGCAGTGTAGATTGGTTAACCTTTTCTTCGTGGCAAGCAGATTATCTGCTCATCGGTCTTACACTGTTAATGGGTACTGGCCATCGTCATAGCTAGTTGGCTAAAATCGATCCCCAAATTAAGTTTTCTGCCTGTGTGTGCAAGACTGGGCCTTCTTGTTGAAATCTCACTAGGGCTCTGTGCTATGAGATCAAAATGGGAGACAGACAGAAAGAGGGGAAAAAATGAAATTTGGCTGAACCACTTACATAATTGAGTAACTCAGTATGTTAGTTGTTTTATGATTTTTATTGGCCTTTTTAATGCCTAAGTGAGTGATATATGTTGCCAGATTATCATGTCATCTGGTACTTTTGTGGTATCCCCACAAGCTGGGAAAGTCTCATGAGCAGGCCAAATGTCATAGTTTGTTAGTGCTATAAAACACCAGAATGCTGCAAAAGTATGAGGAAAACAAAATCATAATCTCTTCTGTATTTTCATGGTTATTGTCCTCTTTGAAAAGGCACATTTCTGAGAGGCCTTTGGTATAAGCCTTTCATGAGACATTTACAAGAACCCTCATATCAGTTCCCTCTGCCACAGTTTATACTAGGACTTTGCTAAGAAAGCATGTTGCTTCAGCCTCCTAATGACTTTTCAGAGATACTAAGATTTCACAAAGTCCTTATTCCCCAGAAAAATTCTGATGGGATGCCTTTTGCTTGTGTAAACATCCAGTTCATCCTAAACTTAACTGAGTGAGAAGATTCACTTGGAGTTAGTAGGGCAGTTCCGGGGACATTTTTCTGAGGTTTTTTGTAGAACAAAATATAGGAGCCTCTGAAGCTGAAAGCTTGTCTTTAAGAATACCTTTAAGAATATCTGTAACAGCAATTACTGTTGCTGTTACAGGAGTATGTGGATCTGTCACCCAATGTGAATCCTAACAATCTACCGAGTATGGAAAAGGTATGCCTTTGAGAGAAATTGGAGTTTAAACACACAAACCATGTGCAAAACAGAGGAGCAAAGCCATATTTCATAGCCAGGGATCTGATGTAGAAAGAAACTGAATAAATTTCTCAAACCTTTCACAATAAATCATCACTGCTCTAAGAAAAAGATTGATGTGGATTATGAGAAGTATCAAAAATAGTACCAAAGAATAGTGCGGCCAGCGGGACCAGGGCAGTGATTGTCCCACTGTACTTGGCACTGGTGAGGCCAAACCTCGAGCATGTCCAGAGAAGCTGGTGATGGTCTAGAGAGTTAACTCGTATGAGGAGCAGCTGAGGGAGCTGGGGTTGTTTAGCCTGGAGAAATGGAGGCTCCAGGGAGACCTTCTCACTCTCCACAACCACCTGAGAGGAGGAGGCTGTAGATGGGGGAGGTCGGTCTCTTCTCGCAGGCAACAAGTTATAGGACAAGACGAAATGTCCTCAAGTTGCGCCAGGTGAGGTTCAGGTAGGACACCAGGAAGAATTTCTTCATGGAAACAGTTGTTAAGCATTGGAATGGACTGTCCAGGGGGGTGGTGAAGTCAACATCCCTGGAGCTGTTCAAGAAACAACTGGACATGGCACTCAGTGCTATGGTCTAGTTGACAAACTGGTGATTGGTTAAAGGTTGGATTAAATGATCCGGGAGTATAATCCTGCAATGATTCTGTAAAGTAGCTTTGTCGAGATTAATGAGAATTTTTAAATGAAGATTTAGCCTTAATTAACATTTTTATTATTCTTTTACCTGCCCCAGAATCAGTATTAAGCCTTGCTGAGTACATATTGAAAACCTTGATGAAACCAGACAGATTCACCCAAGTCAGTGAGGCAAAACTCACTGTCCATGCAAAGAATCTGGTTATAATGAATTTTATTTTGCAGTGAGCAGAAGGGCAATAGGAAACTTCCAAGTGTGGTTTGGGCTGATAGTTTTTTAAGGTATTTGAGTAGGGAAATCTCAGGCTTCTTTCAATGCAACAAAATGTCAATGTTCCGTTGATGTCCCCACAAAGGTAAATGTATTGCTACCCCATTCTCAGAAAAGATTGCTGAAGTCCATATTCTGTATACTGTGCAGAGCATTAGATAACCAGAGTCCTACTCAGCAACCAGCAACTTTTCCTGAACTGCAGTAGTGCATTAGTACAAAACTAATTTAGCCGTTTTAGGACTCTCTCTTGCATGGGCAGATTGACGCAGAAGCTCATTTGTTCTGTGCTAACTTAATGTTGATTTCTACTCATTGTCACAATGAGCAAGGTAGAAGTTTTCTTTAAAAACCAAGAAAGGAAAACAATTTGTGCAAGTTGTAGTGGAAAGTCTGTAGCAGATGACTAGGAATAGACATGCCTTAACTATAGAATCATTTTGTTATGTTGTAGGATTAGAATAGAACAGGAGTCCATACTCTGATGTGAAAACCTCCTGTCACTGCCAGAAATTTTTTCTTTTTTTGTTTCTAGTGAAGGATTCATTACTATTCTATTTGGTGACAATTATGAATGGAGAAAAGCAAATAATTCACGCTGGGCAAACTTCTTTCCTTTTCACAGTCCCTTTTTGTTTTCTGCTAACTTTTATGTGCATTTTGTGTTCATTTCTTACATCCTCTTACTCACATAAACTTCCCTTGGGTGTGACGGTGACACCGAATTGGATCATAGTGGCAGCAAGACTTTGGGAGCTGTCAGCTGTGTAAAGTATGGCAGACAAATAGGAGGCTCTCTGCCTTTGTACTGGTTTTTACCTGAATTGTGCTTGGCATGTCTGTCCAATTTCCAAGAGAAACACAGAGTATGGTATGGCAGGCAGGCATGGTCACAACAGGTTACAGTGAGGTATGTCATTTCAGAGCACGCAATTTCCTCTTTGAGTCATTTTGCAAGAAATGTTGAATCACTACATCCTCCTCTCTAACTGTGGTTCTGCCTCTGCATATCAATGCCATGACTAGATCTGAGGTGGATGCACCTTTTTGGTGTTAACAGGAGGTGAATGCCACACAGTACAGCAGAACAACTGGCCCCTTTGCAAAGCTTTTGGAAAAAGTCAAAAAACATGCAAAGTGCATTTGCAAGTTTCACAACTGATCAGGCATGGAAACTGCTAGGCAAATAATATGAGATCTGAGTCATGAAAAATAAATGAAAATGAAATTACTAACCTGTTTTGTTTTGCTTTAAATTTGACATGTGAAGAGCTGAAGAATTCTGTCTCACAGTTGTTCAGGGAATCAGATTCAAGCCATGCTAACCTGCTCTATCAAAGGACAAATTAGCAGCATGATTTGCTGTTTTCAAAAGATTTGCTGTTTTCAAATGTCTTTATTCCCCAGTCAAAGCCAAAACAGCTCTTTCATTTGGTGGGGTGCTATTTGTTCAGAGTTTTTAGAATTTTCTGAGTCACTAAAACTGCAGCTTTGACATCTGACATCCATTTTTTTTTCAGCATTTCCACAGAAAGGTAGCAGCAATTCCCAGTGGCAGCTTCCCAGAGCAGAGGGACTACCTCATCGTGGATAGTTCATTTGTTATGCAGCATCTGGGATTCTTTTCAGCGTCTCCAGTTACTGGCCTGATCCAATTTCCATTAACATCAAGTATAAGATTCCCATGACTTCAGTGGGGACCAGAACTAGATCCTAAACTTCTGTTGACACTAAACATTGGAACAGAAAGTGGGCTATGTTGCTGAGTTTTGTGTAAGATTCGAAAGTCTATGGTCATACACTATAAAGGATAGACAGAATGCAAATACATGATGTTGCTGAGGATTTTTAAACTTTTAAATAATTTTGTTGTTGTTGTTGTTTATTTTTTACGGTGTTTGATGTCTAACATAGTAATGAAAAGGACTTAATAGTCTCAGGATCACAAACTCCACATTGTCATACCATCTTGCTACACATGTGAAAGGATGGTATCTGTTAATATTCTGATGTCTGTAAGGTAAATCAATGCCAACAGGAAAAGACAGCTCCATTAGAAACAAATGGTTCTAACACAATATCTAGTGACAGGTATTTGCAGTCCTTTGGAGGCACCATTTTACTACAAACTGTGATTATACATGGTATTTGGGAATGGTGACTTGTCACTTGTAAACAGAGATACTGTTATGGAGCAAGAATTGTCATAAAAGACATTTAGATAAGGGCAACCTCAAAGCTGAAGCTGTTTTTTATTAAGTACTCTCTTCTTAATGTATGAAGCTACAGCCCAGCTGCTTATTGGCAACACGTAGAATCATAAGCAGTGGCAGAACTACCCCCTTTATAATGTCCTTGGGACACAAGCAATGTGGTCATTATAAAATGGTGCACTTACAAGCTTAACACATGCAGTATAATTTTGGTTTGATGTACACTGTATAGGAAAAGATTATGTGCATAATGAGAGTGAAGTCATCTACTACTTGAACAGAGAGTGCCTTGCCAAGTGAGCTTCCCTCCCACAGGGATCCTTTGGAATACAGCTGGGTGAAGTAGTTTGCCCAGAGCCTGTTCCTGAGAAAGGCAGAGGATTTTCGCTCATACAGTTATTCAGGTTAATTTCAATGCATAATTTTTCCTTGGGAAAAAAAAAAATCAACAAACAAAGCACCCAAAACCAACCAACCAACTAACCAAAGAAAAAATACAAAACCAAACTCAAACCAAAAAACCTTTTTCATTTTTTTTAGAAACATCAGTGTTTTGGAGCCTTGAGAAATGTAATAAACATAACAGAAATGTGGACTTCAAAGCGCTGGTCCCCACCCTGGAAACAGAGCAGTGCAAGTGGGAGTTGATCATGGTCTGGTTGTTCTAAATGAAATCCTGGTCTTTCCTACTTATAAGATAGATCATGATTTGGGTTGTCCCAAAACATAATGGGCTTCTCTTTATCTGTTAGGGTTCACTCACTGACCTGTGAAAGCAACTTTGTGGCCCAGCTCAGACCAGGGGCCTTTTATTTCAGCTAGCTTCTAAAAACCTCCTGCGGTATACTCTCTGAACTCTGGCTTTGCTCCACAAGCCAGGACAGAGAATCAGTATCTTTTTGTGCCTGTTAGGGCACTTGAGGAGCATCATGATTGCAAGAGTCCCTTCCTCTCCTGAGAATGCAATGTGTACTCATGTGGGTCCTTTTGTAGGCTACCCAGTGTGGGACTAGGTTACTGTGCTTTTGCTTCCACATTATGTACTCAAGGCTTATATTACTGTATGGAATTCTGTTGGGAAGGTTATAAAAATAGAGGCTATCTGCAAAATTCAGGTCCAGGCCCAGCTTCACATTTTAAACCTTCTAAGTCCAAGGCTGTTCAGAGCAAAAATGTTTGCTCTGGCCTCTCACAGCTCTTTGCCTCTCTGTATGTGTGTGTATGTGCATGTGTCCTGGTTTGGGCTGGGATAGAGCTAATTTACTTCTTAGTAGGTGGTACAGTGTTGTGTTTTGGGTTTAGTATGAGAATAATGTTGATAACACACTGATGTTTTGGTTGTTGCTAAGTAGTGTTTATCCTAAACCAAGGACTTTTCAGGTTCCGTGCTCTGCCTGTGAGCAGGTGCACAAGAAGCCAGGAGGAAACATGGCCGGGACAGCTGAGCTGAGCTGGCCAAAGGGGTGTTCTATGCCACAGAACATAGTGACCAGTGTATTAACTGGAAGGTATTGACTGGGAGCCACTGGTCAGGGAACAGGCTGGGCATCAGTCAGTGTGGGGTAAGTGATTGTGTTGTTCTTCTTTCTCTTGGGTTTTACTCCTTTCTCTCTCTACTTGTCATTATTATTATAATATTCCAATTATTAAGCTGTTCTTATCTCAACTCATCAGTTTTACCTTTTTTATCTTGATTTTCCTCCCCATCCCGTGGGGGGTGGGAGGAGAGAGCGAGGGGCTGCATGGGGCTTAGCTGCTGATTGGAGTTAACCCGTGTTCGTGTGAATACACCAGACAGTCCACACGGTGCGTGGCCATGTGTGTGCTTGTTTACCTCCCACCCACACATAAGCCCCTGCATGTGGGTGTAGTGAATGCCATAAATGCAGAGATGCAGCAGCATTTACTCTTCCTGCAAAAGAAGCAATTGAGTCATCTTTGGTCTATATGCTGCTTAGTAGAGGACAGCAGATGTATAGGCTGTCACATGATGGGAAGACCTGATCCTCATGCCTTCTTTTAAGCAAATTGCTCTTTCAGCAAAGTCAACAGGTAGAAAGTTTGTTCAGACGAAAAAAAAAGGGCTCTTCAGAGGCAGTTTCAGGAGTGCATGTGAAGCAGAGGAGGCAGCAACATGGCAAGAGGGCCAAAGAGGCCCCCTCATGTGCTCCTCCTCCAGAGAGGAACACACCAGGCAGCACAACACAGCCAGGCAGTGTTTGTTGAAAGGGCAGGGTGGCTGCTGTTTGCCCCTTTGCTGTCTCTGGCTCACCTCAGTGGTCGAGGTGAAAGCAGGAGGGGATGTGGCACAGCTGCCTCACCAAGTATCACCACTTTCAAATTCCACTTCTTATCTCAGCCCTTCTTCCTTGTTGCTAATTACCACCTACTCCAAGATGTCAAGAACATACTCCCAGGAATAAACTGCTAGATAAACAAACCCCAGACAAACATCAAAGCTTAAAACAAACTGATAAGTCCCTTTGATTGATTTTAAGGGTCGGTGGGGAGAGGTGTGTTTGGATTGGAAGGTGCAAATGTTGAGCGGAGCAGCACCTGCTGCCTTGTGATCTGACCAAACCATTTGGCTTGAAAAGGCCAGGAGATAGGGAATCAGAAATCCATTTGGAGTTACAAAAGCAGCAGGGGAGGCTTAGATGAACAAAGGGGCTCTCCAGGCAGGGCCGTGTGCTGCTTTTTGTCAGCTTGGTATCACATTCCCTGTCCCAGCGTGACAGACAAATGCCAGGCCAGATGATGTGATACGATCGGCCTTGCTGGGATGAGGTCTGTACCTGTATTATATGATGGCAGCAGATGCTAATTCAATATGGGGGCAAGTGCAGCGTAAACCAAGGCTCAAACCTCTCACCAAAAATTATTTCCAGGTACCTGTGTCAGCAGGAGGGAAGGGAGCTGTTCAGAGACAAGGACAGGCATGGGATGTGCCTGTGTATGGACTGAGCACCTGTGAAAGCTGCTCAGCTGGAGAATAAAACATGTGTGTGACTGCAGAGCTCCCCCACCCCTTCCTGGGCTCTCACAGGCTCTCAGACCTGCTGTGCAGAGACTGTGCTTGCCTCAGCTGACGTAGGAATAGGAATCCAGCTCTTTCCTACTAAACCAGAGATCAGTAGAGAAAGCTTACAAAGGCCTAAATATGCCTAAGATCAAAGAGATACAATTTGCTGTGATAAAGCAAAAAATCTTTCCCTCTCTGAAGTTCCAATGCTGCAAAAACACTTTCATGCTCTTAACTAGACACATGCAGTAATGCCTTGGTTACTGACGGGCTCTCCATGTGCTCAGTTAAGCAAGAAGGATTCAAGGACTCAGACTCCTATCAGCTAATTTTAAATACTTGTATTCGTGCCTGAGGGTGCCTAGGGGTGTTTCAAATGTTGCAGTGATGTGCTGAGGTGGATCTGCACCATTCATGCTTTAGCATTTCCTCTAAAGGTGACTCTCCATTGAGGAGAGCAGTTGCAGTGGAAAGGAACACGACATGGCTGGGAATTCTGCTTTGATTGTACTGTGCACCGTTAAAAGTGAAAAAGGTGCAGCCTACACAGTTATTGTACTTACTCGCTTTCATGAGTAAATTAGCTTTTTGATCTCTTACTAGAAAATGTTAGTTTTGTCCTAGGTTTTTCAGGAGGTTGTTTTATTTTCCTCTGGCAATGAGGGGAAAAAAAAAAAGTGGGAGGAGAAAAGGCTGTCTCTTTTTGGTTATGAATTTGCTGTAAGTGATGGAAATTCTAATGTAAAGCTCATGTTTACCAAGCTCAGAAGCTCTAAAAAATCTTCCACTTTTCCCTATTTCTTGAGGTGAAAGCAAAGGAAATGAGACTAAAGAAATGATGAGTGGGTGAAAAAAAGACAGCTCGTGTTACTGAAAAATGGAAGTGAGTGGATGTTTCAGAAATGCTTGATCAACATTTGAAAAAGCCAGGACCAAAGTCTAGGAAAGTAGTTTACCCTCAGGAATAATAGGAGAAAAGCAATTTTAAGTAAACTACTGAAATACTTAACTTGAATTTTCATCATACAAATCCAGTTCTTGGATCATTACTTATCCAGTTATAGACTGGGAGACTGTGCTCAGTGAAAAAACGAGCAATGGAGGTTGAATTTCTGCAAATGAGTTTTCAAAACCATATTTATTTCAGGACCGAGTGACTGACTCAGTCCTATTACTGGCACTGCCTACAGTGTTTAAATGGTGTTTCAAGATGCACCTCTCTACACAAGACAATGATAGCAAAAATTCCCAGGCATGCTCCATTTCCCAGCGATTTTCACTGAAACCACTTGGAGCATGTGCAAGGACTTTAATATGACTGAAGAAATATTGATGTACATTGAAGAGATCAAGGAGGGACATGCTTTTCTGACTCTCTACTTACAAAAAAAAAAAAAAAAGGCAACATCACCTCTCTGCACATTAGACTTTCTGTCTACTGAAATGGCACAAAAAGAACATCTCTGAGGGCTTTCCAGTGCCAATAGGGATGATTTATAGCTTCAGCACTATTTGTTTTAATCTCAGAGCGAGGGGAGGAGGAAGGGAATAGATTCAATGATACATAGAGAAACATTATTTCCCAAAGGCAGATTTTATTTCTTTAACAATTTATAAAGCTCCAGAAGTGATATATCACTATTTTGGGACTGGTGTTATATATCAATGAGTTTAGCAGCTGCCAGGCTTATTGCATGTATTTTGTGCTGTACATACAGTGCAAAGCCCATTGATTCAACAGCCATAACAGGGTCTTTATTGTCATTGTTGCAGTAGATCACCACATTTTGATCTTAAGAGAGACTGTGCCCTGAGAAATGTCAAAGGCAAACTTGTATACTAAGCAAGCCCAGTTCTACCTCCACTAATCACCCTACTGCCTCAACTGCTGCATCTGGCTTATTCTGCTCTTTAGTAGTAGCAGATCTGACTACCAGAATTCTGTTCATTCTGCTTCCATTAAGTATGCAGGCATGTAAATGTGACCAAATAATAAATATATTGATAAAAACTTTCTTGAAGTCTAGTGGGGGGAGGTGGATGTGTACTTTGGGAGAGGTAGGAAAGCCAAATCTTGTGACTCTTACTGTAGTTGTACTAGCTTGATAGCCCCTACAGAATACTACAGGGAGTACCTGGATTTACAGGAAAAATACAGAAAGGCTGCTTTAAGGTGGAAAATCTAGTGATCAGAAGAGACACCTTTTTTAGAAGAAGATGGGTTCTTCAAGCCATAACCCAATTATCAAGAGGTCTCGAAATGGTACAAATGATTGTATGCAGTTCACAGGTTACTCCACGACCACTTTCTGCCTGAATGCTGCTAATTATGAAACCAGAAAGCTTTTTCCTCTTGAAGCTTGAAGGAACCTGAGATAATAAGATAGGTAAGATACTTCTCTTGTGGAAAGTAGAGAAATAGGTTTCATTTTGGGGTTTTACACATAAAGCAGGAAAGAAACTTTCAGAGGGTCTCTGCAACCCCCTTTTAAAGGGGGCTTTGTAATCCTTGCCTATGTCACCTCTGTTTTCATCTCTCATAGCACAGTTGAGGTGAGAATGGATATAGCTCTACTGAGATACAGACACTGTTCCCCTGTGTGTTTTCTCTGCCTTTTAACTTAGTTTTGTTTGTGTTGGAGAAAAGTCTAGTTTTCAGCTCTGCAGCTACAGAGCCTTTACTGTCAGCAGAATCTGTGTATTTTCCTTAGGCAAAGGCAAAAGAGACAATGGAAGGGCAATATATACAGTGTGCATTGTTACAGCCTCAGCAGGGACTTTGGTATGGGAATGATTACAGGAATACCGAGTGAAGCAGGGCCATATTCTTCTCTGAGTGTGTTGGGACTCCAGAAAGCTCTTGCAGACACCGATGCCTTTTTCATTGCTTTTATTGGGTGCTAGCTCTCTGGATTTAGCTTATTATTATAGGATGTTTGAGTATTTATTTGCCTAGAAATAATTTAGGCCAGAGTTTGCTGAAGACTCCACTTCACTTGACACGCATCAAGATTCAAAGACGAGAATCGAAAGTTTGCTTGATATTAATATCACTGTTGCTCCAGGGCTTTGAAAATTGCTGGTTATGGCAGTGAAATGGGGAGCAGCTTTGCTCATTTCTGATGGAGCTTGCAAAGCAGAAGTCTGCTGATTTTTCAGTGCCTAAGAATGTCTGCATAGTTTGTTAATCCCTGGAAGTGGGAAGCCAGCTTTTAACAACAGCAGGAGGGATTGGACCTTTGGTGTTTGCTAGCTCTGAAACTGGGATTTAGCCAGATTATTCTTAGTTTCTCACAAAAGGGGAGTCATAGTGCTTGCTGAAGCCAAATGACAGTTGTGGGGGCTGAGACTTCCATTTACTGCATACAACAGCAAAGCTAAGAGGAAGCCATGGCTGCCAGATGTTTGTTTTACATAATCCAGAGGATGCAGATGTCTTTCTTCAGCCATGGATGTTTTGTGATATTCTTTAGAGGCTGGTACCTAAGGAACTGTCTGTAGATTGTGACTTGAACTGTGTCTGAGTGGAGCAAGGATCCCTTTCCTCTTTGCAGGTTACCTGAGGCAGCTTGGAACCCGGGGTGAAAGAATAGCTAGGACTTTGTGCCTGCTTACTCGTACCCCAGAGGAAAGTGGGTGAGAGAATATCTTATGTGGTGGCTTCTTTCCTGCAGCAATCTATGCTGAACCTGAAGAAAGGGAACAGAACAGAACAGAATAGAATAGAATAGAAGAATAGAATAGAATATTTCATTTGGAAGGGACCTACAATGATCATCTGGTCCAGCTGCCCGAGCACTTTAGGGCTGACCGAAAGTTGAAGTCTGTCATTAAGAACATTGTCCAAATGCCTCTTAAACACTGAAAGACTCGGGACATCAACCACCTCCCTAGGAAGCCTATTCCAGTGTTTGACCACTCTCACTGTAAACAAATTCTCCCTAATACCCAGTCTAAGGAAGGAGAGCTTGAGAGGAGCATGAGGAAATCAGCCTTCGCTCAGCTGTTGGGTTGAAAATGCAGCATCTTGGAAACCAACCCTGTTAAAAAAGAACCACTTACAGAACACAGTCTTTTTTGTATTATTGACTACTGGGGTATGCTAAGGTTGGTAATAAAGTAGACACCAGGTCTTGAAATCAAGCAAAGCACTATTGACTTACAGTAAAAAGTATAAGAGGGAGAGTAGTTGGGACTGATGGGTTTCCAAATAAAACTGTCCTTTGCATCACAGAGGAGTTTGTAGTCTCTGTAAAGAGTCAAGAAGAGGAGTTAGAAATGAAACAGTGGAACAAAACAAGTCACAGATGCCATAAAGGATCCAGAATTCAGACCATTAAGGCGATGGCTGTGTGTGTAAATGCTTGTGGCTTGATCTTAGGCAATGATCATAATTAGAAGAATTAAAATTTCAATTAGCTGTCACACAAGAATGACATGTGTGGCTTCCTGTATAGAAAGCTAGGGAACTGCCAATCTTTGTGGACTTTGTTGAACTGTGCTCCCGTTCCACACCAAAATATCCTTAACGTGAAAAAGGAAGAACAGCGACCCTGGCTTTCACCCAACACGCAAAGCCAGACAAAACTTGTATTGGAGGAGGTGGAGGCTGCTTCATGGTGAGCTGAAGAAAGAAGCACATTGGACATGTTGACAGTGAGAATACAGAGAATTTCTTTAGCTTCAGGGAACACTGGGCAGAAGGAACTATCAGTCCTGCAATGGAGAGGTAACAATACACCTGTTGAAACAAGCACAGAACTGGTCAGAACACTCGTGCTCCTGATCCTAGACATCTGTTGACTTTTGAGAGACTCCAGCTGCACTCTGAAAAATGTAGAGTGTTTAGGAGCTAAAGGGTGGGAAGAAGTTCAGTGATTTATAGGGATGCCTAACTTATCTTTCTAGATTCTGCACATGCTTATCAGAAGCCTGTGAACTCTTGAGACAGTTAGCACATAGTGGGCGTATGGTGAGATACCAACAAACAGGCATTTGAAGGAGTAAAGAAAAATGTAAGTGATATATCAGGCTTTAAGTACAATCAAGCAAAGCAGCCCTGGAACTATGGTGACTATGTCTACATAGACACACCTCTAAGCAACTGCAATTGTTCCTTTGGATCATGCACCACAAATTTATGCCCAAAGCAAAATCCATCCAAGGGATACCCTAGTGTCAACAGTCTGCTTCCCTCTCCCTTAAATATCTGCAATAAATTACTACAAGCCTTTTTTTTTTTTTTTAAATTATGGGGACATCAAATATATATCATGGCTATAAAAGTAAGTCTTTAGGAAAAAAAAAAGAGCCAACGAGACTGTTTCAGATAATGTAAAGCTGTTTGTTTTTTCTTCTGTGCCAACCCAGGCTGGGGATAAGGCGGACTGGGCAGGTGTAAGTGAAGAGCAGATGTGTCTGGCTGGCTGGCTCACACACGAACAAAGCGTGGTGATGATGCCCTTGTTCAGGATTTGTGTCTTGATTACTTTTTAAGTGCACCTGGCACTAGAAGTAGGGAAGGCTTGGACTCTGGTGTTGAAGGCTGCCTAGTATTCCTGGAGGGCTAGATGTTCACATGCTTATCTCTGGCACTGGAGAAACAAAGGTCTTTCTGCATGTGGGCACGAGATGAACTTAGACACCTCTTAGAACTGAAGAGCAAGGTAAGATGTTGTATGGATACACCTTGTAAGGTTTTAGAAGGTGGGCTGTAAGAAGTAAAGGAAGCAGACTACAGCAATTGTCACCAGACCTCTGATACACAGGGAAAGGGGCATCTTAGTACTGGAAAGGATGAAATTACTGAGATTTTGGAATACAGAAACCCAATTACTTTACCTCTGGGTGGAACATGAACATGTGATCTCACCAAATCCATTAGAAAGCAATGTGTGAATAAGCTGATACTAAATACATCAAAACACATATCCAGGGTAGTAATTGAAACTACATTGATCATGAAGGAAAGAGTAAGGCTCACAAGAATTTGAGGGCTGACAGACCCATATGCAGCATATCCTATTGCGAATATAAAGCATCTGGGACCCTGGAACAGAAGACAAAATCCCCAAGCATGCTACAGTACCTTTCCATCCCTCATGAGACACTTCAGGCAGCTGAAACAAATGTGCTAGGAACAGCAAAATGAGTCATACTCCAGCATTAATCGCTTCATAATAAAAGACCACAGGATGTTACTTTTTGTTTGGTGAGTAGTGACTATGGTGTGCAACACATGATCCTGAGTGCAGGGGGCCAAGCAATCATACTGTTGGATTTAGGGTAGGCATGAAAGCTTAAATGAAAATGTAGGTCTTCTAGAGATGAGCCAGGAAACATACTCAGTGGCCAGACATGAAAGGCATACGTAGAACAGTGTGCATAGTGCAAAGTGCTGGCAGCAGCAGGAGACTGCTGTCTGACGACAGCCCAGGGAAACCCTGTGAAGTGCTCTGTTCATGCTGGAGAGCAGAAATTGCATTGTTAAAATAAATTATAATCCAATTTCTAAAAGCCGGATTCTCTTTTTAGATGAAATCTTTGTCTTACAGGGCTGTTTTTTCCACTAGTTATAATGTAGTACTTTAAACAGCCAGGAGCCAATGACTGCTGGAAAGAGCATAAGACAGATGACTACCAACGTTAGGCACAGGGAAAGCTGGGCAGAACAGTTGACTCACAGGTGTGTCACTAAATCACTCTGCCAGCTTGAATTGTTCCTCGGGTGATGCAGTCTGAGCACCACACCTGTCTAAGGGCTGTGCCTGCACAGATGAAGAAATATGAATCCAATTAGTTCATAAGGAGAAAAAGATTGTGGGGGGAGAGAAATGAGTTTTTTCTCAGTATACATACACATGAAAGAAGGAAGCCCGAGGAAGTCAGAAGAGCTGATTGAGGTAAAGGACTGTTCAGAAGTAACTGTTCAAAAACTGAATATGAATACATTCAGACTGGAAAATTAGAATGAATTTCTTATTAACAAGGAAGAACAGGGGTAAAAAAGAGTTGTATCTAGTTCAGTAAGAAGCTCAATCAACTCTGGAGGGGACAACATTGTCTAAGTTTGCAGAAGATAGATTCACAGCTTCAGGATTTCCCTTTTCATCCTACATTCCTGTATTTTAAAAAAGGGAATACCAAAGTTTGCATTCAAATATGCTAAGTACAACTGTTCACAGCTCTAGGTGTTCCTGCCAAAGCTGGTCTGTAATTGGGATATTTATGTGTACAAATGACCACTTGGGCATCTATCTTCTGGTTTGTGCAACCATGTGGCTTGCATGTACAAAAGTGGTTGTGCACTCAAATAGACTTGCACAGTGCTGTGTGCATGGAGCCTATGCAAATTATGAGCTACTTAAAAATATCTTGAAGTGAAGAGATTAAAAAGCTACGTCTGCCATAGCTGTTTGTTTCATTGCTGAATCCAGCAACTCTAAGCCTCAGCCTATGAGATATGGACATTAATGAACCCCTCTGTGATATATTGGCAACACAGAAATAAATATTTTAGTGTTTGGGTATTTTTCCTAATTTTTTTAAAAGACTGTTAGTGGGAAAGTTCCCTCCTAAGACTGATTGGATGACTTTCTAAAGGAAAACGTTTTCTAAGGTGTCCTTGTTTTTCTACCAAAACAGCAGGAGAAAATCTTAGTGCTGTCCTTTGGGGAAATACAGACTTAACAGGCTACTTCAGCTAACCCCAAAGTCATTGGGAGTGAAGATCTCTGAAATCTCATGAGCTCCAGTTTAGCAAAAGACTTTAGCACATCCTTAACATTAAACATGTGGGCTGTGCCTTTGAAGTCAGTAAGTGTACTCACATGCTTTCGTTTGCTGCTGGATTGGGCTTTGACCACCTGTTTTTTATCTCAGCAGGACAGAGCACCCAGTCATTGCTGATATCCCCTTACCCCTGCGAGTGGTTCCTGAGCAGTCAATAAGCCCACTGTGCATGCAAGGCTTGCTCAGCTCAGGCAATGCTAAGCCCACCAGTAGCACTGGAAGCTTTGTACTGTTTGGCATTCTGCTTGAACTTCTTTTTTTAAAACTTTGACTGATAATTCTGTTTGAGCTGCATTGCTCCAGGGATTCCTGCACTGTTCCCCTCCAAAAGCCAGACAGACTAGTTAATAAACATTCATAATTGTAGGCAGTCCAAGACACAAATTAGCTTATCCCTTGTAAATTCATTTATTCACTTACTTGAGTCAAGCTTCCATTATTTTGTTTTTCTTATACCTACTGGAGGGAACAGAAATCAACCCCCTGAGCTCCTCCAGGCTGTAAAACCACTACTTTTTCTTTTAAAGTGCCAAAATACTCAATTTGTATTCTCTTCCTCAGTCTGCAAGGAAAATAAGGTAATGGAAAATTAACTCCAGTGAAAAATCAAGCGCATTTAACTGCAATCTAATGAAGAAGATTTATTTTGAGTGTCCAGAGATATGGCTGCTAATTTCCTCTTCTGGGGCCCAGACTCTGAAAGTACCTTTCTTTTGGGGAATGGCTGTGTGCCACTGGCTGGTATCACTGTCTGGTTGTGCCCATTTGCTGCTTATGGCCTGCCAGCTCCAACATTTTCCTATATTGACAAACAGAGTCCTTGACCTACTTTTGGAGACTAAGGTCTGAGTCTCTTCTCAGACTGGTTTTAAGACCAATATTGGTCTGCTGCATTTGTTGGAGTAACTACTGTGTGTAAAGCAGAGAGCAGAGAAGACAAGACTACTGGAGGCAACAAATGGGATTTCACTAACAGTGTTTTTGGGTCTGTAGACAGTTCCTTGTTCTCTGCTGTGCCACTGCTATCGAGTTGCACACGGTTTTCTGCTGACTGTTCTGGACATTCACATTGCCTTCTAATGCCATTGACAGATGCAATGATATATCCTGACATTGGCAGACTGAGGTCTAATTTTACTACCTAGAAAACATCAGTGAAAAGGAGTGAATTTTCACAGAACAGATTCCGGATATTGCCATTTCTTCTATGTTTATGAGAGGAAATGACCATTTTGCCCTGCATCAAATTTGCAGATGCTCCCTGGAACATCGTTCTTGATAAATTTGTAATGACAATGTCTCATTTTTCAAACCTACATTTTCTTGGAAGAAGGAATGTCATCCTGGGCTGTGGAAAGTAATCTGCTGGGGTGGGAAAAGTAAAAATTATACTAACAGAAAAAAGAGAATAAGGATGTTTAAAGAGAATCAACTCATGAAGAAGGACCTGTGGGTTTTCTCATTTCAGAGTTCTACTGCATGAGATTTTATTTCTTGTGGCTCAAATATCAATGAGACATCATCTTCTCATAAACAACTTGTAATAGAAAGATTAAACCTTAGCCTATTTTTAGAAAAACAACCATAGTGGAAAAACAGTAGCAAAATAAAAAAAGAGTTTTGGAGCTCATCTGGCTCCTCTTTGATTTTACAACATTTTAAAGCTCTTGTAAGGTAAATGCACCTGAGGAGGACCTCGGAAGTCAGTAGGTCGAGGATTTCATGAATTAACTCTGAGCCACAATTTTTTAGTTTTAGAAACTAAATGCCAGCACATTGTGTTGATTTAAACAATACACTCACCTATAATCCACTACGCTGATAGTGTAAGATGAGTTAGAATCATATCTCAAAGCTAGCTCTAAACTAGCAACCATTTCATCTCTTCATGTTTCTGTTGATTGCCTTCCTCCTGATTTACATCACCAAGACATGAAATGCTCCCATCTCAGGGCAATCATCTTAATTGAGAAAGCAGAAGCAGAGGGATGATATTGACTCAGGAAAATGGAGACAGACAAGTATGAACTTTCCATTATTCTGGATGCTGGTTATAAATGTTTTTCCTCTTCTGAACTTTGACTTGCTATGGTTGAAAAATCATTACAACAAGTAGCTGTAGATGCCATTCAGTGAATATTACCTCTGTTCGGTTCCTCTTCTAAATCCTTCATTAGAGCTTCAGCCAATCTGTGCAATCATTTCTAGTCAGTCTCATAACTTTTGTCTGCAAAAGACGGACTTCAGTGTCCAACCACTACAGCTTCCCTACAGTGTAATGGTGATGTGCCAAATCAAAATACAGTGCAAGATACCTTCCAATTTTCCTTAAACTTTGGAAAAAGTATATTTACTCTCAAAGTAGGTTACTATTTCTGAAAACTGCTGTAGTGACAGATCTCCTGATTCAAGCCCTCAACCACATAACAGAAAGAGCATGGTTAGCAGCAACACAGCTACATCTGGCCTGCCTGTAGCAAACTTCTAGGGATGAGAGGAAATTCAATTTCCATGCCCATTTAATTTTCACCTTCTCTGTTAGAACAGAAAAGCAGGATGCTAGTTTTGGACTTTCCAGCCTCATTTTAAGTCTGATCTGTGAAGTCTCATGACCTTAGGCTTATTGAATGAGCCTGACAATGAACGAAACAGAAAGGCTTAGGGCAGAACTGCAGTACATTTAGATCAAAGGAGACTGTAGACTCGTTAGGAGAAAAAAATAAGAGTACTTTTTATTTTGCACATTAATATCTTTCATTTGACCAGGCCCATTCACACATTTGTAGATAGTTTGACAGGGCTGGAAGAGGTCTGTAAAACCTGGACATTTGCATTGATGCTTCTTTTTCTTAGCTCTTCTAAAACGTTCCTCTTCCAATTGCTTTAATCCTTTTACATACTACTTCTTTTCATGGCTAGTCATTTGACTAGAGTTACAAATATTGAAAAAAAGGTCTCCAATGGAGAGCATCTGTTTTGTTGTGGTTGTAAGTTATTTCAATTTCCCTGGATTGCATGGGCAAGGCAGCAAGCAAAGGGAAAGAAATGGTTCTCTGATCAGAGATACCCTTCTATCCACGTGGCTTCAGTGGGGAGAGAAGACAGGAGAGACTGACAAAGGATTGTAGAAACAAAAAAAGGCAACAGGTTTGTCATCATAAGAAGCCGCACAATGGAAGGAAGTTATATCCCTATTTGGTATCAGATTGAAATCTGTGAAAAAGGGTGTCTACTTTGTTGTGCTGCATGTGTTCAGTTTCCCTCTAGGAAATTGGCAGCAGTTACCAAGAACGAGACATACATGACCTGAAGGACACTAAATACTGCATGATCATTCTATTTAATTCCCTTCTAGTCTTCTTTCACTGATTGACCAAATTAGGTCATTTCTGCAATGCTGAGAAAGAGACTAATAAACAGGTTGTTCTTGCAAAACATGGTAAATCAGAAGGAACACCTGGAGGACCCCAGAACTAACACAGACCACACAAATTTTTCATGCAAGGAGAGGTAGAGGCAAAGTGGAAGCTAAGGGAGAAGTTCACACACAAGGGCAACAGCTCAGACTCTCAAGGAAATAGGAGTTAAAACACAAGTTCATTGATTTGTGAATGGGAATAATCTGAACTGCAGCCTGACTTTGACAGTATTTCACATGAGACCAAACCTGACACTTTTTCATTATTCTTGAAAATGAACTTTATCCCCAATGCTCTCCTGTGCTGGTAGATATTGGTAAAGCTAAAAGCACTAGATTGACATAATGATACTTATATGGAAATGGCTGGAAATAGAATCAAAATAGGTTGTTTTTTTTTTTAAATCCACAAGATTTATTTTTGTAATATTTATTTTCTGAGGGTTATTTCAGTTACAAATGTTCATCAGGAAGAGGAGATTACTTACCCAGTGATCTAAGGAAAAAAAAATGGACATGTTAAAGGTATCAGCTAACAATCATAAAAGTATGCATCAAAGAAGTATTCCATTTTAGTATTTAAAATATCTTCTAATAACCAGTCATCTTAATTTCTAAAATTTTCCAACTCCAATTTTTAGTTAAAAAGAATCACCCTAAAATTCCTTATTTTTTTCCTCTGAAATCAGCTTCACTGTCAAGATATTTTCATTTTCCTTGTTACAATTCTTTCCATAGTTGAACTACAGTGATTATTTACTGTTTACCATTATGTTTTGCTGTATCACTTATGCTTTTCTATCACAAGTGTCCCCTAAAACTGGCAGTAGAGGTAAGTGAAATATCCTTCTCTTGCAGGATAATTCTTGGTTTTGTAAGCTATCATATCTTAGACAAATCCTATTCTTACATTTCTAGAATTTCTGATTACCTTCTCTGTTTTATAAATAGATCAAAATGATCGTGCCAAGTCTGCACAATACATTTCAAAAGGGTCAGTCAACATCAGTTAGAATAAATGGAAGTGAAATTGTGTTTAAACTCCTAAAAGGAAAAGATGTCTAATAAACATGATATTTTTATTTGGGGAATAGAAACCATGAAGATTGTAAAAATCATTGAAGTTAGAGCCAAAATATAGCCAGAAACAGCATCCTGAAGAACCTGAAATATCTATTTGGAAAATGACATGCAATCTTGTGTTAGGACTTAGTTGCCAAAGTTGTCTGGCTGCTTCATGGGGACTATTGACTGCAAGTCTCCAGTGTCTCACAGTGACATGATTGCCACTTCTCTGTTAGGTTAATTGAAGATTTGAGTAACTCGTGGTAAAGAGAGACTAACAGAAAGAGCAATTGTCTTGTGGTTGTTTTGTGGTTCGAACTTGAAGGGCCATACCCTTCCAGTGAGTTAACACCTTGTCCCCAGAGTAAAGAAGGATAAAAATAAAGATCTGAACAGTATTGTTCCAGTTGAGTAAAATTAGAAGCCTTTTTTAACAGCCCTGGCTCTGCCGTGCTATTGTTAGAACTTGTTCACTCTCTGAAGTGTTCTGTGTGACGCTACAGTGTGCGCTCCCTCCTCGGAGTAAGAGCCCTTTTCTGATCGCCTTCGGGAGCCAAGAATGTGCCATATAAAATGAAGCAGCTATTAAAATGTGCATGAAAAAACAATTTGCTCTGTGCCCAGTTGTACCTTCAAGGGTGATCATTATCAATGTATTTAATCTGAGGCTCTGTGTATAATCAAGCACTAGAACACAAAATGGTTGTAAGCATAATAAAACCATGGAACTAGGAAAGCCAGTGGAGACAATTCAGTGATTTGCTGAAAAGTGTGTGGGGACTGAAAGAAGGGAGAAGAAGGAAGAGGAAGGAGACGAGGAACCTTGTGAAACAGAGGCTTATCCTGTCATTCATTCTGTTTGATTGTGGCTTTTGCACAATTTATGCCGGCTGGGTTGAGTGATCATCCCAAACACTTTACAAGAAAGAAGGGGTTTTGTACAAAATTTGCATGAACTGTAACATGGACACTATATGGACAGCCAATAGGACCCTAAAACAAGAGCACAACAAAGACCCTGACTCTTGTAAGTTGTTGGTGGAACAGATTCCTTCTTCCACTGATTTTTATTGAAACCATCATTTGTATGTCTTCATAAACGAGTCGTGCCAGAATGACCCCAAAAGCATAAATTTCATTTCAATATGCTTACTCTTATGGACCTCAGTTCAACAATTACTAGTGTATTTATGGCATGAGCAGACATGTATATTTTGTTAATAGAAGTATACTACTATATACATAGACTATTGTTACCCTCTTCCTTGCAAAAGGGTATACCATGCCACGTGTTAGCAAGCTACAAAGTGTAAGGGAGAGAGCTAGGAAGGTAAAAGGGAGCATGCACTCTTGGAAACACAGACAAAAATTCTAGGTATGGAAAAAATGCACATCCTCACAGGAATTTATTCTCATTTCAGCGTGAGTGGGATTTTCATGGCAGTGATTCTATATTGCTGCATGTACTGAGAGAAACCTGCGGATTTAAATAGGCCTCTAGAATCCTGAGACAAGAAAGAGTAAATATTTGGTGGGCTTCTAGGGAGATAAACTTCACAGTGACATCTGAAAGTAGAAGGAAAACATCTATGCAACACCAACCCTTCCTTTCTCTGATCCTTTCCCTTTCTGTGAACACTCCAAGTGATAGTTTGTGGGAGCATGAGGAACTACCAGCAACACAACCCACCTGCAAATTCCACAGAAACTCAAAACTGCAGACCTCTAAAATGCATTTGGATCTACGAAATATATGTATTTATTGTCCATTTCAGAGTCTGGCTTCAAGACCACGATCCATCTTGAAGAAAACCCATTACTACATCCCAACATGAAAGTGGGATAAATGAGGCACCAATAAAAACATATTCCTCTGCAACATAGCCTGAATGTAATCTTAACTTCAAGGGCTGTGCAAGACTGAGGATCTGGGAGCCCTAGCAGGTGTCCTGAATCACTCTTTGCTTTCTGACATCCAGGCGTAGGAGTCTGCTGAAGGGTGCACTCTGTCATGGTGTTGCCTCAGAACTCAAGCCAGGCCTTGATCCTCTGGACTGTTGAAAATTTAGTGGAAAAGATGCAGGTAGACAGTCATTCCCACATAGCTCATTGCTTCACACATTTCTAACTGAACAACCAGGATCTAATCATGTGTGTTTCTCATGTGAATAATGTATCTGCTTCTGCCCCGTTAGAGCCTTTATTTTACTTTGAACTTTCATTATATCAGATTTTTTTTGCAAGTGATAATTAAAACAGTAAGTACCTTTGTCTGAATTCAACTTTAGTAGAATTCTTTTCAGAGGGATACAAATTACATTCCCCTTTTCTAAAAATAGCATTGGCGGTGGGAGACCTTATATAGTCTCTGTCAAGTATTAAAAGGTCTACACAACAAGCTTTGATTTCCTCTACATAGAAGAATAACCTGGCAAAATTCAAGGGAACTGCAGCCGTTGACTGGAGGAATTTCTAAGGCATTTGCCTCTCACTTACTGAAATGTGTTAGTCCTTGGACATGGTTCCTTCTTTGAATGTGGTAATACTTAGAGCCTTGTGTTTCCTTTGATCACATACTTTAATCATAGAAATTAGAGATGGAACAGACATATTCATTCATCTAGTCCATTTCCTGCTGCTTCAGGATTGGTCTGCAGTTTATTTTTGAGGGCTTTCTAGTTCTCACATTTCTCCCTGAGATCAATGGGAGTTCCTCACCCAGATCAAGGGCAGTGAATGGCTCATAACTTGTGAAAACTCATACTGAATTGTATTTTGTACCATGTTGGGTGGAACAAATGGTGGAAATAATGGAGTATTCTTCTCATACAGGTCGAAGCAAAGCACCTGATGGAGAAATAAACATGGTTCATTTGTGCAGGTATTAGCTGAGTAGAAAGGAAAGGTTATCACAATTATTTTTCTGAATATTCAGCTTTCTAAACACAAGTACTTTCCCGTGTGTATCATCTATCTTGTCTGTGCAATGTTGTCAGTCATCTCTTCATTCTTCCTTGATGATTTTTTTCTACATGGAGCTGGTCAAGTTTTTCCTTACTGTGTTTTAAAAATACTAATTTAGTGTTTGGCTAAGCGAAAAAAGTATCAATTTTTAACTGACTGGTTGCGGTGTATTTCTAACATTTAGCATTTAAGAAAGGACAGTCATAACCTTTTCCATCTCTTATGGTGAATTTTTAAGTTTTGGTCTTTGAAGAAATTGTTAATAATTTGCCTATCATCTATGCTATGGAAATTTCAATAGAAATTTTGCCTTTGGGTTTCTGGTAAAACAATATTGTCTAATGCAATGATCATGCAGTAGGGGCTGTTTACACTTTTTTTATTACCGAATTTGTTATAATCCCTGAACCTTTCCTCCACCCAACATTCCCCACATTAATTGTTGTTTCAACTCAGAAGGTTCTGATGCTTTGCAATATTCCCCTGGCTTCTATGATACAGTCTATCTGGCATTTCCTTTTTAGTACAGTACTCTTCAAAGTAATTAAAATATAAGCCACAACATGAAAAAGCCTGAATTCAGCTGTCAGGCATGTCTGCATATCATGGCATTGGTCCGACAGTAAGCTTCTTAAACGACGCCCTGCCACAGAGTTCCACACAATGGAAGATTGCCAAACAGTTTTTAATTCATATAATTTAAGCTCGGTGGCATGAATGACTAAGTGTGAAACGTAGAAAACTGTCGAAAGAAGTCCAAATACTTGCTGAACTACAAAATCAAATGTGATTTTTCAGCTTTCTCTGTGGTTTGGAGTTAGCACTCATTATACTATAACAAAACATAGCATCCCTAGTACCTGCTGCTTGTTTAATACAGGTAGAAGTTCAGCCCTCGCCCTGATCCGCGGCAGTGGAAAAACGCAGCAGAAGAAAAAGCATAGTACGTAGCAGCAAACATGGAACTGCCCTTGCCCTAAATATATTTTAAGTGGGCATCTAATGAGCAGGACCAAAGGAATTCTATGGAGGAGGAAGTCTTAAAATAGTATGGCTGTGAGCTGAGCTGTGCGAGGTATTTGGCTGGCTCTCAACCCGCAGAAGGCAAAGTGTCACACAGCAGCCTAGTGTTGCTGGGCGCAGGTCATTGTTAGTCCCCGCAGGAAAGGGATTAACTAGACAATTGCCTTTCTGCAGAGCAGAAACAAACTTCCCCATTAATTGCTACCAGCCTCTTCCTGTTCCAGTAGGTTACTCTGGCTTCTTTCACTGCAAAGCCTTTGCTATCAGAGCAGACAGTATCTATGGGTACAGCAGGCACTTCCCAATTAACTCTTTCTGTATTTGCCCTTCTGCATTGCAACCTGATGTGACAACACTTGCCTTTTACAGATAACAAAAGTATCTTAAAATTTACCAAGGAAAATTGATCATTGCTATTATGCACAGGGCATAACTACAGTACAAACTCCTGTTCACTTTCAGTGAAAGAAAAAACCTGCTTTTTATCATGCCTTTTTCAGAAGAAAAATTAATTATTGTGGTACTTGGTTTGTATTTTTCTCCCTTAGCTTGAATTGCAATTGCATGAATTACCATCCTGGAGCAGATCAGTAAACTAGCTGAAGAGTATTATCCTCCCTCCCTCCAGCTATAGTCCAGGCTAGATGCCTCTCAGGACAGTGAGGCTGCATGCCTGCAGAAATGCATATTTTCTACCTCTTAGCTCATTGACTACTCACAGAGAGAAGCCTGTGTTTTATGTATGTACCAAGGCACAAGAATCTTGTAGCTTATGTTAATAGTACATTACTGCTGCTGAAGAACTGGCACCTTGTTCCTGTGTTAAAAAAATAAAAATGCACTTTTATCTGAGGTTTGGAGCAGGGCATAATTTGGTCTGATCTTGGGGGTTTTTTGCTTTTTTTTTGTTTTATTCTGTAGTCACTTTGGTGTGGATGAGTATGTCAGAAACTATTCATAGAACTGACATCTTTTCTCTTGCTATCACTTCTAGAAAAACTTCTAATTACTCACAGTGGTATGTGGACTATTTGAATATTTACCTTTTCTGTCTGCTCTCCTGCCTCCTTCATATACACATATAGCTATTTTTTTTGCAAATATTAAGATTTCTTCTTGTGTAGATGTGGAAAAATATCAAATTTCCCCACCATCCCACTATTAAAATTTGCCCCTTTGTGGATCCAGGAGTTTCCTGCATTTTCTGGATTCTTGCTGTCACTCTAAGTAGGGTTTTGCTGACAATGTCACTCTCCTCTCTTGCAATGCTACACTTCATGCCTTCACAGATTCTAGTAGCCTTTTTCATCTTTCAGTCTTTTTCACTGGTGCTTACGCTCTTTTACTAATGTTTATGCTGCTTCCTCAGCCTGCATCAGACCTCAGTCCTTACTTTCCATACGGGTCTGTATGTCCTCTGTGCTCATTCACAGCCTAGGGGAATGTGTCTTCTTATTTCCAAGGGTTTAAACGTTGTGATCACAATTACACATTTGGGGAAACTCTCCCAGTTTTATATGTCAAGCACCTTTCCTCCTTTCTCAAAAAAACACAAGACCCTACCAGGCTCCCAACGTACAGTTCTCTTGCTGCTAGGAAGGGCAACAAATCTCAGGAAAAACTAAAAACCCGTAGAAAGTTCCTCACTGAAACTCTTTGCACACCACACTCAGGCACTGTAAAACATGAACTTTATACCTGAAATACTATTATTAGGTTCAGCAAAGAGCACAAAACCTTAATTGTTTCCCAAACGTGTTTTCATGTGTTGCCTGAAATGTGTATGTTGAACCTGACACTTCAGAGGAGGAAAAATATCCCATTTTGGGCACATGATCAGCTACACACTGCTGAAAACATTGGGATATATTTCTTGTTACATTATTATTGATTATTACTTTGCACTTCTCACTGGTAGCACTGTATATCACAATTTTAAACTAGATATCTTGAAAGTATATGCTATTCACTGTTTAGGAAATGGAATTAATGACTAAAAATGTAAATGACTAGATGTCTGATAAAGTTTGACTCTGCTATGATTTTTTTTCTCTGAAATGTATGCCTTTTCTTTTCCTACAGAAACACTTAGCATTTTCATCTCTTTGACTATTTGTGATCACGTGATTTTCTGAATGCTCTGTTTTCTGAGCACAAAATTGATTTTCTACATGTATGCTACCATGAAGCATGAGATCCTATGCAGACAGGGTCTGAACCAGTGACTTGTGAGACAATTAATGACTTCAGTTTCAATATCATAATACCTTGGTAAGTTTTGGAAACATTATTAGAAGACCCATGCATGATTAGGGAACTGTTTTTCTGAATATTATAACCACTCTACGGAGTCACTCATAAAATAATAAAGAGCCGCAATATTTTTTTTCCAGCGACAATTTTTCTTGAAAGATGGAAGTGTTTCCAGGACTTCCTCTAAACAATGATATTGTTGCTTAATTAAAGTATATCTTTGGCTTCTGCTGTGATTTCTGCCCAAGCCATGAATTCATTGATTCTATGATTTTAAATATTATAGAATAAGAATACAGCATTGCAGTTTCCTATAGGATCTTCAGTGCCAGACTCTGCTACAACAAAAACGTGATGGTAATGTAGATGTGTCAAGGGGCTGCCAATGGCCCCAAGCAGAGACTTTATTTCTTACTTGTCCTGAGGAAACTACCAGTCTCATTCCTATTGCCATGGGCAAAACTCTGTGATATCCTTTTGTTTATTGAATAGGATAACCTTGTGTTGAAGTCTACACAGATATATGTGCATAAATATACACACATATATACTCATATACATCTGTCTGTGTGTCTATGTATGGATATATTGCTCTTGCTGCTGGAGCAGTAGAAATGTGAAACAGCATGTACTTCTGAAACGTTTCTTAGAAAATATCTTTGGATGAGCAATTGGGAAGAGCCAAACACCTTGCATAGTTAAAGGAGAGCACAAAAAAGAGTACTTGGCAGAAGTGAATGCAGTAGGCCTTTTTCCCCAGAGTCCTGGCTGTCATCAGTGGGGCTCTGGAAGAGAGAAAGACTGTATTTAAGTGTGTGATTTGCAGGGCAGAACCAGTCTTCAGACACGCATGCAAGTGTAGAGAAACCACTATCTGCTACTCACTTTGTCCTTCCCATTTCAGATGCTATACAGTATAAGCTTTCTTTTTTTTTTTTTTTTCCCTTTTCCTTAGATCTCAAGAAATCCTTGTGGTCAGGTCTCTGTAACCTTTGACTTGACCATGGCCACCAAATGAGTACTTTCCACTGAAGGGAAGTCCGCAGCAGAAACCAATTGCCTGGACCTTTGTTCTGAGTTCTCATAAGAGAGAATTGGTCTGTCTGTAAGCAAGGAAGAGACCCCAGGAATTAGCGAATTTTTGTTAAAGCATTTGCTTCACTAGGTCATGAGCTTTTTCTGTAAAGATTGATTCATGTTAGATTGTATAAGAAAATTATCACACGGATAACAAACAAATAGAAAGCAAAATGCAAAAAAGTTTCTAATTCTGGTACTGAACAGTTTAAAGTCTGGTTTTCATTTGCAGCTTCATTAACAGATCAGTAGAGAGGCCAAAGAGAAACCCAATAAATGAATGCATTAGAGAGAACTGTGTGAATGCTGTTGAGGACAGAGATGGAAAAAAACCCCCCATAAACAACCAATGTCAAAAAGTTTCCTTGAAATGCAACAGGTTATTGGGCTACTTAAATTGACTGCTAAAATGAGGCTAGGAAGGGTTTTGCTTTTTATTGTTGTTACATATCAGACTAAGGAAAACGGGCGGCGGGAGATTCTGGTGTGCTTTCCTCTGTACTGTGGCTGTGGTCTGTTGGCTCCTAAGAACTTTCTCTACCAAATTCACCGCTTTGGCAGGGGCCCTGGGCAGCACAAAACACTGTTTTTCATCTTTACAACTGTTTTTACATTGTTAGAGGGCAATGGAGTTATTTTATGGCCTGAAGGATAAGGGGAATGGGATGAAGGATCAACGCTCTGTGGAGCTTTCTAAAGGAAACATGTTGAACTACAAGGGCAGAATTCATTCTGCCTCGTGACCCTAATGAGTCTTGCATTCCCATTGCCAACCAAGGGTTATCAGAAAAAAGGTCTATTCGCTGTGTGTTAAAAAGAAACTGAGAGATTTCTACTGAATGGATCTGTTCCAGCATTAATTTATCTAACAAATTGATTCTTTGTTTTGTCAAACCTTGAAGCATGTCACAATCTCTTGATGATCTAAGACACGAGTCTCAAAATGAAATAATAGACTTTTGTTCTAACTTAGTCTTATGGAGAGCAGTACATGGGCAGCAGGCAGACATGACGTGTCATGTTGCAGATCTGAGAGAGCTCAGAAAACCCCAGAACTGAAACCTGCCACATTTTACCTCTGATGTTGCAGGGCTGAGTGGGGGAGGAGAAGGCAACGAGCCAGCAGAAGGAGCGTGTGGGCACCAGTCACTCACTGCCTGGCTCTCTTGCTGCCTCGAGAGCTGGAAGGGAGAAATTATCATTTGCATCTGCCTTTTGTCCCAGACATATGGCACCAGGAAATCACTGACTTGAGAGAAGGTGCTCTGAGCTTCTACTTACATCTCTTCCTTGGCCCAGAAGGCTGCTAAGAAAAGTACTCTCTGAGCTCTGCTGGATGGCGTGAGACTCAGTAGACACCTGGTACTTATTGCTAACCATCATTTGTCCGACCATAGTAACCTATTACCTCAGAGCATCACATGATTTTTGGTGTCATAATTTCTGAGAGCTTATCTAAGTAGCACCAGTAAGCATCGGAGTAAAAAATTCCACTTATGACAAACTTCAGTTAAATCAAAGGTGATTGCAGTCTGTTAGACCTGGGTAAATATCACAAATCTTAAATAGGAAGAAATTTTAAAAATTTTTTTTTTTTTTGTTATGATATTTCAATTCGAAGTAACCCACTCTAGATTATTTCTCTAGAAATTTCTCCATGTAGGTTGCACATGTTACTACTTAATAATCTGATGGATTATTGGATGTCGGAACAAGATGAATGCTCTTGCTGTGGTCCTGAGTTTTAAAAGCCGATAGTGGGCACAGTCTCAGCCCAGCTTGTGCTGAGGTACTGAATTTAAGCACTTGACATCAAAATTTTATCTTTAAGTACACTTAAGCATTATACTCAAGGCTAACTTTTGTTCAGTATAAGTCCTTTATAGGTGCCTGTGTAAGGAGAAAAGCTTTGGAATCTTTTAAGATAAAATTTAAAATACCTAGATGAATTTAAAATTATAACCCCCCCTTATTTTATGTGTATATATGTATATATATTAGTATTTTGACATGACTGATCTTGTAAAGAAACAATAGAAGGATTTGATAGAATAATTTTAAATTATTCCCATGTGCTGAAATAGGCTGCCTTTGCTAAGATGCACTGATTTTTTTTTTAAATGTTCTTTTTTTTTTTTTCTAGATAATAGTAAAAATCTGCCTAGATTTTTCTCCAAGTGAAGTTTCCTAAAATTCAACCTTTGGTATTTTCCCCTCAGAAGTCCAAATGGATCTTTTAATGCCTATGTGAAAGGTTAGATTATGAGTCATAATGGCCGATTTAAAATTTTTTATTTCCAGATTCTGTCCTGAATCTACATCCTGTATGTGGATGTAGAAGGGAGCTATTAAATACAAATTAGGAGTTTCCTAGAGTGAATTGGTCTTTATAGTAAATATGCCAGTTCAGGTTATAGAAATTGTTCATCCTGGAACACTTGAAATTCCAGTTGTAGTAAAAAATACTCACAATAAATAGCAAGACACAGCAACATGCAAATTACCTCAATACTTCAAAGGTAGCAGGCTTTGAGGCACCATGCCAAAAGATCAAGGACGAGTGGGTTTTCTGAGTGTGAATTATTGCTCTGTAATTCATGCTCTGATACAGAACACAAAACTGGTAAGATCATTAGGCGAATGAGCTTTAAGTATTGCCAAATCAAACACTAGGTTGATAATGCAGAATGGTAGATTGGGGTTTCTACTCCCTTTGAATTTACAGCAAAAATAGAGGACAAATTAGCTTTACTGACAGTACAGTGTGATCTTTTTGTGTCTAGATTTGCATGTTTTAACAGGAGATGACCTTAGGTGAAGCCCTCAGGCCATAGACATTGCTGGAGGACAGAAACTTGGGAGCTGAATATATATTGGATAGTTTGACATTGTTAAGACACAAATCCAATAGTCTTTCAGCATTATTTGTAAAGAAAAAGCATTAACAGTAGACAGTTGCCACAGAAACTTTTAGTTTAATCAAATGTAATGGTATCTGACCTATCTTTAAATGTTCCTTTTGGGTTTTGGCACGAAAGTTTTGAAACCTTCCTGATGCCTGAGTTTTGTGACTTTTAAGAACGGAAATATTAGCAAGTGGTACCAAGCCCATGACTGTAGTCACAACTTCTGTTTACTTCGATGAAGCAGATTCAAGCTATTGTCCTGCATGCTTTCAGCTGGGAGAAAGCCAGTAAGGATGTCCCACCTAAACAGAGAAAACCTCTACTTAGTGCACGCTGTCTGTTTAGATCACATATTTTATCTGTGTTTGGACACAAAGGCCTAGTTCCTTAAAGGTGTTCATGAAACTCATTTCTGGACAGGTACCTAATTTCTCATGAAATTAAGCATTGGTATTTAAGACTTTATGGTGTTCACCATCTAAGTGATAAAAATATGCTGAACCAGTAGTGAAATAAAGCTCTGTCTTAGCATTTTTCTCCTGTATAACAGCTCTGAAACTTTTTAACTGCAGCCTTTCGATTGTGGAGATCATTTTTGAGGTATGTTATAGAAGAAATTTAAAAGCATGGTTCTTAGAGAGGTGGGGAGATCAAAAAGTAATTTTTGACTGAAAAGGTCCTTGTCTTCTAGCTGATCATGCTGGTAAGATTTTGTCCACATTTCTTTATTCTAATTTTTCGGAAGTTATTATATTAATTTCCTGGAAGCATCCTACTAGGGATCTCTTCCCAATGCAATTGGCAGCAAATAGACCACTGTGGAAGGCAATATGTAGGATCATTGATGAAGACACATTTGTCAGGGCTCATATGTCCCTGCCCAACTGAATGGCTTTGACCAGACTTTTGCATGCTCACAGAGCAAGGGGACAGGTCTCAGAACTGAGGCACCTCTTTTTGGTTGAATTTAAACTTTTGCATGGGGAGAATAAATGAATAAATGAATGAACATTTTTTATTGCCTCATTCTCCTTCCAATTATCTTCTTGCAGAGTTTAAGAGACTGGCAGAAGTATTCATCTTCTCTGCCTTTTCAGAGGGTTTGTGTTTGCCAGAAAAAACAGAATTTGACATTTTACCAATGTAACTGAGGGAGAAAATGGCAAAATTAAAACAAGACTGGGTTCATTCAGGGGCTACACTGATACTTGAGGGCAAAGGAAAGAGATATTCAACAGGAACTTGAAGTAGATAAAATAATAAGCCTGAGGTCCTTGACAAAGGCTTCTGGCACTTACAGAGTGTAAGTAGTGAAGATTAATAAATGGGATTAAATTGAACCAGATTTTGCTATAGGACACTGAAGTGTTCAGAAACTTCCCAATGTCCTCTTGTCCTCTACAAAATTTAATTGTAGGAACTAAAACAGTTGTATTGCTTCATTAACTAGGATATGAATACAGGTAACAGACCACTTCTAGGGAAGCCTAGGGAGACTGGATGTTTCCACCTCATAGTCCAATTGTTAGTCTGGAGAAAGTGATAACATCGTAGGACTGATTTAGATCAATAAATCATAGTTTTCTTATGAAAAATGTTGCCTATAGAGGCTTTTGCTCACACTTCCAAGAAAGATCTGTTGTCACATCTCAAAGGGACATTTTTTTCCTTGTTTCACTTGGTATTATTGTTCATAAAAGGGATAAAAGTGGTATACCTACATCTTACTCGTTGAAAGCATAATTCAAAACACCTTCATGTCATATCTCTATTCCTTTTTTTTCTCACTAATAAGGAACAGGTAACCGAACAAGTAAAGCAGCCACTGTAACATTTCTGAGTACCTTTTGGGTAAGGTAGCAGAGGAGAAAGAAATATAGTATCTGCCTTTTAAACAGAGAGAGAAAGAAGACTTGAAAAATTAAATCCAGCTGGCCTCATATCAACACTGGGAAAGATACTGAAACAATTTACTAAGCAGTCAATTTATAATTACTTAGGGATGATAAGAAAAAACCAATAAGGATTTATCAGGAAAAGGAATGTCAAGTCATTCCAATTATTTTCTTTGACAAGGTAGCTCCCCTTGTGAATAAAAGGAATGGAGTACATATGATATATATGTTAATCTTGCATTTTGACTCATCCTCATACAGTTTTCTCACAAGCAAATGAAAGGAAAATGACCTAAATGCAAGTTTTAGAAAGTGGCTGAAAGTCAGTGTTTGGAAACAGGTGTGAGTTGTTACCATTGAAATGGGTAGTTGGTAAACCCATTCTGGTCAGTGTTTTGGTTAAGTGTGCAGACTGTCATTACAAAATCTCGAACGTCCTGAGAATAAGGGAGATTATAGGTGCTTTCTAAGGCATGACAGGTGTTGAAAGTTATTGTGAAAAATTGGAAGAATGATCTGAAACGAGTTTCAATAAATACTAGTGTGAAGCACTGTTTCCAGGGAGGGACAACCATACAAAAACACAGAGCAGGGGGTAACTGGCCAGACAGCAGAGCTGCAGAGAAGGGGGCGAGGGGTGATAATGGGCTGCAGAGCAAGGATGACTCAAGAGCACAATGTCTTTTTTTGAACAGCCACTTCATTCTGTGGTGAATTAAAAGAAATGCCGTGTGTCAGGCAGAGGTAGGAGTTCCATCCTACTTGGCACTTTGAGTTCTGAGCTAGGAACTCGACCCAACTTTGGGCACCACTTTTTCAGAGAGTTGCAAGACAAATTGGCAAGTGTCCAGAAGAGAGCAAGAGGAATGATAAGCGGTTTAGAAAACATGACCTGTGAGGAAAGATTGAAGGAATTGGATTTGTTTAGTCTACACCAGAAGAGCCTGAGAGGGACATGATAACAGTCTTCAAGTATGTAGAAGGTTGTTGTAAAGTAGGCAGTGATCAATTATACTCCAAGTCCACTGACAGAGCACAGAAAAAATGATTGCTCTAATTTGAAATGAAGAAGTTTTAGGTTAGATGTTGGAAAAATTCCACAAAAATGAAAATCCTTTTACCACACTGAGGATAACAAAGAACTTAAACAAGGTTCCGAGGAAGTTTCAAGGATTTTTAAAGAATCCATGAATAAAATAAATAAGGGCCAGAGAAAATGCAGGTATTTATTTAGCACAGGGATCCACTAGGTAAAGTACTAGGATTCGTTTTATATCCTATATTCTCTGATTTCTACAAAATAATCTGCTCTGCAAAAGAGTTACCTAAGATGCAGCAATGCAAGAACTAATGAGTTTCCTAATTTATGCTAGGGTAATTTACTTTATTTGCATGTCTGAATTTGTCTTCTGGTTCTGTTTCTGAAAAACAGGGGTACAGTGGTTCAAAAGAATTTCAAGTACTTACTTAAAAAAAACCAACAAAACACAAAAAATCAACTCTGTGTGTAGTAAGCCGTTACTGCCATTTTTATTTGAAGTTTTTGTAAAGCTAAGCAAATGAAGCATTTAAAGTTTTATCTCTTATAGCCCAAAGGCCATCAGTGACCTGGTGGGTGTATTTATTTCCCAGACAGCATTAACTTATTTTTCTGTTTCTGATATACTTGTAACTATGGAATTTTCCCTATAGAGCAGCAAATGTGAAAATGTCATTATCACCATCTGACCTTCCCAGCACCTTAGCAAGGAAGATATCAGTGAGGGTGAGGTAAACCTAGACTGTGTATTGCAGAGGCTGATAGGCAGACATTCCCTTCTGCTGAATCTGCTTTGAGAGTGCTAAGTTCCAGCAAAGATGTAGCAGGACAGGTGAGAAAAGACAGCATCTGAAAGCACCAAAGGAAGATCTGCCAGAGCAAAGTGCCACAGGCCTATGGCCGAGCTCTTGCCATGTGTTCAGGTGACATAAAAACAAGGTGCCCAATTCTGTCCTGTTGCTGCTTTTGCCATCCAGTGCAGTTATTTGTGATTTAATTTCAACACTGGTTAGCTAAGGGAAAGGAGATACTTATTTGTAACAGGTTAATACCTATAGATGGAACTCAAAGGGACCTCCAGAGTCACAGAACCCAGCCCCATTACTGCAAATTTTCAGTCCATCTGTCCTAAAAGTAACCATGAACAGCAGTAAGAAGCTCAGCCAAGTGCATGTCTAGCATTTCCCAGCTAGGGCTGCAGGTCAAAAGCAGGGAAGGAAGTGATAGACGAATGTTTCTCATTTCCAGGTAGTTGCATTAAACTGATTAATCTTTTGGAGGGAGGCAACTTAAAGGGGTTAGGAAAGCATTTCAATAAACAACAAATAAGAGGTATGAGAAGAAAAGTTTTGTTTATAGCTAAGAGTTGGCTGTCATCATGGAGTATGAATCCATTTATGTTTTTAATTGCATGTATGTGCACAAAATTGCAGTTAAGACTGGGTAAAATTTTTGTTAAAAATTCTTTTCACATATGTTTGTATTAACTTTCCATCTGATCTGGATAGACTCCTGTCCAACAACTCCTCTATTATTTACCTTCTTTCATATTTTACCTACTTAAGGTGTTGTATCACCACTTCCTTTCCCCCTGAGGGTTATGGAATCCCCAGGAAATATAGCACCCATATAGTGTATCACTGACAAAAGAGTCAGTAATCAAAAGGGGTTTCCAAGCTTGAAATAGTATAAGGCCTCCCTCCTTTCCATGTCCTCCTAAAGGTCTACTTTTGTCCTGTCTGTGAGAAATCAGCCGTTTACAAATGGTAAGTTGGACAGAGTTACGATTTATCCAATTACAAAGGAGCACAAAAATATTGCATCCTCAATTCAGCCTTAAACTTTTCCTACTTTAACCTACAAGCTCCACAAAAGCTGTAGTTTTACCTAGTGTATTAGCAAGTATTGCAAAAATGCTAGACATGACATTGCTGGAGACCTGGCTCTTCAGTGATACATAAATCATTGCACATACCCACCAAGATCCTGAACGCATCCCTAGGACACCTCACTGGCGTATATGTTCAGGTGGACTTTCGGCTCTCACCATTCTGACCCCACTTGGAACTCCTCACTGAGTTACATATTTCAACTCCTTTCATTGTCTTTTCCTTGGTCACTGTCTTGGGGCCGCCTTTCTCTTCATGTCTTTATCCATATTTTTCCTTTTTGACCTCCCTAGAGTGTACTTCACTACCAGTTTAGCTGGCTATTCCTTCCCTCCACATGGGCTGCAAACTACTTCCTTTTGTAAAGAGACAGCACCACATCCCACAGCAGGTTCTCCTAGACCTCATCAGATGACAAAGTAAAGGTATAGGCATCGGGGTTTTTAATTACATTTTCATTTTACATACTATTTGACGTAATGGCCTTCTCTCCGAGTAGTCATGCCCAAAAGGTCTTCAAGTATGCGAGATATTATAGCTGTGTTTATGCTGATAAACGTGTCGTGGACAGGGACTGTTCTCTCATCCCTGTCACACAGCACGTGGTGCTGTGTCTCCTCTGAGCATGTGGTTTCCCAGTGGATCTGAGGTATAACTGTTACTTTAAGTGATTTTCTTCAGGTATGTTCAGTAAGGTGAGGGCTCTCTTTCTGCCTGCAAGAATCAAGGTTTCGTAAGGTGAAAATTGTGGGGTTGTGTTGCATGCCTTGCTGCAAAGGTGTGGAGAGATCTTTGAATGCACAAAGCCTGTGCAGGTTGTATCAGAGGACAGCACAGGCTCTAATCTGTTGTAGTATCACCCACATTACGTGCTGGGAAGTGCTCCCTGCCATATGTGCTCTCCCATCAGTCATGTCTGGGCATTATTACTGAAAAGTGGTAGTTGGCGCAGGCAGTTCAGTGATCAAGTTCACTCCCTGGCCTTGATTTATTTAGTGATACGGATATAGTCTGTGTTTTGAACATGCTGTACAGACCATTATCTGTTTTATTTTTGCTCTTATGTACTAAGGCAATGTGTAACATATCAGACACTAACATTTTTTAAGATATTTTCAACCACAAGATTTTTTTTAATGACAATAATAGCAATAATTAAGAAATGAGTGCCAAAATGTAGCTCATGTTTTGCATGACATAGCTATTCTCCAAATCACACAAATGTCCTGTTGTAGGAAATAAGAAGCAAAGGGTGGTGGAGTTCACGGACAGTAACTCTTGCTTTGAGTTGGAGACCTTTCTAGACATGTTTATTATCATTTTGTTCTGATCCACATGCAGGTTTAGCAGCAAAATAAAAAGCTGTTTTGTTTAAAGGAAGAAGTAACTCATTTTATGAACAAGAACTGCAAACAGCTGCTTCCATATGTTGCTAGTATCAGGAAAAATTCTTTGTTAAATGGCATCTTTAAGATTAAACTCTATGCTGAAAATAAACACAACAAAAGCGTGAGATGATTGAGGAGAAGAGTGACCCACTCCAGGAGAAAATACACTTTGTTTCAGCTGGTGATGAATCTGCATGACCCAGACAGAGCGTTCCAACATTGACTATCACTGTATTCTGCAGTATTTTGACATGTAATATAAATGTCTGTGATAAGGGATAAAAGACACATTGGGCCATCTGTGCTAGTTTTAAACTGGTTTGTCCAACTTTGGGATGTTGTAGCCTTTTTTTTATTTGGTAAAAGTGAATTTTTAACATAGTTTGGACCTAATTCTGCTTTCTGCAGTATCTCTCATAGAAAAGGTTTTAAGTGCAGCCCTCTGTTAGCCAGATTGAAACACAGTTCATGAAGGTGTCATCATGCTCTCTTTGAAGTTGAAGGGAGACACATCTGCCTTGAATGAGAGCAGGATCAAATCACCTAAGCAAATGGTTGATTAATCAGATAGTGCCAAGGAAGCTAAGTATGGTTTGAGACCTTCTGTAAAGGAGACAAAGCTCTGGCTCCAGTTTTAACAATGGAGTGTTTTCCTTCATAATGGCTAGAGTGTGAATCTCCTACTGTAATTGTCATGCCCCCAGATTTACTTTTAGTCTTATGGATCTTTCTTCTCTAATAAATCCATAGAGAGCAGTGAGATTTGCAAGCCCAATTAGGACTGTCTAGTTCTTGTAGTCTGCTCCTGTGACCTCTGATCACCTGCTCCTTGCTATACTTTCATACTATCATCTCTTTATGAGGTTTTTTGCTTTGCTTCAAAGGGTTTTGTAACACAGACTAAGGAACCATATATATTTGGTGATGTGCTATCACTTACTGATTGAAAAATACCTTTCATACGTTCATCTTTTACATGGGGAAAATTTTGTTTCAAAACTGCTGCTTGAAAATTAATTGAAGAATGTGTGGAGGGCTCATACGGAGATGCTTGCCCAGAAACATACACATGCCAGTAGATAAGCTTCATGATTTTTTTTCCAGACCTTTTCAAAAGAGAATTAAATTTGCTTTTGCATTGTTGGTTTGCAGTATTTTCATGATGTACAGAAGGTTTTTTGTTTTGTTTAATTTTTTTTACTTTGGTAGGCATATATTTACTTTTTATTATGGATGGATGGAAAATCTTGAAAAGATGAGCCACCTACTGACAGTGTAGAGAGCCTGAAATAGTAGCTCTGAGGAGTTTGAGTTCCCATTTCGGCATCTCACTGACTCTTACTGCAGCATCCATCTCAGCACAACAAGCTGGATGGTTTCTCCAGGTCCTTCCTAACCCTGCATTTCTACTGATCTGGGATTTCAGAAATTACTGCAATCCCAGTATGTTGCTGGGTCATGGGAAACCCCTCCCTGGGCGTGTTAAAGGCACTACTCTGCAGCCATTTAGCCTGCCCTACAGTATTCCGTAGTTTTTAAGATGATCACAGGCAATATATTTATTGCTGCGGGTTATATAATCTGTCTTCTCTGTTTTGCCAGATTTTTGTTCTTAATCATGTCACTCTTGCTGTATTTCATATCTGTGTGATCAGGTATGTCCTTTACAGTCCTCTGATCTGAACCAAGAATATACATTTCATGTGTATATACGGGCAAAGTGTGCAAAAGAGAACACAAATGTTAGCAACTCCTGCTCTCTCTGTCTCCTGCGGAAGATTTATCTGGATATACAGTTTTATGCTGGTTTAAACAGGGAAGTGACATTTAAAAAAAATCCACTTTGGGGGATGTTATTGAAAGAACTTAAATGCATGTTATGATTAACTTGCCAAAGCTACTAGGAGTAAACACATCCTTAATGTAGACTAGGACGTCTTCACATAAAACTCTTTCCCACATCCCACTCCCTCCCCTTCGCCTCCCAAGTTTCATCCTAGCCTAAGGCAGTAAAATCTGTAGGGTGGGGGTTTCCTTAAGCACATTGTATATGAGAGTATGTGACTTATCATCTCTGTGCCTCATTTACAGTGAGACTTAGCAGCTGCTTCGCAACCATGTGATACATTGAGCTTTGTATAATAGTTCACTTGAAGGTCTTTGCACAGTTCAGGCATGTCAGCTGAGTACCTTCAAGCAGCGCAGGGACTTGTAATTAGAGTGGCCTGAGGCTGCTTGCCTTTCTAAGGGGCTTTGTCTTCCCCATGGATCCCAGTGGCAGAGGCTCACCATCGGAGTGCTCCACCGTGGGCTCAGCGGGCGGTAGGGGGGATCCGAGGTATGTCAGGAACTGAAAACAGGTATGAGAATTCAAGCCTAGACAAAGGTCTTGTTAGTCATTTGAACACAAAGCATGCAGCACCTTGCCTCTCTGCTGGATCCCGCAGCAGGTAAAGAAAGAACCGCCCTGTGCTTTACCTCAGAGGAGTTATGCCCCAGTCCCTCTCCAAAATAAACAATCCACTGTGTTTATCTGCAATGACTTTTGCCACTTTAAGCAAGTTGGCTGATGCAGACATTCTTGGGAGGATGTCAAAGGAAGAAACACACTGTTTTCTAAGCTGGCCTTTTAAATGACTGCATCGCTTCTGCAACACTCCGAAAGCTTTATATACTGCCTGCAAGTTCCCATTCATTTTTCCCTGAGCATTTTTGGAAGGAATAGACCGAGCAATTTGGAAGGAACAGACCTGAACTTCCTATTTCTGTCACTCCATTTCTGTTATACACTAAGACAGAGGAGGAAAAGAAATGAAGGAAAAGAATAAAACAGATTTTTATATGGAAGATGAACTTTTGGCCACTCAAATTTGCAAAGGTATGTTAAATATCAGAGGATTTTAAACAGCAAATCAGCAAAGCGTTGCTAAACCAGCTGCTCTAGGAAATGGAAAATACATTTTTACCTCATAAAAGGGTTACTTTTGAGGGTTGTGCTGGGAGGAGTGGTTCCTCACAGCTATAAACTGGCACACGCTTTTCATCTGTTAGTCTCCTCCATTGGTTCTGTAGAAAGTATAAATCAATGTATAAGAAACGTCAGGTCTGACTGGGTGTCAGAAAGCATGTTTACCTGCTCTTGTACCTCTGTCTCATGGCTCACTGAGCAAGAAATATTTCTAGTGCCCACACTCACTGCTACATGAGAAAATGCTTTTTTTTCCCCCGCAGAGCTGCACAGAATCACCATCAGTTTGGGCACAGCAGTTCTCCCTCCCTACCACCTGCTACCCCCACTTCCTGCTGCATCTGGCTGCGCCATTCCATCACCTTTGGAAGGGTAAAGTGTGATGCATGCTCACCAAAGTGATTGAGGTGGCACACAGGTGACCCCCTTTTAAAATAAATCTGAACTGTCACTTTTTATGAATGGAGAAACAGATTCCCTGTCAGTACTGCTGGGAGGCACATGTCTCTGCCTCCTTGGAAAAGCTTAGGGCACCACATGCTCATACCCACACAGCATACAGCCCTTGTGGCTATATTTATCCCTCTAAAAACAAAAGATGGCCATGGATCATTCTCTGGCCCCCAGCCTGCTCAGGGTCAGCTGTCCTCAGGGCGGGAGGGTCTGGTGAACTATAGCTCTAGTAGTAAATGAGATGGTTGGATTGAAAATAGGTGGATTGGCAGCACTGCTGCATTATGAGGCTGGGCCTTGTCTCTGAGCAGTGCCCACCAGAACTGTCAGATGTTTGCCGGAGATGGTCCAGAGGTCATCATGGTCCTGAGACCATTCCCTGTAGGCCAGCTGGGCACAGCCCCCCTCTTCTAGTGGGATGGGGGTGCTCTTCCTTGCCAGTTGGCCTCAGAGCCAGAGAGCAGTCCCAGGCATGCCTAATTACCAGTGTGAGTAGCTGGACTTTGCACCCCTGCAACTCAGAGAGAAACCTTGGGTTTCCTCTGGGCCGTGAGGTATCTCTGTGACCCCAAGACATAATTACCATGTCACTCTTGGTTATTGAGTTCAAAGTATTGGAAATAGCTGAGGGCTATGTTGCAAGAAGCGTTTTTATAGCACAGATTGAATGTGCGTGCTGCATACACAGAGGTGTGCCAGGAGGGCACGGGAAGCACTTTGAAGAGCAATGTCTTCTGGGATAGCAGAAGATGGAGGGAGACAAATGTGATGCCATCTTAACCACAATGCCCTTTGGAAGGGGTCCCTGAGGGGAACTAACCCATTACTTCCTCCAGCACATCCACTACCATGTGCTGATGCCTTTGCTGCACCAGTCTGCTGCTCTCGTTGCTTTTTCTGATGTTGCTTCTGCCACCACTGCCCTGTCTCTGCCACCACCTCGAGTGAGCCAGGCAGGACACAGACACACTCCAGACGCACAGGGCTCCCTTCAGCTTTCTGTTGTGTGAGCTCGGGCGGTGAGCTGGGCTTGCTGGGCAGTACAAACCTGACATCAGGTTTATGTTGCTGGCACTCCGAGTAACAGCTGGGTTTGCTTTCAGCCCTAAGCTCCTTGCAGTTGTGGGTGAATTGCTTGCTAGAATAAAGATGGATAATTTAGCACTGATTTTTGAGTGTCCATGCGGTGTTTTTGTCATGGTAGTCTAAACAGACATGAACACATTCAGCAAGCTTGCTTGGGCTTTTCTTCTGCCTCTAGAAAGAGCAGACTAGAAACAGCCCAAACCACTGGGACCGTTTATCTAGATCTGGGGTTTGGATATTGTAGGTCACTCATGCTAATATTATTACTTATACCCTCCAAACTCCAAAAATACTCAGCAATGTTGAATAGATTTTGGCCTGGTAGAACCCTTGTATATCCAAAAATAGGGAAGTCTGATGAAATAATTTCTGTGTCTGTCCTGGGTTTGTAACAAAAAGTTTTGACTTCGGGCCTTGGATTCTCTCTAGTATTTTGAAATCAGTATCTCCTTTTATTAACTTGAATGTTCTGAAGCTTACCTAATTACCTATGACATAAGAATATTGTCACTTGGCCAGCTTTCCTCTAAGAGATAATATTTTATGAAATTCTACATATGCATTGCTGAATTGCTTCTTGTTTTTAACTGCTCTTGGAAATAAGCACTGTATCACACTCATCACAGAATTAAATTTGCAGATTCCCAGGCACAGGGGTTACCCAGCAAGCTTGCATCCAGCTCATGTTCTTTTAACACCGTACATGTCTATGAGGTACTCTGACTGGTGTCTGTGACAAAATCCCATTGATTTAAAGGGAAGTAGGAAGGGGCCCAAAATGCTAATTCTGTTGACTTTCTTGTTGGACTCCAGTTTAACCCTACAGCACTGAAGACTGTTTCATTTCCTATGGCTCAACTTTATCTGTTCATCTCAATACCCAAGTTTACATGACCGCCTTTTTCATCCCATCAACAAAGAATTATGCTGAATTACGGCTTTGTTACTAAAGGGGAATTGTGTGTTTGAGGTATATTTTTCACGAGGCATTTTGGCCAAGTGGATGAGGTATTAATATGAGAAACTATAAACAAATCTTGGTTTTCTAAACTGCGGATAGAGTGATTGGCTTAATTTGTTTCTATACACTGCCATCTTGAAAACTAAACTGAAGCATCCAAATTAAACAGGAGATGTAAATATTAGCCAGATGTTCCCTGGTGTCAGAACTCTTTTTTGTTTCTTTTTTTTCTGTTAAATGGGTATGCTTTTTTACATCTAACATAATGACCTATGTTTTAGATTTTGGTCCTGGCCTAATGGCTTTTTATCATATGATTATGATATCATCTAATCATGTAAGCGTCATGAGATGCTGTTCAGCTTTGCTGAAGCACATGAGTGTCAAACTGCTTAGTTTAGGCTGAACCATTTGTCTGACTGTCTTAATGCGGGGAGTGAATGTGCTGTTAATTTAGGAAATGCCAGCTGAGGCTGAGGCTTTAGCGAGCCAAGCAAAACAGAGCAGTGACCACAGATTGAAACATTACAGAGTTCCTTAATGGTTCTGTCAAAAAGAAATATAACCTTTTTTTTTCCCCTGCAGAAGTTGCAATAGTCTTCTGGTGCAAGTAGCAACCAGTAGGGTTTTAGCATTGATAAACACGGATGGAAAAGACAGGCACTTGACTTAGCTTTTGGTTAATGCTTTTTCCTGAAGACATTTGTTTGAGTTTGATGATAGTGAAGCTTTTGGTTCCATTCCTCACATTTAATATTAGTAGGCAAATGACTGCAGCTACCAGTAAATCAGGATTTAGCACATAGAAACAGAAGATTTTTAATGTAATTAAAATTGTAACACTGACTTTATGAATTTAATGCGAATGAGGAAAGTAAAATGACAACTCTTCATTGTTTTTCTTTTGCCTTGATAGCCTTGCTCAGAAATACAGTCTTTTTAAATTTCCCTTAGTGTAGGTCTAGATTTGTGAGATCTGAGAAGCCTTAAGAACCTTGAATCTTCTGCTAAGCACTGACAAACCTCCATGAATTTGGCCATAGAGCTTGAACAATTTGGGGTTCTCCTGAGAGGGTTTTCTGCAACAATCCTTACTGTAAGATCCCTTTGTTCCTGAGTGGCATGTCTGCAAGGGCTCTTTTGCTTTAGTGTTGTTTTTTGTTTACTGATCTCTTCGAAACTTTGCTGAGCTTGGTTCGGGCAAGAAATTGTTTTGAGGTGTCTGCTTAGCACCCCAAGGACTTTGCTGGGTGAAAGAGAGAAAGCTTAATAAATAAAGCTACTATTATTATTCTTTATCTATCCAAAGCTTTGTTAGAGAAAAGAGGCTTGCCTGTGAACTCTCCTCTGCAGAAATTCTCATCACTTAGGCCATTTAAAAATAGACTGGACAAAGCACTAGGGAGCACACTGCAGAGGGCAAGCCTGCACTGTCAGCGAGAGGGACTAGATGACTTTCCCATATCTGTGCTATTTTATTGTAGCGAGGTAATATGTTACCACTGTGTCCTCTAAGGCAACAAAAAGGACTAAATTAATCTCAAATGCACATCTGCCCTGAGATTTCCACCACAGTCAAGCATCTGGAAATGACCAACTAAGAATATGGCTATTAGTGAATTGCAAGATATCCTTCACAGTAAGGAACACCGGTGTTTGAAAGCAAGGCTTTGAAGGTCCTTCCAGCTTATGGGAAAGCATTTTCCAAATCATCCTTGTGAAAATGATGTAAGTGGTCTCTTTTCGCCTTCTCTGACAAAAGGTGTGAATTGCCTCCAGTGACATTGCCTCCATCCATCTTGCCGATATACGGAGTGCGCAGCTGTGTGAAACAAAGGAGCTGGATGCCACATCCACTCCCGGAAGGTTCTCATTGCATTGCAGCATCAGGCTTTATTTTGGTTTATTCCTTTATTGCCTGGAGTATGTGAAAGAGATTAGGCTGTATTTCTTGCAGAGGAAAGCATGTATCTGTGGAAACAAGTGCACCAGAAGGAATGGATCAAAATCTAAAGAAGCCTTTAATTTTGGTTACTAAAGACACTTTCTATTCTGTAAAGCATGTTTTATAGCACTTAAAATAAGCAGAGAGAGCTTTTAAAATCATTGTGTTTGTTTGGTTCATACATTAGGCAAAAGGTCATCAGTGGGTTTGAATTTTGAGAGGCCCCTTGTACATCTGACTGAAAAGATGGGATTTTATACTGGTGAATTAACCATTCTGAACAATCCCAAACATGCAAACTATCACAGCCGAATTAGCAAGATGTGCAGGTGCCACAGATGAGTAACTTGTTATACTTCTCACCACCTCCCTCTCTCCTTTCTCAGAATATCTCTTTGTTTCATGTATAAAATGGTTTAAAAATCCTGGTGGATGCTGGACGCATCTCTTTATATGCCCAGCAAGATTTGTCCTCCATTACTGAGGATCATTATTTTGTAGCTCCCAGTTCCTCAGCAGTCTTAAGGAAGAGCAGCACCACTCACTAACAGATCAGAAATGTGCTCAATTCATATTTAATCTTTGTTTATGTTATCTACCTAATGTTTTCTGAGATAATATGTTGCAACTTTGGAGTCCCTAAAAACCCGAAATGTAGCCTCCAGTCAAACTGGTTGTGCCCTGGTCTTGTTAAAAAATTACACAGAGAAGAAAATACTTAATTTCACCCTCCGTATCGAGACAGAATATGTTTTCCATTTAATGTTTTGCAATGTCTATGCAATATAATTATTTTCATTACATATTTTGGTTTTTTAGTAATGTGAACTTTAGTGACAGGACAAGGAGTAATGGGATCAAAGTGAAATAGGGGAAATTTAGGTAAGGTATACAGAAGAAATTCTTTACTGTGAGGGTGGTGAGGCACTGGGACAGGTTGCCCAGAGAAGCTGTGGACACCCCATCTCTGGCACTGTTCAAGGCTGGGTTCGATGGGGCTTTGAGCAACCTGATCTAGTGGGAGATGTCCCTGTCAGTGACAGGAGGGTTGGAACTGGATGATCTTTAAGACCCCTTACAACCCAAACCACTCTACGGTTCTATGATTCTATAAAAATACTTCAAGAATCTCTTTGTGATTAAAGTGTGATGAAACTGTCCCTTTAACTGCCACTCAATTCTACCATTATTTCTGCAATATTAATTTTTAAAATGATAGCACTTCTATTATCCCAGGTTTGCAATCACAACAGCTGTATTATCAGCATTTCACTTAAGTGTTACTAGTCAAGAAATGCTGATATCACCAAACCCCTGTGATAAATGAAATTCTCTTACAGTATCACTAGTTTTACATTGAAGCATTTACAAGTCAGAGATAAAACACTGAGTAGGAAAAAGACCCCAAACCAACCAAACTCTCCCCCTTCTCCCCCGCAAAATGCAAAAATCTACCCCAAAAAGCCAAACCAAAACCCAAGTACATGAGGAATGAAGATCCTGCAAGAAATTTGCATCGATGTGAGACAGTACTAGCACTGACCTTCATCACGGTGACACAACGCTTGTGCCTATCACCTTGTGTGACTTCACAGCTGCCCAGAGTGGAAGATGTAAAACAGTCTCCCTCACATATCTCCCCAGAGTGCACTGCAGCTGAACTAAGTAATGTCTCGACTATTTTCTGAACTTATCCAAGATAGGAGTTGAAATCCATCCAGGTCCAAAAGGCCGTAACCACTTCAGTCAAGGTTTTTGTGTTCCCCTGGCAGCACCTTTCCCATGGACTCAAAGCAGTTCTGGGGATGAATGCTGCAAAGGAGCCAAAGGCTATGGGAAGGACTGTAAACTCTTAACTTACCTACGTTTTCTATTTTCAACATGCTGCACAAATGGTGTGAATTATGTACAGGCTTTATTCTAGCTGTGATCTGCATTGCTGCCCAATGCTGCAGCCAGGGCTTGGGGACTGGATTTCAGAGGTTTCTGACTATTTTGGGGGAAATATCCTGGAATGACCTTTCAAACAGGTAGTGAACAGACTGCAACACTGCTAAAAGAAGAGTTTTTCATGTTTAGAGAAAAGACAATTCAGGATTTGAAAATGAAAGCTTGTAAGTGGGTGATTTACTGGTATTCCCAAGGGGATGTGTGATTTCTGTTTGTTGATCATTTGTTTTATACTATATTTATACTGGCCAGGAAGGAATTCCCATTTCCTCTTCTCCCTTGATGTATATCTTGGCCTCTACATTGTTTATTTATTTGCATTCCTTTGAAGCATTTAGTCACTGGCCATGGCTAGAGACAGGTGAATGGATGCACTAATAGCAGATTCCAGGTGCTTGCATGGCTTGTGGTCCTCACACAGCATCAAACCCATGTGCCATTTTGGCATCAAGATCCCTTGCCCTCTTTCCTGAGGTACTGGCAGGGAATTTTTAATGTTTATGTTTTGCTTTCCTCTGCAGTAGATTTAACCTCACAAATCACCTGTTGTGACAAAGCCTTTAGTTGACCTCTTCGTTTTCTTGTCACATAAATCTTCATGACTCTTAGTCTTTCTCTGTTGGTCCTAAGTTTGCAACAGAGTTATAAGAACTATTCAGAGTGGATCAAAATACAGAAAGGCCTTTTGTTTGCCTGCAGTTTCTGAAACCACATCATGTTTTAACACCATAAAAATCTGTACAAGAAATCCCTATCATTTGGTAACATCACTCCTAGAATCTGATTCACAGTATCCTCATAGAAAGTATAAACCTGTTCTATTTTTAATAAAGGTGACTTAACTGTGTTTGAAAAACAATTCTCTGAGAATCTGGACTAGTCAAATAAGGCAGAATTAATGTATTTGTTATCACTACTGCTTTGGCTGTCTTACAAAAATATAACAAACACCACTGACCTTAACAAAGACAACAAGAGTTCAGTGTGAGATACAGAAAACGATGAAAAACAGAAAACATTTTGTTACATTTTGCAAGGTAAAATGTCATTAGAATCTTGTCCCTGCTGTATGGTATTGACTGTGGGCTCCTAATAGGCTCTACCTGGAACTGCAATAAACTCTGCTCATCTTTGTGACTGGAGGCTGCATATTCCTCTTTAGAAACTGTGGGTAAAATATAAATACATAATTGTCTCACTGAAGGGGATACATAGGCTCAGAACATTTACACTTACATTTGCCAAATTCACAAAGACTCCTGTAGCAAGGCCACAAAAAGATTCTCAGAGCTTCCAAATACCATTTGACTATTACAGACAAAAAGCTCCACTTCCTGTGACTTAAGCCAAAAATTAAATCCAGAGTATGTTTATCAGCTAGTCAAGGTTTTTGTGAGTTTATGTCTCTGAAGCTCCTAAATAACATTTAGAGAATTGCTGTGGTAAGTTGCCATTAGGATTTTACTGAAAAATACAACAAAGACTTTAAAAAGCGTGTACAAATAGGCACGTGTGCACACTACAGTAAAAAATTCATGTTGCAAGACAGAAGTGGGCAGTTTTAATTTATGATAACTGAAGGAATCTGAGATTACTACTGACAGAATTTCCTTCTTTCATAAGATCACAGTAGTATAAATAGAGGTGACATATTGCTTCACTGAGAATTATAAAGTGCAGGTCTGTCTTATGCAGTGGTTTGCAGCAGTTGTTTGCAGATGGAAAAATGTAGGAGTAAGGCGAGGAGCTGCAGACAAATCTTAATGTCTGCACAAGGTTCCAGGCCTTAAGGTTTCGGAAGTCTATTTTTAAACTTAGTTTCTTTGAAAAACCGAGACCTGCGACTAATGCTTGTCATTATGGTATAATGATCTGTCTTCTTGCCAGAGTATTTGGGGATTACGTTTCGCAGAGAAGCAGAGCTATCCGCCAGAGATTGTTCTTCATGTTCGTATCTGTTTTCTCTCTTTCCTAGTAAAGTCTACAGCCTTCCATAGCTCCTAAGGCATTAAAACCAACTGTGCAAATGTCTTCTCTTCCAGATTTCAACATACCTGTCCCTGCCCAGGCTGACTGTTCCTGGCAGCCTGCTCAGGGAGCTTGGTGTGTCAGGAGGCAGCATCCTTCTGCTGCTACTGATCGAGCAGCTCCTTGCTGGGCAGCTTGCTTAAGTCTGCCCAAATGGTCTGGGTATCAGCAAAGCTCATTGAAAGACTGAGCTAATACAACCAGCTCCCAGAGAAAATATAGGAAAAGAAAGGAAAACTGCCCCCTGTTCAAAGATACTTGACTAGATACCATTACACAAACAATGCCACCACCAAAGACCTCTGAGCAAAGGAAATGTATTTTCACTGCCCTGATTTCATGATCAGCTTCCAATTTCACCTAGTTCTGGATAGGCTGGAGGTATTAGCACACAAGTATTCAATATGTTTGTATGTGCAATTTTACGCTATGCAATCAGAAGGTTGGGTTGGCTTCTGGGACAGGTGACAGCCCTCCAAACCCTCTGTAGTAGAGAGCCAAAGAGCTCTGTAGGTGACAAAAGACCTGTGTGAGTAGCATATGAGCTACATATCGTGTGATATGGCAAATGCATGATCTGCCTACTGGCTATGAAAATACTTGGAAAATTTTTCACATATGGGGGCTTAAGCTTATGATTGCACCATAACATGATAAGTTACACATGTCTGGGAACTGAACAATTTTGCTTGTGATACTCAGGTGCATATTAGCCCTGAGGTCTCAAATCCTTTCCATGAAGTGATATATTCCTCCAGTCCCAAAGAGCTCTCCACTGTGAATCAAATACCTCACAATGATGAAGACTATTTTTCCATGGGTTTATTTATAGAAAGAAATTCTTGTGTCACATGTTTTATCTATCTGTTATACAGTCTGACTGAGAATGATGCTTCATGTATAAGATAAGTAGATCCACCAGTCAATGCTTGTTATTCCCTTACAGCAGAGATGCAGACAAATGTGCTTTATAACTGTGACTATAAACCACTTGAAAGTAGGAGTTGAAACAGCCAGGAGAAGTAATGTAACAGAATATAAATGAGAGAAGCAGATTGGTGAAAAGCACAACTGGTATGTCCTTCCCATCTTGGCAGTTTTAGGGTGCCCAATACCAGTTTTTCTGGTTTTATTCTTGCTTGACATACAAAGGTTTGCAGCAGTAAAAGGGGAGCTAGGGAGAAAGAAGCTGGATGCAGATAAGGAGAAGGCTTGTGTATGATAGAAGCATTGCAGGCTTGATCTACTGCTTATCTGCTGGGAAATAAAATGAGCAGGAGGATGCATGCTAAATTTGAAACAGAGGTCAAGCTCTTTCTAATTTACAAGAACTGTTCCAGATTAAATGGTCTGTTCAGACTTGGAGATTACTTTGGATGGAAAGAACTAGATAAGCACTATTGCTATTTTTTAAATACTCTTACTGCATTGGTTTCAAAACTCAGAAAGAAAACAGAAATTGTGTAAAATACCCCTCAAAATACCTTAACAAGCTAAGTGAAATGGGTTTAGCAGTGATATAAAGTAATCACATTGCAAGGAAGAGAAAATATTAGTTTTCCTTGGTTTTTCAAGACCTTGTTTTAACAATGTGCTTAATAGTCTGCCTACAGTTAAGCACGTAATTTAAGTAAATTGGGCCTAAATGAAATAGCTGGCAACAAACAGCAAACTGTGTTTTCAGAAATACATCAACAGTTTTTTAAGATGGTTATTGTTAGTCACGGCAGGGTAGCTCACTGTACTTCTCAGTCTCCTCAATTTATGGTTTGATTCTGCAAAAGTCATTGGGCTCCTCTACCTGCTTGCCTAAAGAAGCAGTTCACATATATCTTCATGCTCCAAGTTTTGCTCTTGTTCAGTGGAAGGCTAAAAACTCAAAGCAACTGCAATTTCACACAGTGTTAGTACAAAACTTTATGGGACGGGGACTAAATCCGCACTTCTGCAGTCAATTGTGGCCACATTAGGGCCATTATCAGCTCAGGCAGTTACTGAAACCACTAAAATAAAGTTTCACACTACTTGTCCTGCTGATGTGTTTACCAGGCCGTATTATCTCCTCCCCATGAATCCAGATATTGGGGATGCTGTTACATGGTCATAAAGAAGGAAAACCAAGAGAACAAGAACTACCTCCTTCCCCTCTATCCCGCCCTCCCCCTGGCTCTCCCTCTCTGATCTTTGGTGAACTTCTTTTAGACAGGGGTGTAAAACCAAATTTAATTCTCAGTTAAGCTGGTGTGTATCTGATTAAACCCGCTGCCATCATGAGAAATATTCTGGTTTTACAGTGTTATAGGAGATAGTAAGTTTTGGCAACAACCTTTATGTAGCACAGTGTAAACAGCTTGCTCTCATGCAAACAAATTACAAAACTGTGTATAGAGTAAGAGAATCCCTGCTTTTAAGCTGTCGTTCTCAGGAAGAGGAATTAAGTCATCCAACTTGGATACTTGTAATCCTCTTGAATTCTTCAAATTTACAACTTTCTATCACTGTGTAAACTTGACGTTCCTTGTAGAGATGCTGTTCTCTAATTGTTTGCTTCTTGAGGATATAATTTTAAAAGATCATACTGTATCTAGTCATCTTCACCATCTGATGCAATTTAAGGAAAAGAAAAAAAGACCATTAAGTATAGTTAACACAGCTTGGCTCTGTCTTCTTGTTACTCCCCTGCAGGCAATGGAAAAGGAGCCCAGAAAACAATTTGTTTATTATAAGCAGGTCAGTCCTTGGGGGGATTCATGGAATCACGCAGTGGGAGAGGACAATCATGGCACTGAAATGGTGGGTAATTTTATTTGTTCCACTTGATGGTCACAGTGGCATCATGCTGGCCAATTACTCTTGAGTCAGCAGGTTTCAGAGGTTAAGACCCCCTTGTGGGTTGCAGCACTGCAGGCAAAGTATTCAGGCCAGATTGAAACCGTTTCAACAGCAGAGACGCCAGCCGCCTTCTCCCTTGGAGTTCTCCTTTTTCAACTGTGTACGAGACATACATGTGATAAAATAGGCATGTCTCTAGCATCGAGACAGCTTAATTATTGAGAGTGGAAAAAATGCCAGCTTCAGATAAAGAAAGGAAGAAAATCAGCCAGAGAGACAGGCTATGCCGAGGAGGCATGAAGAGAACAAATATTGCAAACTTCGACAGCAGGTTCCAGAGGAAAGATCATGTCTGGGAATAATCCTCAAGCCAATAGTCTACTAGTGTTTCAAGGCTGCTGAACCTTTAACAATTTCATCACATTTTTCTCCAGTGGAAATGTTTCAAGCTACTTCTTCAGTGTTCTGTAATTCTAAGGGGAAAAACAGCAGCAAAGCATTTGCTTTACCAGTAGAACCAGCCACAAGTGATTGGGCAGAGGCGGATATGAAAACCAAGCGAGCAGAAATAATGTGTGTGAGGGAATTGGGCAGGAGAGTTGTCCAGGACAGGCTGAAATTGTTCCATTAGGCTTAGATGAAATTCATTAAGTGACTCACATTTCATTTGGATTGGGGTATGGGAAGCAAGGAAGTGGCATTTTATCCTCTTAATGATAATACTACTGTTATGATCTCAGAAACAGGGGAGGCTTCTCAGGCTTAAGCTCTGTTGTGTGTGTGACATTTCAGGCTTAAAACATCTCAAGTGTATATTTCCTGTCAGAAACATTATGCTGTGAGAGCTATTCAGTTTCTGAAGGATTCACTGGAGAGTTAAGATCCATGCTTTAGTGTTTTTTTTGCTAACATCATCCCCGTTTGCAGTTTCTGGAAAACATCTCAAGAATATCAGAATCAAGATATAGATGTATTATTATGATTAATAGTGGTGCTAATTTATCCAGAGTCTGCTCTTGAGAGACAGAAATGATCAGTGGGACTCTGATGTCTGGCTCTGCAGAACTGGATCAATGATGTCTTAAGCTTAATATAAATGTCAGGCTTTTTGATTTTGCAGAAAACATGGGGATGAACTGGAACGAGACAAAATGTGTATAATCAGGGGTTTATTTTTTAATAATTTTGTTCTTAGGAGTAATTTTTCCTTCTTCAGCAATGGGAGGTTATGAGAAAACTTTGATTATGACAAATCCTGCAACTAACTTTTTCAGATCAAAATGCATTTTGATCTGTAAAATGCTGGTGCATTGGTTTTTTTTGGAAGAAATATCCCAGTGAAAGGAGGAATCCAAGGCAGGAAGTTTTTCTAATCCTCTTTATTCCTCTAGCACCACTATATATGACACAAACACTGGAAAAGTCCTCACATTATGGCTGTGGAAAGCCATGTGTCTGGGCATCAAAAATGAAGCAAAGCCCAACTCAAACTCTTGTAAATCAGGTACATTTTATACTGCAGTGGTTTGAACAGTGGCAGGAAGTTAAACACATACTTGCTTCAGCTGCTTTGCTAAGCCCTGGTCACTGTGAGTGTGCAGTCATCATTACAGACATCTAATGAGCAAAGGACATGTGAGACTTCATTAAAAAAACCCCAAGAAAATAACTTTAACATCTTAATAATCATCTATGTAAGAGCCTGGGAATCTTTTTGTTTGAAAGTTCAGGATATGAAACAGAACCTAGGAGAAAGATCAGAACCAGTCTTTTCAAGTTGGGTTTGACTGCTTGAACGACACATTTGCTTCTCCTGCCCAAGCAGTTGGCAATTAACCCCTGCATGACACACACAGAGGCAAAGAGTCCGTACAGTTCAGAGGTAGTCCTACTCTGAGCCGCATCTAAAACACTAATTCATCTTCCAGACTTTGCTCCTGCCTATTTGACAACCTTGGATTCCATACCAGGGAAAGATGTCAGACAAAGAACAAATCGGGCTGAAGAAAGAGCTCTGGGAGGAGGGAAACTATGAGGAAATATATAGTTTCTCTTTCCACTGCAATTAATAAAATACCAAATAGGAATACATACTTTTCATTCTTCACACTAGTGGAACAAGTGATATTGCTAAGAACAGTGTAATTTCTTTGGTTTAATTGAGGGACTGTGTTGTTAAATATGTATGGTTAGAATATCATGTTTTAGACATGATTGTCAGTGATGGTATAGAGCTGCTTGTGCTTTGGATGCCCTGGGAAAAATAAGGTATAATTAATTGTAAATACTCAAGTTCATTTTGATGGCAAATATTTTCCATTTTGGTTGAGGAAGCTCTCTTTATGAGAAAAAAGACCTGAAGGAATAACTGATACATGCAGCAAATTTGTAAATCAATAAAAGAAGGAACTGGGATATCTTTCTGCTCTACTGAAACAGGCTTAAATAAATTGTGCACCAAATTAAAAGAAAAGATGACTGGTGAATTTGCCTAATTTACCTAAATCAGGATAAGAAACTCAATTAATCTCTTTTAAAGGTTTTTACCATAAATAAATCATAATCAGAAACAAATAAGGCATGGGAATATATTTTTGATGATAGGAGCCTGTATTTCGACATCCAGCCTGTTGTCTATTCGCAAAACTCATTTAGTAATTTTGCCTAATATTATGATTTTTATAGGACCTGGAGGATGGGATGATAAGAAACATGTCAATGATCAATAGAAAGAAAAAAAATGCAATAGTTTGTGGGATTTCCAATCTTCTCAGGGACACTCCTCATGAAAGATTCTGTAAGATTTTATCACTGGCTTCACCATAATAAAATAGCATCTGTTGTAATCAAATACACCAAGAACATTTCAGGGAACTGTGAAACAAATGTCTGTACAAAAGTAATTTTTTTTTTTTGAGTGATATACTGTACAAATTATTAGGGTAAAATCTGTCACATAGAAAAGATATTTCAGCCCTTAGGTGTACTCATGAATATGCAGCAACAATCTCAGATGTGGAGAGTCTCAGCAATTTGTTGTAAACATGTGTCCTTGTGTATGGATTTTCATGTATGTACAGGTATAGACTGATAAAGATCTACTGAACTAAATGCTTCAGGGGAAAACAATCCAGGACTTCAATAAATTTCACTTGGAAGACTTATTTCTGAGACTTCTTGAAGTCAGGTTGAAAACACATGGAATTAGCCCATCTCCTACACATCTCAGACAAATCTGTACCTAGTGCCCCCAGTAAATGTCACTTATTAGGGACTTCACCACTATGACAATAAAAAGAATAAGAAATCTTGCCTTGCAAATGCAAACCTCTGTGAATAGCTGGCAAAGGAGAAAATACATGATTAGTCATTGCTGAAATGCCTCTTCATGTGAGGGGAAAGCACATGATTTCACATCCCAGTCACACTGCTGCCACACACATCCATCAATTCTGTTGTACCTCAATAGAATGAAAACAAGGCTAGAATTTAGAAGGGTTCAGTAACTTGAATTAAGACCATAACTGAATTTGAAGTTCCATGGCTAGAACAATAAATACATTTCATCAATCTGATCCAAAGGAATTTAATTTTTCTTTAGGGCATTTTGTTCACATGAAAGTATAACCCCTTACCCCACCCCCAACACACTTTCTTTTTTTTATTAATTTTTTAACCATGGAATTGCAGAATTCTTGGTGTTGGGAGGCATATCTGGAGATTGTCTCACTGAACCCCCCTGTTCAAGCGTGGTCAGCTAGAGCAGGTTTCCCAGGACTGTATCCAGCCAGGTTTTTAATGTCTCCAAGGATGGACAATCCATAGCCCCTCTGAGCATCCTGTTCCAGAGTCAGGGTTGCATTTAAATTGTATCTTTGCAGCTGCCTGCAATAAAAGGTAAGGAGGTGTAAGACAATATTCACAGGTGTTTAGAAAGAAGTCATCCTCTTGCACTGATTCATGCCCTGCTGTGAGCATTTGTGTCTGGTTAGTCCTGGGAGCTTCCTGGATTAGACATCACCCATCTGGTTGAATTTGAATCAGTTTCCCCCTTCAAGTGGTCCAACCACTTCTGCAAGGTATTCAGGTGCAAAAAGGAAAAAAGAGGAGGTTGGACTCTGACTCATACACATCAGTCCAGGCACAGTCCAGGGAGATGGATTTAAGCCTGTATTATGCCTGATAGGAGGGTTTAAATTTGAATTTAGAGCATGACCTCCTTGATGGCACCTTCCAAATTTGCTGCTCAAGTCAGCATGCACAAGGCTAGATTTTAGGTTGGCCAGCATTTAAGTGTGGTTTTCTTTCTGAAAGCTTCTGAAACCCTTTTAAAAATAGTGGTAGAGAGGTGGAAAGCTTTTGCTGTTGAGCCACTGGCTGCAATTCTCTTCAGGTCTGTTGTCCTGTGAGTTTTCCTCATAAAATTTGCAGAATGACAGCTGCCTGTGGAATAGAGCAGCCTGAAGGACAAGCCACAGGGACAGATGCAGATCTCCTACTGTCCTTTCTCTGAAACACATGCAACATGTTGCAAACCACACCATTTCCACACTGCCACTTGACAGAAACATTTTTGACCTTTGGCCTATAGAAAGTAGATTTAATATTAATAAAATTTGGGATACAATGGCTGCAACTAGACTCTGGAGCAAATTCCCACACTAGTGTTTGTTGTCCCCTACCACAGGAGAGACCTACTGAAATGTACCTTGTCTTTATGCCCAAAATTTCCTCTATAGGAAAGTGAGGTTGCTCACTAATGCTTTGCCCTGACGCACAGGGCGCATGTAAGCAGATGTGCACCTAGAGACTGGGACTGTGGGGTACACAGGGAAATGCATCCACCCTACCCTGTGGGTAGAGCCATGAGAATTGGCTTTCCTGTTAGCCGCTGCCCCCTGATCTTTCCAGCATTTGTCTGGCGTGTTCTGCAGGCACTGATTAGTGGGGAGCCAGAAAAGAGAAAACTGTGTCTATTCACTGGAACCTGGTGCTTTGAAAACTCCAGCATAAAACTAGCTCTGCACTTGGCAGCTGAACACTGATTGTGTGCCGTATGGGGTGAGAGGTTATAATTCACAGCTCCTGGGCTGAGGTGTGGATGAAGGAGGATTGAATTTGTGCTGATTATCCATTGTATGCGTAGGAAGAATCTTATCTCTCATACTTATCTCTCTTAAAAGGTGGACTTCTCTGCTGAGCTGCATGGCTCAGATTCCCCTTTTTCAGAACATCTACGTAAAAGTAGCATTGTTATGTTGACCTTGATTTTCCAGAAAGTTTCAGAGTGTTTAGAAAATGTAAAACTTTGGAGCTTCATGTGGCTTCTTGCTTTAGTGCAGGTCGAGTGTTTGTATTTATGGAATAGGTCTGATGTGATGCCGTGAGTGCTCTGCACAGCTGTATTGCTCACACCTGGTAAGACCAGTGTTTCCTGACTGCATCAGATTTCCTGAGCACACATGATACATTAATGTGCACAGGAATATACCTGTCTCTTTATTTTGCTCTGCTGAGGCTTGCTGAACACATAGGAAAAATCCAACCCCAAAACCTCAGCTCCGTCCCAACTTAATTTCTGCTAGAAAAAGAGGATAATGTAGGTGCGTGGTAAATCTACACAGGGACATTTTAGTCAAGTGCTGCCATTACAGAGTCAGGGAAAAGTCTGAGTAAAGAGCACAAAGTCTCTGTATTCCACAAGGATAAGGAAGATTTCTTGACTAATATGGGAATTATGTGTCAGCATATTGGCTCTGGAAGCCAGTCCTCAGACTGGTTCATTGAGACATGTGTTTTTATGTGGCTCAGAAGCAGGAACTGAATGGAAACGGAAGGTGGAAACAACAGTATTTTTTTGAGTGTTGAGAATCTCAGAAACCTTCCAAGGAGATTCTACTCTCAGTGAAATTTTTCTGTTTTTACAAATGTAATCCTGCAGGCTGTTGCCTGCAACACCAAAATAAAAGATCGCATTAAATGTGAAGGTCTTCATCATGGTGTTCTCCCATGCTCTCCTTCCATGCTTTGGTCAGCCAGAGGACTGGTTCCTCTGGTAATATTTGTCATGTCCTTGGGGGCTGTCCCCATTGAAGCCTTTCTGAATGAAGCAGTGCCAATATTTCTCTTTAGGAATTGTCTGCCATTGCAGTCTGTTGTTCGGCTGCTTGAAGGTGACTACAAGTCTACTGGTTACACTTGATTGCTCTCAAGTATGTTTTTTTCTGGGTAACTATAGGAACAAGAGATACTTCATAGGTTTTTTTTTTTAAAGAAAGTTAAGTTTTTGGAATAGAGAGAATGGGAATGCACCTCCTATTAATAATACCGCTCAAAAATTAAAGTATCATTTACAGTGTCACTTTAATTCTATTTCTGCTTATGTGCAGAGAATGTTTGCATGTATATGTCTATATATCTACTCACATTTGTATGTATGCATACACATATATTTTTAAAAGCACTTGTTTAAATTTAAAAAATGGGAAATGTAATATAGCTGGAACAGATTAAAACAGACAAGTTTAGGTGGACCAGAAAACATATTGCACTGATAAGGATTTTTTGTTTTTAATTCAATCCTACCAGAAAGTAATTTATTACCCATTGCTTGTTTTTCTAGAAAGGCCAGTGCAGCACCATTTGCTGTCTGATTGACAATGGAACTCTCTTTTTACAACTTGTAATTTAAAACAGGAAGGCTGCCATTCACATCAGTTAAGAAGTCTACATTTTAGATTACCTTGAAAGGCTCATCTTTGGCATAAGTTAATGGGAGGTTCAAATAGCTAAAACCAAAATGCAGCATTCCTAGGTCAGCATAGTCCATGCATGTGTGTGTAGTCACATGCAAAATCTAAATCAGAAAGAACAATTAAAGAAATGCATTTCACTTCAACTCTACATTTCCACCAACTTATTAGTTTGTCCTTCAAAGAGCAGCAGAAATGGTTATTTTACATCCCTCTGCAGCAACTGCACCAGTTCAGACTCTGCAAGCCTGGCTTGTCAGCTGGTCATACACTGAAATCTGCAGCTAATCAGTACTGGTCCAACCAGGAAAGATCACAGCAATCCTGCTGAACTATTACTGAGGTGTTACAAGATGTGGACATTATTCATTCTCACTAAAACCAGGCAAGGAATAAATGCAATGAAAGCAAAAGGATTAACTCTAGTATATTTGCTGTAGTATCACCATGAGAAGGACTATTTCCAGCTCTTCTTCTGCCATTAAATGAACATTTTCTGACCCTAATTCCCATCACAAGCCACCTTAAAATCCTGTCATTTAAGCAATAATGTCTGGGCTATACTTTGGGCCAAATCCTGGGAGCAAGGTGTGTAAGCTGTATTGTCCCTAGACTCAAATCAAGTCTGTGTCAGGAACTTTTTCCAAGACTGTAGCACTGATGTTTTTGTGCTTTTCTCTCTGTCTCTCTCTCTTTTTCCTTTTTTTCCTCCAACACTTCTGTACTGACAAAAGCTAAACTCTAGTGGTGTGATATTGGCTGGCAAGTTGCTCTTGTGCCTGGGCAGACAGGAGAAGCACTTCTGGACATTTTGTCATTATGAGTTGTGTATATGCTGGTAGAGTTTGCTGCACAGTTGCATCAGCAAAATCTTCTGGAGGGGAAAGATCATTTTTGGATACTTCACTGAAATAGTGGCCTGCTTTTTTCCCAGCTGCACCAGATCAGAGCATGATGACTCCTGGCAACGTGGTAGGCACCACTACCCAGTGCTTTAAAGAGCATGAGAATAAGGCTACAGGACAAGTCATCCACAAGAGTGGCTCTGGTTCAAGGGAGGAGAGAGTCCTGCTCCTGGAGAGTTTGACTTGGTCATAACTTGTCAGTGAAGGAGCAATACAAATGCATGGTTTGGCTTTACATGGCACCTTTTCAAAATATGACTTTCTTCTTTCCAAATGAGGGACTGAATAGTTACTGAACTATAGTGTTCATCTGTGTAGGTAATATATGCAGCAATTTTAGTTATGGGCCCCTAAAAAAAGTACAATGCCAGATTCTAAGATCTTTCTCGGACAAAAATTCTCTTTATGTTTAGGAACAAAGTAATGTGAGTAAGAGAAGATTATCTGGACTAGAAGTCCTAAAAGCTGTTTCCTGTTTAAAGTGGGGGACCAAAATCACACATGTGATGGCAACATATTTTTGTTTTTACAAATGCCGCAGAACAGATCCTTCCTCTCCATTAGTGACCTAAGATGCAAGCAGGCATTTATTTCTTTAAGAACTGTGACACTTCTCACAGTGTCAAAGCAGCAAGCATTATATGTGCAGCAGTTCCTTTCTCAAGCATATCAGCTTAAAGTGCAAAGAGAAGAGCCATAATTTCAGGCTGTCTTCAAGAGATGTCTTGCGAAACTTTTACTTTTTATTTTAAACAGGGAGATATAAGCAAAGTGGAAAGGCATTTACCAAAGTGTCATGATCTAACCCCAGCCAGCAAATAAGTACCATATCAGCCTTTTTCTCATTTCTCAGCACCCCTAGTGGGATGGGGGAGAGAATCAGAAAAAGGTAATAACCCTGGTGGGTTAAGAACAGTTCAATAATTCAAACAGAGTTAAAAACATGGTGAAAAGTAGAGAGAGAGAGAGACATAAATCCCAAGAGAAATAAGTGATGCACGATACAATTTCTCACCACCTGCTGACCGATGCCCAGCCAGTTCCTGAGCTGTGACTGGCACTTCCCAGCCAGTGCCCCCCATTTATATACTGGGCATGCTGTTCTGTGGTAATGAATATCCTTTTGGCCAGTTCAGGTAAGTTGTCCTGGATATGCTCCCTCCTGTCTTCTTGTGCAATTTCTTGCTGGCAGAGCATGGGAAGCTGAAAAGTCCTTGGTTTAGGATAAGCACTACTTAGCAACAACAACCGTGTGTTATCAACATTATTCTCATAATAGATCCAAACCAGAGCACTTTAGCAACTACTAAGAAGGAAATTAATTCTCTCCCAGGTGAAACGAGGACACAAACATGAGTACAAAAAGTTTCTCAAATTTAATATCGTGTCTGCAAGATATCTGAAAAACTGTGAAGAATTATGTTTTCAAAAATCACTTGTACTTGGCCTAAATAATAAGTCCATGTTGTGCATTCTTCCCATTAGTATGTAACAAAGACCAAGGAGAAAGATGTTAAAAAGGCTATAAACTTACCACAGAAGCTCAGATTTGCAACCTCATCATTGTTAGCATAGTCTGACATAGAAACTGTAGCAGTGCAGGAAAAGGCAAGAACTCATCACAGATAATTCTGATTCCTCTTCAGCCTGGGCGACTATAGAAGAAGAAAAAAGGTTTCACTAGAAGAAAGGACCCACAGTGCTCTAAATAGGTCAGTGATTTAGGAAGAACAAGACACCTAGGCTTGCAGACTTGTGGCTATGCTCCCTTCTTAGCACTACATACTGAAACAAATAATGTGATGCAGTACCTGGGATTGCACTGCAGCAAAGGATTATCCAGTTTCTGTCAGCAAATGCCCATGTAGTTTCAAAACCTTTTGACATGGGCAAACGCAAATTTCATGGTGAGAAAACCACCGTACGGGACAATCCCAGGATGCCCTGTACATAGAATTGCTTCCACCAGAATGCCACACATAGACATAAAAATGGTAGGAGCATTCTATCATGATTGTCAAAATAACTCGGTTTCCTTCAGGGATTGACGTAATTTTGGTAAAAAGGAAGCTTTTTTTTTTTTTTTTTTTTTAAGTGGAAAAGTAGCCTTTATCTGAGACACCTGTTTTTAAAAGCTGAAAAACAACAGAAATTTTTTTTTGGTTAAAAGTTTTCAGCTAACATAAAAACTAACCAGCATCATAGCAGGGCTAAAAATATTTCTTAAAATATTTTCCCAACTTTAATTCTATATATTTAATTTTACTTGTTTTTTGTATAAATATAAAAATATATATAGTTTATCATGATTTTGCATGTTCCTGTTAGTAATAGCTTCTACACGTGTAATTAAAAAAAATCTACTACAGCCTTAGTTCTGACTATACATTTTGTCAATAAGAGCAATGATGACACATACCTAATTTATTAGATCACTCTTAACTGTAGTCAAAATTTCTTCTCAAAGCTAAGCAGTGCTGAATTTTTGAGGTTTTTTTGGTGCAGAAGACTGACCTGGAAGGTTATTTTGTATTTGATATTTTCTGCTTGTAAATACTATAAACCACCATGTCCTACTATTGAAGACTGACATTTCAACAGTCCCTGGGACCTTTTTTTGTCTTTTCCTTGTTCCCAGAAGCCCTGTTGTCCTGCCAGTGTGACAACCGGACATATTTGTCTGTGGACCGACAAAGCATTTGGGTTCAAATATTCAGGAGCAGCTCTCAATCATCTGCTGTGGTCACCAAACTACAGCCATGACTTTCAAACCTCTGAGAGAAGGTTGCTGGGAAATAAAAGTATTGGCAATTGCAACTATTTTTTTTCTGCCAATAGTTGGAAAAGTGGGGACAGAGAAAAGGGGTGGAACAATTTCTTGAAAATACCTAGAAGCAGAAAGCCATTTTCCAAATAAAAAATTATTGTTCTGTCAGTAAGTGAGAGCTGTCAAAAAAAATCCTGACTGTTTTTGAGTGTTGGCCTTGTCCAGTCAGAAGCAGTTAGGATCTGGGGTGAGATGCCAAGCTGTTTTACAAACACCACAAAATGTCCATCACGAGTCACAAGATTCTTTTTTTAATTTCCTCAGGACATAGCAACCTGGCCTTGTTTCATGTGTTACAGATGAATAGTGAATACTTTGCTACAAATCTTGGTGAACTGTCTTGCAAAATATCTTTTTATAATGCTCAAAAATGTAAAAAATTAATGACTTGATGCCAAATACAATGAAGCTTTTACTGAGATGGGGGGATTTTTATTAGTCTTTTATGCATAATATTATTACTTTGAGTTGCTGATTGTTTTTCATTCAATTTTTACTGGAGTTACTTAATAACTGTCACTTTTCATTCTTCTAACTCTTTATTCATTGTCAGCTGTGGGTGATCTGCCAGCCCACATGAGAGGGCAGGTTACATTCAAAGGAATTTTCTTTGGTTTAGGGACATGTGCAAAATCTGAGCTAATTGCACTGCAACTTTATACTTTAACTGCTTCTTATTAGCGACTTAGCAGATGTCGGATGGTACTCTGATGTTCAGAGCTTGGACTGGGAGCCCAGAGCACACGGTGAGACGTAGGCACTTCTCTGAGAGGGATCTGATAGACCAAGCTCCTGCATTCTCAAGTCATGCCTTTGAAATGGTGCAGAGAGGTGGTGGTCAGGGGCTGCTGCCGTTTGATGGCCCAGCATGGAACATGTGTTTGTTGGTCATACTCATGTCTAGGGCTGCTTAGAGGCCATGGCAATGGTTCATCTCTCTAATATTAAAAGATCCATGGGCCCCTAATTCCCTCTGTTAGACGCATCTGGGAAGGAGATGATTCCTTTGTTAGGCAGAGAAAGGAGGAACAGAACGGGCTAAAACATGAGAGGAAAAGAGAATGCAGGGGCTTTGCACAGTTTTGAATGGCTTTCTGTAGTCTCACTTGGTTAGGCAAAAGGCTCTGCTTTATAGGATCAGTAATATAAAGATAAACTCCTAGGAAAGTATTCTGATCCAGAATGTGTGGCATTCTCAGTCATTCCTACACCGAGTGGATGGACAAGCACCTTGAAGGACATCCTCTTTTGGCTTTGTCCTGCTAGACAGCACCCTTGTGTTTGCTTTTAAATCCACTTTTTTAATTGAGAGGTGCTCTAGCAATAAAATGAGGGACCTCTCTGAGGGGTTTTCTGAAGTAGATCCCCCAAGCCAGGGCTGCAGTGAAAGGATATGTGTGTTTGAATGTGCAGCTCTATGTCTATTTGCGTGAAAAAAAGTGTGACTATCTGCATGTACCTCAGTTGCTCTTTCAAGTTTATTGAGTGAAGGCTACTAAAAATATTGTAAACATGTGAATTTGAGCTGGTGTTCATGTGATTCCTGTTTTCCATGTCTTCTTCTGACAAAACAAATTAAAAATCTGATTGTATAACTGAAAGATATAAAAGGTCTTTTATTCCTTAGCAAGGGCTTCCTGTGATCTTCATCCTCGCAGCTACTTAGTGTATGCGCTGGACAACAGAACAGAGAGGTACAGATACAAGAGATGGGAATATTCAGTACCTAGGTAAAAGGGATAGAGGTGACAGATGTAACAGAAACCAGCTGTTGCATAACTTTTCTCTTGCAGAGATGTGGGGAGAACAAAAGAAGGAGGGCCATGAATGAGCACATACTTATGTTTTTGTACCCAAAATGGTGAGTGAATCAGAAGAAGAAAAAAATCCATTGGTTTGGATGGCATTCTTGAAGTATTGGAAAGGTAAGTGAAGAGGAACAAGGTGACCAAACTGCTAAACATGTAAAAACAGCACCATTATGCGCTTGTTAATTCTTTTTTTTCTTTTTTTAATCTCTGGCCTGTTTTGGCTGAAGCACCCTTCTGCTGCAGTCTGCAGCAGGACAGGGCAACTCTTGCCATCCCTGGAAAACACAGCCCCACACTCCACAACCTTCAAGGTTGCTGAGGACTTTGTATGTATTTAGAATGAACAAAAATTTTTGGGAAGAAGCAACCGAGAATGCAAGCATCATTTTTGTTTCTTTTCTTCTGCTATGGCTGTTCCTGTCAGCCTCCCATCAGAAACGGAATGGTATTTCCACCTCTACTCTGCACTGGTGCAGCCCATCTGCAAGCACTGTGTCCAGTTCTGGGCTCGCCATTACAAGGCTGGCATGGGAATACCACAGCCCAGTGAAGGACCACAAAGGTAATTTAGAGATTGGAACATCTCTCATATTGGAATCACTGAGACAGCTTGAAAAAAAAAGCTCAAGTAAGATCTTATTAATGTGTATAAATTCCTGATGGAGACTGAAGAACACAGTCAGAGTCTTAGTGTTGCCCGGTGACAGGACAAGAGGCAGTGCATACCATCAGAAATACAGAAAATTCCATTTAAATGCAAGAAAAAACCCTTTTATCCTGTGACTGAACACTGGCACAGGTTGCCCAGAGAGGTCGTGGAGCCTCCAGTCTTTGAGATATCAAAACCCCATCTGAACATAGCCTTGGGTAAACTGCTCTCCTGACCCTGCTTTGAGCAGGGGGATTGGACTGGTCAATATGCAGAGGCGCCTTCCCACCTCAATCATTCCATGGTCTGTGATTCACTTGAACAATCTGTTCTTATTTCTTGCAGCTATCATTTGGTACTGCAATATATACAGGTTGGAGCGCACTTCTCTCCTTCCATTCCTCATATTTATGCGAACTAGAGTTATAATCCATATAATCTAACTTTTAGAACAGGTACTTTAAAGAGACAAAACCAAACACTTGGGACAGCTAGTAAAACCCATTATTTCCAAAGCAGTATTTCTCGTAACTGAAAATGCCTTACACAAAAATAAAAATATGTTTTCAAATTAAATATTGACTTATTTTGTGGCAGGGGAAATCAGCTATAGCACAAGACATCAAAATTAAATTACCAAGTTTCCCTTTTTTTTCTTTTTAATTGAAATTATGGGATCTTTATGGTGCTTCATTTTTATATGATTTTACGGAGCTTAGAGTAATAGGCCCAGTGTTTGCTTAATGACAACAGGAACTAAAATAATCCAAATAATAGAGAAAAATACAGAAGAAGGATTTAATGGTGCCTTAATCTGAGAGGCACTTCTTTTAACCCTTTGGTGAGTGTATAACATGCTTTTCCTAACTGCATTACATGGTAGGATAATTGCAGTGCTTTGAGCCTAAAAGTGTACTTTGTTCTGTCTTCATTTCATGCACATCTTCCTTCATTCTGCAGCCTCTGAAGTGAAAAGCATGCCCAAACAGAAGCAAGGGAAGAGAGACATGGAAACCAAAGTGAATCAATTATTGCCTTCAGCCTTGAGAAATTAATATATTTAACTTACAACTTCACGAGTGCTGAGGTGGCTCTGCTTTTCTCTGCACAGGGAAAGAAAATTGAAAGTAAATTGACAAAACATCCTAAAGGAAGGATCTGGACCTCATCCTGTAAAAAGAAAAAAAAAGAAAAAGACAGATTTCAGAAAAGAGCAGTGAAGATACTCAGAGTACAGGGACCATGTTTTCCTAAGAAAGATTTCAAAAGTTTAAAAAGATTATTTGGATATAGAATAAGAGATGTGTTGTGAGAAATGTTGCAATGGCCAAAGACATTCAATGGGTAGCGTGACCACGGAGGGAACTTTTCCATCATGTGCTGAGAGTCATAGGAGTCATCAACCAGCAGCTCAGAACAGAATTCATTTACATTGATAAATAGCTTGTGCAGGTGCAGAAGGGCATTTCTAAGGTAATGAGGTAAAACTATTAATGGAATATGTTTTGGAGAAATGTCTTGACAGGGAATAGAAAGCAGTCACACAGGAAAAGCAGAGAAATTTAGCTGCTTGGGAAGTTTATGCTGCGACTGGACAGAGAGCTAGGGATCTGTGATAGAGTGCTCTGTTTCAATTACAGAGATGAGCCAAAAGAGCTTCTAGCCTTTCCCATCTTTGTGTTTTATGAGTACAGGTGTTACAGGCATGCAAAATAGCATATCTTAATTGTCATCTCCAAATCAGACCAGTTCCACTTGTGTTTGGTTTAGCATACTGTATTTTGATGAAGTTTTCATCTGATTTCCCTTGAGGACAGCAGCAGCATTTCCACTCACTCAAGAAGTCAAGCTCTTATGCTATTTAATTTACTATGGGCGTAGAGAATTTAAAGTGTGAATTAAAACAATGGAAAAGTCTTTGTGGCACAACACAGGAGAGCAAACCTAGAACAGTACAAATAGCTTTGCTCATACCCTAGTAAACTTTGCTCTGGGAAGAAGGAGCTGCACAAAGAGCTGCTGGAGCCTACGAACTTCAAAGCGAATGACATGGAAGTGCAAATCAATAGAGTAACCACATGAAACTTTTCAAGGGTATTTGATGCCTTCATGTGTTCATTTTGAAATGTTACCTCACAAATTCCCACTAACCTTATCTTTCTTGAACTCTCCAGCTATTTCCTGAAAAAAAAAACCTAGCAGCTCCCGGAGAATCATTGTTATAGCCCTGAGGTTTTGTCAGAAGATGCTTGGAGAATATGAAAGCTTCATTTGAGCTTCATTTTTCAGTAACATGCTCTCTGTGGAGAAAAGGTGCAAAACTTCTGCCTATTGCCTGCATTGCTCCAGTGTGGTGCTGCTGAAGCCCTCATCCAGAACTCTGCTGGAGAAGACAGAAGGCATGTATGACCCATTGCATTATTTTGCTGAAACATACTTTTATTCAAGAAGTGTTCACCTTCTGTTTACACATCAGTAACATTCTTGGTAAACTGTTGGAATTTTATTTTTGCTATTACTTGTTCCTGTTGGTACCCCAGTGCAGACACAAGGGTCTTGAGACTGGATGCCAACTGATGCTTGTCTGTTCTCTAGCTTTGTACTTCACTAAAAGTTGAAAATGGCATTGTTTCACACCAGTCAGTGATGATGAGACGGGATTTGTTGATGTTGTAATACTTTTATGTAGTTAAGATCTTGGACTACTTAGTCAAATCACCTGAAGAAAAAAGATTTCTACTTTTTATTACGGAATAAGTTCTTTCCTGTGATATGTTAGCTGATATACAGTTTTAACGCATTCACTTGACAGTTCCGATATGTAATATATTTTAATAAAATATCTTTAAACATCTTGAAATTGCCATATAAAGTATATTATACTGTGACTTGACTACTGCTTTAAAAGAGCATCATGCAACCATTGCTGAACTCCTGTGAGGCTCCACTGACTTTAATGAACTTTGGATATGGCCCAGATTCCCTGATGTGAAAGCCTCAGGGAAAGTACTATAAGGCCTCTCTAATAGCATCCTTTCATCTCTTAAACTGCAAGAAAAAAGTTGCTCTTAAATGTTTTTAACAAAATATATTTCACAATGTTGTCATAGTGTTGTAAGTAGCAGAAAAGCAAGTGTTTTAAAGCAGTGCCTAGAAAAATGCATTGTATGGTTTAAAGTCTTTTAAAATGCAGTGCATATATTCCTTTCTAATGTTTGAACTTTTGGAGTAAATCTTCACATCTGAAATTCACTTTTATCTTCATTTGGTCATGTAAAGAGATTCACATTTTTCTGTGTTCCAAAGCACACACACGGTTGTTTTCTTTAAACAGAACAAACAACAGAAATCTTACTTAAAAATGTTTATTGTAAAAAAGTGGCTAGAAAACAACATCAATTTCACTTCACACTTTCTTCAAGTTATCTATAGATGCTGCTATGGGCAACAATTTGCTTTCATTCATAACACATTCAATCATATAAAAATAAAAATATTTACATTATGTCCACATACTTTACAAAATCATCAATAAAAAAGGCACTTGGAGGGGTAATGCTGAAAATATTGCATTTCCTTTGTGCATTAAAAAAAAATAATTGTAAATCTCCGTGGATCCCCTCTCTTGCACTTATTCCCGTTTTTTAAAACAAAAGTGAAGTTTAGAGGAACTATTCCATATTAAAAGATGGTCAAGCATGCACCAGGAATGTTTGAAGCTACAGTATTGTCTTTTTTTATTTATTTATTTTTTAAGGCACATGCAGTTAATTTGTGGCTTTTAATTTTTTCATACATTCTCTTATATTTTTTCCCTCTTTTAGTTATGCAGTTTTAAAGCATTTCAGGTCATTAATGAAGGCCTTGGCTTCTAATAAAATAAAATAAAAAAAACACAGCAATGAATAATATTAAACATTTACTAAGGTAAACTTGGAATACTTTTTAAGGCACCTGAGATAAATGGTGTCTAGCAAAACTCACTTGGGTAGTATTTTCATTAAAATTTCCACTTAAAATACTGTTTCTTTGGTTGAAATGGCGTGGCAGGAATGTATTGTTAACTTTGAAGCCTTTTCTAAGCAAGAAAAGACAACCTACATTTGGCTTCATCTATAAAGAAAGCTGATAATGCTGCTTCCTTTAGATCTACTTGAAATGTCATGCATGGCGTCTTTCCCCCTATTTCAGAATTTGCACTTAAGAATGCAAATGTATGGCAGAACAGAAACTACTTAAAGCTCATTTCTACTGACATTCTAAGTCCTTCCACTAGTTTATTTGTTTGCTTGTTTGGTGATGTTTTGGTTTGTTGGTTTGGTTTCTTTGTTTTTTGGTTTGGTTTTTTTTTTGGCTGAAAAGTAGACGAGAAAACGCCTTTGGATTTCCACTTATCATTTGGAACAGAAGTGGAGAAATGCATCGAGTCCAGGTAAACATTGACTGCATGACTCAGTGTGCTACACAGCAGCCAGATTCCTCATGTTTGTGCAGAAGAGACATTCTGGAGAAAGTTTTGGAGCAATTTTTGCACTGGTATTTCTTCACATCCGAGTGGGTCTGCAGATGAGCCCTTAGATTGGATCTGTCTGCAAAAGCCCTGTTGCAGTGAGGACAGGAAAACGGCTTCTCTCCTACAAAGGAAACATCAAGAGAAAATAGGATAAAGCTTTAAAAAAAAAGAAAAAGTACATATTTGGGACAGGTAAAACCTGCTTTTATCCTAAGAAACAAATGAACAAAGAGAAATTACTTGTTATAAGAAAAAAAACGTCTAATAAAAAGTTAATCAGGCCACAGATACAGCAGCTTTCAGCACTGCTGACTGTATTTGCAGAACCCCTGTCTATTGAGAATATGCTGTAAAGCGCAGCCTCCGAAGACAAGCTGCTGACACCTTCTGCATCTACAGGTGCATGCAGTACTTTTAGACTGCGCTCCTCCCAACATTTTCAAATATTTTCATAGAACATTTTCTGCTTACTGCTGTGTGAATTACTGGGGAACAAGGGTCTTGACTGAAAAGCAGCAAACAGCTGTGCAGACATTACGTTGTACCCAACGTTATACTCAAATCCCAGTTTTTGCCTCAATAGAAAAAACCCCAACCACTTTGCTGATGATGTGTTTCTAATTCCTAAGGACTTGAGACAGCGCATGCAAAACTTGCCAGCTGCTTAAGGAGTCAGAAAGCAGCCCCTCATGCACTGCCTGTTTTTTGCTGCCTGATTTCAGAGTCAGCTGGAGCCTTCTCAAAGTTAGCAATTTCCCAAGCCTGAAGGTTAACATAAAATCCTTAAAGCAAAAGCTTCAGCTAGTGGAAATGGGCTAAACCATCCTAAAATTATCAAGGGAGCAATGCTGATTTATGCCAGTAGCTGGCCTGCAGTTATGAGACCATGCTAAACCCCCCTCCTTGCAAGAGGGAGAATTCAGCCTTTTAATGATTCATTTGAAATTCTGTGGATGCACTTCAAGGTTAGGTAAGAAACGCTGCTGGTTTTTCCACCTGCGGAGGAAAATAGCAAAAAGGCATCCCAATGTTATAGCAACAAGAAACTGCAAATGTAATGCTTGCTCTTACCAGTGTGAGTTCTAATGTGTCCTTGAAGTAGCCAGGGTCTAGAGAAAGCCTTGCCGCAGATCTTGCAGACACAAGGTAGCGTGTGGGTCCTGATGTGCATCTTAAGCGCTCCCAGGCTGACGTACTCCTTGTCACAGTACTTGCAGCTGAACGATTTCCTAGACTGGGCATCACAGTGCAGCTGCTTATGTTTGGCCAACCCAGAGAAAGTTGAATAGGTCTTGTTGCATAAACTGCACTGGAACTTTTCAGCTTCGATTGCATGAGGGTCTGAAAGCTTTGACTGGATTCTCTCTTCTTCATCGCTAATGGGGCTTTCTGAACCGCTGTGATCTTTGGAGGAGGTGTCAGAAGGTGGAGGTGGGCTGACTCTTCCCAAAGATGAGGGGTATCCAGAAAGTGGAGAGAGGTCATTGGGTAATGGAGACGGTAGCAGCCCGGTTGTAGTCCACACAGTAATGGGATTGTAAGCTACTGAGCTCAGGATCTCTGGCTGTGGTATGATAGGGACTGGATAGCTTTCGTACAGGTATGGGGATATAATCACTGGAGAAAGAAGAACATTTTAAGGTAAGAGAACCAAAAAGTATTTCAAAAAGCAGCAAAATTAACACTTTGAGGACTAAAAGCTGCGTAAGTGAAACACTCGGTAGGGTAATCTGAACACAAGGGCGATTTAGGAAATACTGTTTCATACATATATTCTGATGGGTAAAGACAGTGCCCTTGAAGAGGGAAATTGCAGCTGGAGAGTCCCTTCAAGGTGGCATGCTGCTTCTAAATCTGTGCAGCCTAACACAATGAAGCAGTGAAACTTCCTGAAGGATTTGAATAAAAGTTTCAAATCCACCACCAACAGATACAGCACAGGAAAAGTCCAGATCCTTTCTAAATAACTTGGGTTCAAGTGGGTGAGCAAACTTTCATGATTCATTCTGGTCAGCACTGACATATTTCTCAAAACTCCCTCCTTGTAAGCAGGAGAAAATAGAGCAATGAACGAACCCGTCCCCTCCAGCCTGCAGAGCAATCCCACCCCTCCTCAGTACCGCCACGCCACGACCGCAGCCTCAGAAGCGACGCGGCGGCACCAGATTTCGTTTCGTTACCTGTGTGAGTGTCCAGCTCGCTGTAATTCGGCTTCTTGGATGAATTGAAATGCTTCTTGACCAGGAAGGAGCGTGGCATTTTGGACGCAGGGTGTGTGCTGCTCGCAGACTCTCTGTCCGAGCGGGTGGGTGCGGCGGTGGCGGCGCAGGCACACGCGGTGTCACTGCGGGCGCATCGGTCCCGCTCCCGCTCCCTACGGCCCCGCGCAGCCCATCCACTCCCGCCCGTGCAGTGCCACTGCCGAGCCGCCTTGAAAAGTGCTGTAAATACCCACGAGTCAGGTGCAGGGGGGAAGGGTTTTCCGCTCCTCCAATCGCTTCGGGATGTTCTCAAGCACTTTTCCAAAGAGGCTGTTTTTCTGGGAGGGCTCTGGGGCTCCTGGCTGAGGGATCCAATCCCGCTCGGAGGGTTTGGTTCAGGTTTCAGCTCCTCCCGCTGGAGACAGCTGTGAACGGGGGAGAGAGCTCTAGCAGAGCGCGTTACCCTGCTCTGAAGCGGGGGGATGTGGCTCTGTAGAACTGCAGTCAACAAAAATGTATTGCTCAAAATGCTTGNCTTTTCTTTAACCTCCCTCCCTCCCCCCCTCCTTGTCTTCTTTTTTATTCTTCTTTCTCTTTTTCTTTATCTTTTAAACAAGTCTGGTTTCCAGATGTTTGATATGAGAATTATAATAGGACAAACTGTTCATTAAGGGCAAAAGGGGTACACACAGACACACACACACGACACTACAAGATAACAAGTTGGCCGGCAGACCTAATGGAAGGCTTTGAACTGAATGGGTGCCTGCTCCATTTGGGAGCTGCCTTTGAATAGCTGTGCTTAGGAAAGGCTGGAGACCA
>VWZW01004674.1:49878-317759 GCA_013397115.1 Edolisoma coerulescens | reverse complement strand
AAATAATAGTGCGTTTTTTTATTTGGCTGTTTTTTTTTTTTTTTTTTTTTTTTTTTTTGCTTTCTGACAGAGACCTGGATAAGTCATAGGCACTGAAATTTCTTTTTCTTCTTCCCCCTACCTTTCCCCCCGCCCCTTTTTTTTCTCCTTTTATCCCTTTTCCCCCTTTTCTTTAACCTCCCTCCCTCCCCCCCTCCTTGTCTTCTTTTTTATTCTTCTTTCTCTTTTTCTTTATCTTTTAAACAAGTCTGGTTTCCAGATGTTTGATATGAGAATTATAATAGGACAAACTGTTCATTAAGGGCAAAAGGGGTACACACAGACACACACACACGACACTACAAGATAACAAGTTGGCCGGCAGACCTAATGGAAGGCTTTGAACTGAATGGGTGCCTGCTCCATTTGGGAGCTGCCTTTGAATAGCTGTGCTTAGGAAAGGCTGGAGACCAGTAGCCTGCCTCTCTAACCTGCACCCTTCCAGGCAGAAGGACCAGACAGATATGCAAGTGAGTTCAAGGAGAGGGAGAAGCCTTGGGAAGGATTATATTTCAGAGCAGGGTGATAGTCTTTATATAATATGCATACTGCTTCAGACTGTTCATATGAAAAATACTTTTACTTTAAAAATCTGCAGAATGCAAAACCTCGACCTTTCCTTCCTTGGGAGTAGTCATGTCACTCTTTTGCCTATCCTCTTAGGACACTGCCAAGGAAATTTTCCTAATTATCCAAAGCAGTTAAAAGATGCATAGATAAGCAAACCCCCAAAATTATAGACTGGGTAATTTAAATGTCTCTTAAATGTCCTTCTCCATTAGTATATTTTAGGACCTCTTGATTTCCTATGAAGGTATAATCTATGTTATGTATTTCATTTAAGATGAAAGTCTCTTAAATGTGCCACAGAGTGTTTCTGGTTATCTAGATTGATTTAGAGGAGATATTTAGTCACAAGTTTTTTAATTTTAAGATATTTGCATTTTGGAAATATGGACAGCTGAACACTGGTAAATTTCTAACACAAATTACACTCTGATTGACTCTTGGTCTGCCCTCCCCACCCCTTCCCCCCCTTGTAGTGTATTACCTACACCTGCCTGGGCACATACCAACACGTCGTGCTGGTGTGATGCTGGAGCTCTCTCTCTCTCCTCTTGGGAGGAGGCATGGAGGGTGTTTTACAGAGACCACCCCAGCCCCTTTTTGCAGCAGGTGTTGGAATAGATGTGAAGGAAAAGAAAAAAAAAAAAAGCACGATGGGTCTGTTAAGACATGCAAGAGCAAAGTGCTTTGTCAAGTTGCATGACTTCTTAATCTTGGGGAATACCAAAACAAGTGCAGGGAAAGTTAGCCATTTTCAAGAACTGATTAAAAAGATTCCTCTGTTCAGCATCTAACTCTGGTGGCTGTTAGTGAAAGGTGCCATATGGATTTCCAAGCGGCAGGGAACATACCCAGGCTATGGGAGGAAAGGGAAAGTGGCAAAGAAAGGGAATTTCCAGGTACTTGCTTTGCAGCTGGGGCAAAAGGAGCAGAGGTGGCTTTTTCCAGAAGCAAGAGCAGTGCTTGCAGAGACACAATCCGTTACTTTCCTTATCTCCACAGAAATGAAGAAATCCACAAAGCATTTTTAAAAGGTTACATTTGTGGTCCTGCTTCCCTCTCAGCTCTGTTCCATCTGACAAGTCCCTGTCCCCTGCCAGCTCTGGGAAAGCATTGCATTTCAGGATGTGAGGCATTAGTCTGTATCTAAATAGTCTGTTACATGAGCTGTGATTCAGGCCTTGAGCTGGTTTAAGTTTGTGTGTTGAAATGAATGGAGCCATGCAGATTTTCACTGGCTGGGGATCTGTTCTTTTGTGTGTTTGTTAAAAGCAAAGGCTCTGATTCACCAGCAAGGTTCTCCCTCTCGGGGCATTTTCAGCAGCATAGCACCGGAGTGATGCAGTTTAAATTAATTGCACTTATATAAATCACAGGAGCGTAAGCAGTTAGCCCACTGGCTGAGCTGATTGAAGGATGTTAGGAATTGGATAGAAGGCATGTTATTACATGGTCCTGAAAGGATATTAGCAGCACATACTACCTGAGTGAGGTCTGCTGTCAAAAAAAGGGAGAGTCTGCGTGAGGGGTGGGTGAGTCAGAGCAAACAGGTGTTCTGGGTGTTTACTGCAAATGTGGATGAGAGGGCACTTGGAGACGTGTGGCATCCATCCCCATGCAGGAAAGGCAACACAAAGGTCGAGTGCAGAAGACAGGAGGTTTCCCCTCCTTGGAGGAGCCAGGGAGGTGTGGAGGGTGGCGGGTGGCTCTGATTGATGGTCACGCTGCCTGCAGGCAAAGCCTTGCACCCACCTCCGAAAAATCAGGCCTACAGCTTCCCTCTCACATTTTACAAGTAGTTGGTCTTTTGGGGATTCTTTATGTTTTTGCTTTGAAAGCTCACGTAAAGCTGTCTTGTTAATGCCACTGTGCTGCTAATTGCCACTCTGCAAAGTGCGTAGGAAATGATCCAAGCAATTCTGCTGCCTGAAACCTTGGCATGTGCTTTGCAACAACTAAATGATTAGGACCAGAGCTTCAACCCTACAGCAGAAATGGCTTTTTTTTTTTTCCTTACATCAGGCCACTTGTTCCTGTGCACAGATAACAAACTGTGAGTTTCACTTTAGTCTCCCCATTTCTGACAGCTCCACCAAATCCCTTTCCTTGTCAGGCTTTCTGAGAAGGGCAGCAACATTGTTATTTGCCTTTCTGGAAATGGAAGGGTGCCAGAATTATGTTTATTATCAAAGAGGGATGAAGGACCCAAGCTAAGCCATCAAGAGCTTAGTTCTTCTCACGACAGCATTAGTGTCCTTACCAAGCATCAATACTAGCAAGAGAGTGGATCAGAAAATGTTAAATATCTGAATATTTATTAAACCACAGCACAATCAAGAAAAATAGTTTCAGAATATTAAATGAGTTATGTTGGATCACTGTTCCCATATTTCTCAGGCAGCACTCTTAATCATTTTGACAGCCACGGAGTCCATGGAAGGCAGCACAGTGAGGTTTGGAAGAACCCCCGGGAGGCACTGAGCCCGGCGGAGCTTACCAAAAATAGCTCTGGAGGTTTATTGATGCAGGTGACGACTTCATCCTGGAAGACGTAGAAGCTCAAGTAACTCACACCTACAGTGTAGCTCTTGCAATTCATAAGCCTCCTGCATTTCAAAGGAAAGTGTGAAATGGTTAATATGGGAAAAAGAAAGGTGGGTTTTCAATACTCAGTTGAATGTGGAACATATCAGCTAAGCTCCAGTGTTACCCTATGCTTTCATATTTCCCCTTTAGTGCCAGCTGATATATCCTGGAAAGTAAAGATGTGGTGTGACTTTTGGAAGCAGGAAAAGTTTAGGAGCACTAGAAGCTGAGGAGTACTTCAAATGTGATTAGACTGGATGTCAGAGGGAAACAACCCCAAAATTAACAGAGGGAAAACAATTAGGCAAGGGTATTCTCTTCTCTCACCCCAATATATGTGCCTTCATAAATTTTGAAGCAAATTCTTTTAATACCTTTTCTTTCACATTTTGCTCATCTTTCCAAATGCTGACCTGAACTATCAGCAGAAATGGCAGCAAATTTAATGAAGGACTGTTACGAAGTCATGTCAAGCTCCAGTCTTGTAGGCTCTAAGTTCAATAAGGTCACAACAAATCCGTGCATTTTGGAAGGTTTTTCCCAGTGAAGTAAAAAAACTACACACTTTGAATGTTTTCCACCAATAAATACATTTCTTTTTCTAAAATCAGTAACTTTGCCAGAGCTTAGGCGTATATAAGAGGTTGTGATTGAATAGCAAAAGCCTGATTCAGTCTGAACTTTCCGATAAATCAAGGCCCTTTGAAGTGTCTCTTAAAGATCCGAGCCTGTCCATATTTTATATATATCTCTATGAAAATAATTTTCCTTAAAAATAAACTTGCATTTATTCATCGATGCAAAATGGTTCCTTTTGGATCAAGCAGCTCAAACAGCCCTGGCTTCTGTGTGCACTCTCCTTCACACCTGTGTAGCTTCACCGACTTAAGAGGGGTCATTTTAGAGTCAAACTAGCCCATAATGAAGGAACCCGGTCATAGTTCAATTTTCCTACATTGTTTCTACATGAAGATATTTTAACAATGGGCCAAATTCCGCTGTCATTCCCATCTGTAACATCTCCACTGGCTGCAGCTGACCTATTTCAGATTTACTCAGGCAGAACTGAGATGCGATTCTAGCCCAGTGAATACAGCCCTGTTTACGCGCGCAGTGCTGTAACAAGTACTCGTTTCAGGAGAGTGTGCTACATCCCAGCCCAAGCCACCGCACTCTGGAAAGCAACGCCGACCTTCCAGAGCACCACTGCCTCGTTCAGAGGAGGCACAAAAGATGTGGGAAGGCTGCCCCTGGGCTGCAGGAGCGAGGCGCGGGCTCGCACGGCGTTAGGCGGTCGGAAGGAGCCACCTGCTGGGCACAGCACCGGGACAGGGATGCTCCGCCGAGCCGGGGCCGGGCCGGCCGCCCCACCGTGCGGCCAGCCCGGGAAACGGGGATGCTGCCGGCACCGGGATGGACCGGCGCCCTGCTCACTGACGGGGGCTCCGGGAAGAGCAGGACGGGGCGCCAGCAGCGGCAACGAGACGGTAAACGGCGTCCCCAGTTTTTTTATACGGCTGACGCCAATGACTTGTGCGCGTTTTCATCGTTATTGTTCATTGCCTACAGCAAAGTGAGACATGATGGCATCATCCGAGATTTCCTGCTCTGGGAAATGCATGTCGGTGTGTGTGTTTGTGTGAGCACCCAACAGACACCATAGAATGGTTTGTGCTGGAAGGGACCTTAAAAATCATCTAATTCCAGCCCCTCTGCCACGGGCAGGGACACCTTCCACTAGACCGGCTCGCTCAGACCCCCATCCAGCCTGTTCTTGAACACCTCTGGGGAGGGGGCATCCACAACCTCTTTAGGCAACCTTTTCCAGTTTATATTAAAAAATTTCTTCCTAATATCTAATCTAAACCTACCCCCTTTTAGTTTGAGGCCATTTTCCCCCTTGTTCTGTTATTAAAAGACCCTATAAAACATCTCTCTCTTTTTCTTGCAGGCTCCCTTTAAGCACTGCAAGGCTGCTCCAAGGTCTGCACAGGGCCCTCTCTATCCACTTATTTGTCATGTATTGTGCATACCTCATTGCAGTCTACAACATCCTCATGAGGGGAAGCAGAGTGGCAAGCACTGATCTGTTTTCTGTGGTGACCAGTGACAGGACCCAAGGGAATGACCTGAAGGTGTGTCAGGGGAGGTTTAGGTTAGATATTATTAACAGGTTCTTCACCTGGAGGGTGGTTGGGCACTGCAACAGGCTCTCCAGGGAAGTGGTCACAGCACCAAGCCTGACAGAATTCAAGAAGTGTTTGGACAATGCCTTCAGGCACATGGTGTGAATTTTGGGGCTGTCCTGTACAGCACAGAGTTAGTATTTCTGTTTCAGTATAAAGTCATCATTTTACTGTGTCAACAGAAGATGAGAGCTGCTGTGTTTGCTGCAGGGTCATTCTTCTGTTCCATCCTGAGGCCTAAGCATCTTCTGTAATCCCTGCTGCTTAAAATGACAGTAGTGCTACAAGGCTGGCTCACCACCTGTATTGCCTATTCTTCATTCCCTCATCTAACTTCACCTATTGCTTATACACTGGATTGCAGGCAGATGCTGTACTTGGCTATTCTTATAACTTCTTACATTGACTTCAAGAACTTGGTCTTTCTCAAGGACCCTTTGGAAGTTCCCAGGACCCCAGAGATTTCTGACAGTGCAGATCTCTCTTCTCCTGAGAACCAGCTTCTTTGCATTCAGACTAGTACTCTGCTCCTGGCTCTGTTAAGGTTGATAAAGACATCCTGTGGTATCTTCTGCTATCTTCTTAGACAATAACCATTGCCAGCTGCAGGCCTGATGTCTGAAAGTCCTGTTTTGTCTTTATCTGTTATCGCTGGAATAGCTTTGAGGGCAGGCTGATGTCTGGAGCCTTTTTTTTTTTCCTTCAGCAGTACCTGGCAAAAGACGTAGTGCAGATTGCAAGGGACTGGGAGATTCAGCATGCCAGAACCTATTTTCGACATTGCAACCAGAGACCTTTCTAGTCCCAGACAAATCAAGCAGCATATCTTCAGGATTATCACACAGTGACTTCTTTGCAGGGCTGTGTTTCCTGATGGGAGGTTTCCAAAACATCCAAGACATTTTTGAGGGCTTTTCACCATCATAAAAAATGCTAAAGATTGCAAAAAATAAAAAAACACAGCTGCCAACTCTGGTTTCCGTGAGTTTTAGGGTGTCTGGGCTTTCTGCTCTCCCCACTTCCTTCCTCAGTAGCTCCACCAGACCTGAGGGATGTCTGCGCTTTGATTTTCTTGCTAGCTCTTGTGAGAGCCTTCATCTGACTACAGCATGTGCTGGAGGAATCTATCTCCTTACAGTACATCTCTGTTAGGCTGCTGGAGAGGGCACCAAAGGACTGTTATCTTTTCCTTTCATGGTGTGGACAGTCAGACACAGGATTTCTGATTTACTGGCTTGCTTTACCAATGTTTTGTGGAAATGGTACTGCCTTTACATCAACTATTGCACATTTCAAGTAACAGTACCTTTGTTTGTTTGTTTGTTTAATTTCTGTGTTAACAGCTGGCTTCAAAAGTGTTTTTGTTGCATATTGCCAGCACCTGGCCACACTTCTTTGTGCTCATGTTGTGCTGCCTCTTGTTTGTGGTGGGAGTGAGCTGCAGCTGTCTCTGCACATTGGCTAGAACTGGATACATCACTGACCTCAAAGTTTGATTAATGCTGTGTTGGTATGGCCAATTTTTGAATCAGCTGAATTTTTGATGATATGTCTCTCCAGCATCCTTTTCCATGGTCCTGAATATTTCTTCTGCAGTAGGTCAGAGCTCATGTACTTTTCCTGTTTTTGCTGTTTAGAAATGCTCACGGCGGATTGGTGTTTTGTCAGCATTCGGCTCTGCAAGGTGTGTGAAGTGCACAGTGAGCAACTGTCTCTAGGGAGATCACTTTTATGCCTCCAATACTACATGAAGATTGCAGCAAGCTCAATTTTGTGACACAAGTGTTTAATTTTTTTCCTTTTTAGGGGTGTGAAACCAGTGTTTCTCTGCTGTCCTGTTCTGTTTAATATTGCTCTTTCTTCCCCAGAGCTGTGACCTGGTGGTGTGGTCTCATCAGCTTATCAGCAGCCTTTCCCACAGAGGCTGCTGAGGATTTACCCTCATCCCTGCTCAGATTGCATTTTGACTTGTGGACTGTCTGTGTTATGGGTAGCATGTACCAAGAAGCCTGTCTGCACTGCCTTTTCCTCCAATTCTTGTTCATGCTTTAGTTCTTAGTCAATTGTACCTTTTAGATTCACTGCAATAAAAGACAGAGTGGCAGGCCATTCCTGGGCTCACCACTGCCTGTAGGATTTATGAATAAGATAGATAAGAACACTGAGAAACTGCACTGCCACAGATGAATTGTACATGTACAGATACAGACACGTGTGTTTCTACATGGAAGAGGTTAGAGACTGCCTTGAGGCTTAGCCTCACAGCTGACTCATGTCTTCATGTGCAAACTGGCCAAAAGGAGGGTGGCTGCAGCTAACCTGTCTATTAGAAAGAGTCTTATAAAATGCTGAAGGATGTCTAGACCTTAGCTGGGAGGACACTAATGCTTACTGTCCAAAGCCACGCTAGGAAAATGTTAAAAATGAAGCAGTGTAGACATTTGCAATCCCGTGCCTTGCCTCTGTTTCATCTGCTAATCCAGACATAGTTCATATTCCTGAAATCAGGCTGATTCTACATTGAAAGAAATATTGAATATAAGAATATTGAATGCAGGTGTATTAAACAGGACAAATTTCTCTCTAGTCTCTCATACACACATTTCTTTATAACTTCTTTTCTTCCTAACAAGTTATATGCATTGTACTGTATGCTATGTCCTGACATATATCTGTCCAGGGGAACAAAAAAAGAAAAATTGATTGATGTGTTTTACTCAAATTATGCTGTAATTTTCTTACATGTGATTCCAAAACTTCTAAATCAGCCAGTGAATTTCTAAAATTCAGGTTATAGACTTTTCCACTGCTACCCCTGTTCTTTAAAACCTTGTTGCAGCTTCATTCACTATTACGAAACATCTATTTCAGTTTATTTTGTATCAGTTTTGTCCCAGCCTCTTACCCATTGCTATCCTCCTATCCTCTTAACCTCACTGATACTGAGAAACCTCCAGGTACTTGGCAAATGACTTCAAGAAGATATAGATATTCATGACATCTGGGGAACAACTACTATTGGTCCCAGATATCCCACTGCTCTTCATGGCAGATGTGACAGAGGCAGGTGATAAGAGGAAAACGATGAGTCCTGTATTATAAGCATCACCAGGAAGAAGAACGAGTAACCAGTATGACCAGCTTACACCTTTTGAAGTGGAAGTAACAAAGACTTTCAAGAGGAGGTGGCCTGTTGCAAAATCACAACTTGCAAGCATTCTGTGGCTGATATTTCACTAAAGAAAGCAAACATTTTGTGGGAACACTCTCTATATGTGATAGCCTGTATTTCAAGTGGAGAGGTGTTTGAACCTTGGAAGTGTCACGTCCTTAAGACTTTAAAGATTACCTTACATCTTTTTCACTCATGATAGAACAGGAGTCCAAACAGCAGGTTTTCAAGATGAAAGGTAGCTCTATAGTTAAGGCTGGATTAACTTCATCTTGGGAAAAGTTTCATGTTTGATCAGGCTGAGAAACAGGTCCCTGTTCTGCAGCAGATTACTACTGTTTGTGCATCAGCTGATGTTTCTCATTTCTAAAATGGGGCTTATGACATTCCCCTATCTTCTAAGAAGTTCTCAGGACTACTGCTTTAAAGCACAGACAACATTAATGAGCATATGAGTAGTGCCTTGGAGTGGAATGAAGTCTGGAAGAAAATTCAGATGTAGATGAGGAGGGAACAGAGGGAGGAGGAGAGAGATGCAGCTGGAATGTACAGCCCGAAATTCCTTCAAGGTCGTGTCATGTTCCCCTGCCAGAAGCAGGAGGTGGTGCCATGTCATTGTGTGCTTCTCCCTTCAGCCATTCTGCTCCTGTAGCTTTTGTGCCCACGTTCTCATCCCTTGGCAGAGGAAGTATGAAGTGCACAATGAATGACATTTTGTGCTCCTCCTCTGGGCTTGTTCCAACAGATCAACATCTTCCTTGTGTCTCTGAGGTACCATTTTAAGACATTGTGTGCTGGACAAAAAAAAATCTCAAGCTGACGCTGAGGTTTTCGTTCCTCTGCCTCCTGAGATATGAATGAATTGCTCCTGTCATGTGCTATTGCATAATTAATGAGTTGAAATATCTATGAAATGCTTTGAGAAATTTTGCAGATCAACAAAGAAAATGTGCATTGCAAAATTCAGTTTAGAGCATTGATAAACACAAAACATAGAAAAGAGAGGCCTTCAGGGCCTCTAAGAAGATTGCTTTTCATTCTTTCTTTCCTTTATTGCAGTTTCGTTTTCTCATTAATTACTCTTAATACATGAGTCAATATTTATGTGGGTGATAGCAGTGACTATATCAGCTGCTAGGAATTGCTCATTTCAGGCAATTACCTGTTTTGAAATTGCCTAATCCTCAATTTATTAGTCCCCATGCAGAATAGATTGCTTTGAAGTGAAGTTTACGCTTTTTTAGTGACTTGAACAGTTTGTAGAGGGTGATCCTGAGGAGGTGAAAGGCAACTTTGCCTTAAATTTGACTCGATCTGCTCCCCCATCAGCAGGGGCTGCCAAATTACCCATGTTCCATGGGGTGATTTTTCTTACTTGATCATTTTTTCTTATGGAATGAAATAATGTACCCAAAACCAACCTTGTGGTCTCAGGCAGCTTAAAACAGAAAAAATCAAAACTGAAACAAAACCCTAATAAAATGAGCTAATACCGAGACAGCTTTAAAGCCCACTGAAAGTCAGACTAAGTGGTATAGCATGTGAAAGCAAATATCTGCTGTTCCATGCATCTCAGCTACCATATGAGTTTGATGTGCAAATCAGATACTGCTGTACAGTTTATTGTTTGTGGACTGCTCTTGCAGCATTTTTGTTGGGATTCTTTGTGAAATGTATAATGATAAGAAAGTTTCATGCAGTAGAATCAGATAAAAAGAGAGAAGCATACCCATGAGAAGAAAGAATGAGCAAACCAAATAAATGTCAAGTTATTGATCTCTCAGATCATGCAAAGCCTTTGAAAAATATGGAGTCTCCTTCAGGTGGCAGAGAAGTCCTTTCAATTCTACCTTACTGACCTCTAAGTGTCAGCATAATGCTGTGGACAGGACTTTTGCCACCTGAATTTCTTTATGAGCAGTATTTCAGTTCCTTCAGATTCCTCCTGAACATCCCAGTTTTTAAAATAGTCCTTTCTCTTTCAACATCATTGTTGAGAATTTTCCATAGCTTCTCTATCCTAAAAGGTCATACACCTTTTTTATACATTTCCTCGGTTCTTTACATTTTGTTCTGCCGTGAATGGTTACAAATTTTCCCAAATGAAAAGATGACAAATTTATGTGCAGTGCTGTGCAAATTACTAAAACCTGCCGTAATGACTTAGGTGACCTTCCTTTGTCAGAGAAGCCAGGTATATCCCCAATGTGATGGGAGGGGGATGCAGCAGGACACCTTAGGCACATTTTGCATATGCCTGGCAATAATGTCAAACATGTGCAGTAAATTACTAAATCTGGCCTTTCTGAGGAGTGTGGTGTATTACTGTGCCAGCACAGCCAAGCTGATCTGCTCGTGCACTGCAGAAATACCCAGGACTGGCAGCTGTATTGAGCAACTTGTCCTTCACCGGCCTGGAGGTCACCAGTTAAGGTGGAGTCCTCACATTTCATGCAGACAGACCCTCCTTTTGAGAAAAGGGGTTGCATCTGACAGGAGTCTGTGACATCTGGTAGGCAGGGATGGGAAGTCAGCTACCTCCATTTTAGTGATGGTACAGAGGCCATTTTAGTACTGAGGCCATTTAAGAAAACACAAAGCCAGCAAAAAAGCCCTGTGTAGGAGAGGAGGTCTATTAAAAACAAGAGTAACTACGGAATAATCTTTCTTTTCCTCAGCATTATTTTCAAGCCATCCCTGAAATAAAGTATTCCATCAGCAGGCCCTTGGTCTGCATGCACTTGGGAAAGGCCCCAAGTGCAAAGACAGCTGCGATGGGCAGTGACTGAATAGCACGTTTTCCTATGATCCATGTAATCAGGTTATTTCTCCAGTTACATGCAGTGTCAACTGATGTGATACCTCATGTCTCATTAAAACCTAGAGAATTAAGCTACCTGGAGAATTTGAGTAGCATTTGAGAAGACATAATAGCACAAAAGATCAAGGGGATTCACTCTTAAGCACTGTCAAGGATGTTAACAAAATTACCAGTGAAGAAGAAAAAATGATTCAATGATGAATAATCATGTACTGTATCAGGTAAGTCAAGCCTTTGTCTCTGCAGTAATTAACTGTTCCAATGATATGGGCTGGCAATGTAATGAGGAAGCATCGGTGAACATGCACTAATTACATTTTCTTTCAAATTCAACAGAAGCTGAACAGCTGTTTGGTGCAGTAGGTAAATTAGGTGCACTAGTCAGATCCAATTTTGAAGTGAATCCTTGATGTCATTCAATGATTAATGTGTAGGCTGAATGTTTAAGGGCATGATTCAGCTAAAAAATACTTTCAGTCAGTGTCTTATCACCTTTAGCTGTCTTGATCACACCTTCCCTGTACAAAAACCCATTTGGGGCTATGTGTGTGGAGGGGGTAAGAAAGAAGCAGCTGAAGAAAGTGACTTCTGGTGTTCTCTTTGCAGAAATTTCTTGTCAATCATTTGTGGAGAGCAGAAGAACAGAATTTATCCTCTCCTGCTGAGAAAGCAGCTGTGGAGATGGCTTGCAAGACTTGAAGTTATAGCCTGTACCTGGAGCCTATAAGAACAGAGGTAAACAAGGGCATTCATCAGAGGAAAGAGCTGTTCCAGTTCATTGGATCACATTAAAAAGCATTTTAAGCAGGAAAGGAAAATTTTAAGTATACTATGTTAACACATGAACTCCTCAGGAACTGACTGAGTGGCTCCATGGCCCACACCACTGCATCTTCCTAGCTTTTCTATTACAGAGCCAACTCCTACACTAGGGACTAGGAATGAAATTTTCTTGCTGTGTCCTGCTATGTTTGACAAATATATTCCATATTCTCATTGTCCTGGTTTCAGCTGGGACAGAGTTAATTTCTTCTTAGTAGCTGGTACAGTGCTGTGGTTTGGATTCAGGACGAGAATAACGTTGTTAACACACTGATGTTTTAGCTGTTGCTAAGTAGTGCTTACCCTAAGCCAAGGACTTTTCAATTTCTCATTTTCTCATGCTCTGCCAGCGAGCAGGTGCACAAGAAGTCAGGAGGGAGCGCAGCCAGAACAGCTGACCTGAACCAAAGGGATGTTCTGTACTATAGAATGTTATACTCAGTGTTTAAACTGGGAGGGGGCTGGCTGTGAGTGGCTCATCTCTGCTTGGGGACAGGAGGGGTGTGGGTTAGTCAGGGGTGAAATTGTATCAAACTGTTCTTATCTCAACCCACAGGTTTTACAATTTTCTGAGTCTCCTCCCTGTCCCACAGGGAGAGGGGGAGGGAGTGGTGGAGGAGGGGGCATCAGGAGTGAGTCTGCCTTTTTGGACTGTTGTGGTTTAACCCCAGACAGCAACTGAGTCCCACACAGCTGCTCACTCACTTTACTTGAAATGAAGTGAAATAAAAAACTAATAAAAATAATGGAAAGAAGAAAGAGAGGAATAAAACACGAGAGACACAAGTGATGCACCACAGAATTTCTTGGGAAGAACATGGGAAACTGAAAAGTCCTTGGCTTAGGATAAGCACTCCTTAGCAACAGCTAAAGCAACATGACTCTCATATTAAATCCAAAACTCAGCACTGTACCAGATACTAAGCAGAATATTAACTCTATCCCAGCCAGAATCAGGACACTGATACTGTGCACTATTTCTGCCTAGCTTGTAATCAATCTGGAGGGAAGGGATGCCATCCAGAAGGACATTGGCAGGCTTGAGAGTTGGGCCTGTGCAAACCTCATGAAGTTCATAAAAGCCAAGTGCAAAGTCCTGCACCTGGGTCAGGACAATCCTGAGCACAAATATGGGCTGGGTGGAGAATGGATTGAGAGCAGCCTGGAGGAGAAGGACTGGGGGGTGTTGTTGGATGAGAGGCTGGACATGACCTGTTGACATGTGCTTACAGCCCAGAAAGCCAACTGTGTCCTGGGCTGCATCAAAAGCTGCATGACCAGCAGGACAAGGGAGGTGGTCCTGCCCTTCTACTTTGCATTTGTGAGACCCCACCTGGAATTCTGTGTCCAGCTCTGAGGCCCTGAACACAAGAAAGATGTTGACCTTCTGGAGCAAGTCCAGAGGAAAGCCATGAAGATGATCAGAGGGCTGCAGCAGCTCTCCTATGAAGATAAGCTGAGAGATTTGGGGCTGTTCAGCCTGGAGAGGACTTTGGGAAGACCATACAGCAGCTGTCCAGTACCTAAAGGGGGCCTGTAAGAGAGCTGGAGGGGAACTTTTCAGAAGGTCATGTAGTGATAGGGCAGGGGGGGAATGGTCTTAAGGTGAAGTAGGGTAGGTTTAGGATTAGTTATTTGGAAGAAATTCTTTTCTATAAGGGTGTTGAGGCACTGGAGCAGGTTGCTCAGAAAGGTTGTAGACTCCCTATCCCTGCATGTGTTCAAGACCAGGCTGGATGGGGTTCTGAGTAGCGGAGCAGTGGAAGGTTCCTTGCTCATGGCAGTGCAGTTGGAACTAGACTATCCTTAAGATCCCTGCCAACCCAAACCTTTCTACAATTCCATGATTCTATGATTAATAGTATTTAATTTCTGGAGTTTTGTTCCGTGCTTCACAAAAAAATCCCAGTCTTGCCATTTGATTTGGAATGGATTGGCACTGGTTGATTAGAGCTGAAGAACCACCACAGCTGTTACTTGTCTATAAACCTTGTAAAGGTTGATAAGACAGTCAGAAAGCAACATGTCGAGAGTCAACCATGTGCATTGTTAGAGAAACACCTAGGGTTTACTAATTTAAGGGGTTTTCTTACCTGCATTCAGCTTCTCATAATGAATGAGGGCTGTTTTGTTTCTTCTAAATTTTAAACCCAAAGTAAATCCATAGAAAAACACAAGGTGTAGTGAATGGGATAATCTATTAGCCTCGTATTACCAAAAAGTGACTTGGTGAGTGACATGTGACAACTCATTGCCTTTTGTCATCTGAAACTTAGGTTTTGGTCCTTCTCCATGCCTTGATTAGTAAATGCATTTCCTTTGTCACTTCAGCCCTTTTGTGTCTGTCACAGTGATAGACTCCTTCTGATCTCTTAAAATACTACTTTTAAAAGAAAAGAAGAATCTGTCCGATAGGTCCGTGCTGGCTTTGAAAATGGATTAGTCATGGTCAGATATTCTTGTTTCAGGGGACTACAGAAAATATAATATATGGAGTTACATTCAACATTCTCATCTGGACGCCACTTCCCTCAGACCTCATCAGCAGCCCTGCTCTGAAGCATGACTTTGATGTAGGTGCATTTGTTAGCTGCATATAGATGAGAATTAGTTTTAAGATCATGGCAGGGAAAGACAGAAAACAGCTTGTCATCCTCCTTCCAATGAAAGATTGCGTGGTTTCCAGAAATGAAGTAACTTGGGTGAATCATATAATCAGTATTCACAGGGTCAGATGCAAATTTATGGTCCTTAAGTCCTCTCTAAATGCAAACACTGGGGCTAGAATCAGAACTTTGCTAAAGAATCAGATATTGGCAATTTCAGCATGTATTGAAATAGTCTTAGTTAAAACAGTTTCAGTGGTATCAAGATACATCTTTAAAACCAATCTCCTTGTCACAGAATTTTAGTTTTTCTGTCTAATTTCATAGAAGCACAGAAATCCAGGAACAAAGAAGTTGCTACACTCAAAACTTCCTAGATATCCTTTCTGAAAGGGAAACATGGGTACAGAAGAAGAAATGGTTATACAGACTTGTTCAATAAACCCCATGTTGTAGTCAAGATATGAAAATATGGTCTGCTAGGCAACACTGAAACCAACACTGAACCAAATCACATCCATCTCTGATAATAAATTATGGATGCTTTCCAAAGCTCCTTGAAAGTTAAGCTGAAGGTCCACAGAATTGATCACCGAACAAAAGCAGATGCAGCAAAATCCAGCAACCACCCACTCTGCTGAAACACGACTATGCTGTGGCAAACTGCCTCTTAGAGGTGCTCATGTGTAGATATAGGATCAGAGAGAACTGACCTTGAATAAAGGAGACTCTCTCAACCTACAGTTTACAATATTGAGTTTGGGATTTCCTCCTGAGAGGGACTCCTTCAGTGAAGAAGAGGAGGAAAGTATCTCCAGCCATGTATGGCCTGGCCAAATTACACTGTTTCTGTCACTTACAATTTGTGACATAGACACACTGGGGACAATACTGGCAAAACAGAGAGCCTAAAGCCAAGGAAGAGTGCATGGGAAGGGTGTGGAGGGAGACCACAAGGGAAAAACAGCTTTTGCTTCTTTTACAGTTAGATAATTCACTCCATCATTTTTTTATTGAATCATCATTGGAACTGTTACCATTCAAATCTGTCTTAAAAATATGTTATGTGGCTTCTTATTCTTCATCCATTATTATGTCTCAAGGTGCCATGAGGAAGGCTTTCACCTAAATTGGTATGCAGCATTTGTATCCTATCACACATTACTTATCATGCCTTTTAACAGTGAGAATGAATAACATCTCTGTGCCAAAAGAAAAGGCTTTACAGACATCTCAAAAATCCTTCCTATAATCTTGCCACGTCAACAATGTTTGAAAAGAGGAAACAATTTAATGGTAATTAGGATGTAACACCTACAGCTTTGCATTGATCTGCACAGAAATGATGTTGACCAAGAGAAGACAAGCGGAATGCAAGAAGCACGTAGCATCTCTAAGCCAGCAGAAATCCCTATGCTTAACTTCCTTCTCAAGTGCTCTTTTTTTCTTAAAGATGCTAATACACAGTTGGTGAAGGGAAAGGGGCTTTATCAAAGTGTCAAATGGACAGCTATGTAATAAACTCTCTTTGCATTTACATACATATGCTACCCATCTCTCTTTTGTTAAAAAATAGTGACCTGTTTTCATCCAATAGTATAAAGTGCACCTTTTGCAATTTATGACTAAGGCTACTACTAAACCCAGGAATTTCAATGGTATGCTGTAGATTACATTAGGTTTGAAATTTACATGAAAGTCTTGATATTTTGTCTTAAAATCCAAGGAAAAGATTAACTTAATGGCAAAAAATACATTTTGAAATAGGTATTCTCGCTCCTCACCCAAAAAGGTGAGTTAATGAAAGTGAAAAAATGAAAATATGAAGGGAAGTGACAACAGACTCCGAAAAAGATAGGGTGGACAGAACACAACAATGCAAATGAATGAGGTGGGTAAAATCACGTTGGAGAGAATAAAAATGAAATTAAAGGAAAAGGGAGTTTAACAAGATATGGGGACACAATGTCAAATAAAAAATGTAGACAAAACCATAAAGAAGACAGGGTTGGAGATAATGATTGAAAATGGAGCAGTGTAGAAGGATGTAAAGGGGAACAATGACAAATTGTAAATGCAAAGGAAGGAGGAGGTAAAGAAATTTAAAAGGCTTATATCCCATGACATTAAAGTGAATAATTTAAATTACAATGTTAAAGAAACCCGTAGGTGTACACCACCAAAAAAAATAGGAAATGAACATTGTAATAAAATAATTGTGGTCAGAAAGCTGACCTTCTAATTTGTGTCTTCAGAAAGAGAGAGAATGACAAATGTAAAGAAATTAAACACATCTGTAAGTTTCCTTTCCACGAGCATAACTAAGCTGTGATAAGCTTATGTTTATACATGATTTTGGCAATAAGACTTTTCATACCAGCCCTTATGTGTGAAATTTTCTAAGGAAAAAAAAAAGGAACACGTATCACACTGTTAATAGTTTGATTTCAGATAAATTGTGCTTCTCAGCTTTTACATTACATGGAATGAATTTTGCAGCCCCAGCGTACTCAGCCATGGATGAATTCCCAATCATGTAATGTCTGTGGGACTGTGATAACTCATCACACTTGGGATATCCATCCTTTTTTAAACTTAGGAGTGTCATAAAAGAAGGAAGGAGACTATATCTAAGCTGCTGTAGCAGAGGGGTGTATTGGATGAATTTTGTAAAATATAGCCACTGTGTCTATGACTGGCAGTTATTTTGGATTTATTTATTCTAAGCTCAGAGAACAACCAAAATTGCTCCCTAAAAGTTCCAACAAAGACTCATGTATGTCTATCTGTCATGAATAAGAAGACAAAAAAGAAAGAAGAATACTTTTTTTCTGAAAATGCTTTCTCATAAGCAGTAAGACCATGAAAAAAAGAGTACACTGTTGCAATTGATCTTTGTCCTGTTTGGAATCCTGAATTTAACGTTATGTAAGCAAGATATGACTGTATCTGCCAGCATGTGACTATCTTGTGATTCTGATATACAGCAGCTTCTGCCTAAACTTTGGAAAATCAGTTAATCTTTAGTACGGTTTGATATGTCTGAAGAGATTTATGACTGATAAAATACTTCATCCATTAGTATTGATATACAGAAGTGATGCATTTTGTTTTTTCATTCACATTGTCATACTTTCCATGTGTTCACTATGGGGAAGTAACTTTCTGTTTGGAAGCCTTTTATTCTAAAGCAAAACCTCAAAGAGATCCAAAACAAATGTGCAAATTTTTAAGAGCAGTATTTTCATATCTGCCTGTCCCATTGGCCACCTTGAATTATTATTTATTGGGATCAATTTTTTATATTTTAAGCTTCCTTGCAATAAGAGAGACAAATTAGTCACATTTACCAGTCACATACTTATGTATAAAATTTAGAACAATTTTTATGCTATAAAACTAGCAAAAGAATGGTGAAAAAATAGAACTTTTTAAGCTACTCAACAATATCCATATGATTTAAATCCATAATTCACTCATTAAGTTCTGCCATTGTTTACAATGCAGAGAAATGACTAAAACTTGTATTTGCTCACTATCTGCCTATGTGACTTTCTGCTTTGAGGAAAAACAACTGGATATCCTACTAATATAAAAAGCCAACACATATAAAATGGAAAAGTTCATCGGTTTATATAATTGCTACAACGTTATCCAAAATTCTGAAGGAAAAAGAATTGTATAATGTACATAGGTATACTGTAGCTGTGGTGTAGTGTAACTACAGCTTCTCTACCTTAAGTTGCCAGAAACTGTAATTTAAAGCTCAATATCTTTTCTTAGCTATTATTTTGTACTCCTCCAAATTTTGTTCTAAGTTTCCATTGTGATATGCAGAAATTTAGGTTTACTGCCAACCTTTAGTGAGGTCTATCAGTACACCTCTGGGTAAGACTGAGAAAATGCCAAATAACTCTCAAATGTTTTTTCTGTTTTAAGAGTGATCCTCTTCTTCCACAAGATTGAAGAATGCACAACTCACAGGAAGAGGCCTTGCCCGTTTGTGCTTTTGAGCATAGATGCAATTTGTTTTTAAAGCTCTAATTTCTTTGGTAATAGTGGAAGTGAAGTAGCACTTGCTGTCTATTCCCACTCATGCTTTCTGCCAGGAGCTCTAGAGAGGGTGTTATCAAAGGGTGAGTTAGACTGGCTTAAAGCACATATTGTGGTCACGTAATGTGGAGCCTAAGACTTGCCTTCCTTGTTCATCAGAGTATTGTAGGAATTTTGTAATATTTTATAGAGTTTTTCCAATGAAGTCTTCAGGTTGTGCTTAGTGGCATCACAGCTGTACACTACTCTGTCTGCATAGGAGTATATTCAACACACTGCATCAACCCTCGGGCTCTGAAACCTCAGGATTTCTTGCACTGCAATTTAACGTATTCCCTTCTGGTTGCCTTGCTTTCAAAAAAAAAAAAACCCAAAAACCCCAACCAAAAAACCAACCAACCAAAAGAAAAAACCCCACCCCAAAACCAAAACCAAAACAAAAAAAACCCCAAACCGAAAACCCCATAGATATTATTGGTCTTCTAGCCCAGAGAGACAAACTGCATATTTCTGAAATATTCTTGTTTGAAATGCTAAGGAGCCACTTACAGCTATCTCATATTAATACCAGTGTTGATATGTTCCTGCCTTTCATAAAGTGTTCTTTGAAAGCTATCCACCAATTTTGTTTTTAACAATGAGCTAAAGGAACACCAAAGAATAAAACCAAAAGGAACTACAAGAAGTGTAGAAATATGGGTACATTTTTTACCTCAGCTAGGTCAAAAAGAAACCTGAACAGGCCCTCTGCAAAGCTAGAGGCAAAAAGATGATTCACTGTATTAAAGCTCACATCTGCTTCAGCACATGACAGGCGCAGCTGCTCACCTGCACCAGAAGACTATGCAGCACAGCATTGTATTGAAAGACTTGAGTATAAATGTTAGCAGTGGAATATTTTCTGTGGCTCATCTAATGTAATGTTGACATTTCAACATACTTATACAGTAAAATCAATTTTTTTTGGTAAGCCTTCTCCTAAAAGTACGTCATAATCTTAATTAATTCACTGCCCTGTTCCAAGAATTGGCATATGAACGGCACAGATGTGGCAATAGTTTACAAATATAATGCCTCCAGGGAAAAACAAGCAGCACCATGGAAAGCAGAAATGGTGAAGTCTGGTTTTCAGAAGTACTCCCTTTGCTTCTTTTGCTGGTGTCAGATAAGTGGTGAGTTCCAACTACAGCATTTCCATGGCTGGAAATTTCATAAAATTCCTCTTGGCAGTGGATTTCTGGATGTGTTTTTGAGAGATCAAACTGCGTGCTCTCAGTGAAGGTACTAAGAAAGCCATTCTCATCCAACTGGCTGACTTTTTTTTCTTTAAATTTTAGAAACTGAGCACATTAGGACTTGTTCTATCTGTCAAATTTAATTGTGTATACTACAAGCAAAAATTACAGGATATGCAAACTCAGATATGATGTGTATACACAAAAAGTGATTGTATAATTCTTGTGTCTTTGTGACAAAAATGAATTATGACTTGCCAGAAGCTTGAAAAATAAGGAGATTAAGATAAAAAAAATTTAAACTGCTACATTCATCTACTTTCTGGTGTTTACGTTCTCTGTACTGAGCTAATAATAATATCTTCAGATTTCAAGATGTTTAAAGTTATCTAGTACATGTGAGCATATTTAGCATATAACATAACAAGAAATATTTGAATGATGCTATAAAATGCTAACCAATAAATTATTAAACAAAATATTTTTATGTTCTTCACTTAACATTCTGTAGCATGTTTTTTAAGTATGCAAGCTGGTAGAAGGTTAAAGTGTCTTTGAAACAAGTATATCTGCTCTTTAAAAGCAGGAGTTTGGTACTCCAAAGACATAATAATCTCAAGGAAGAATTTTAAGTCTTATCCTCTGTTTTATATTTAGTAATTTGACTAGTGTCTGTAAAAATGAAAATCTTCTTACAGTTTAGTTTTCTGTTTCTTTATTCTCCAAGGCAATTATTCACCAACTCTTCAACAGTCATGCTAAAATTACCTATACAGTAAGAGAAAAGAAGAATGTCAAGGTTATATACAAACTCTGGAATATTTGTAGGACAACCCAAATTTAGCATGAAGAGAACAACATCAGGAAGAGAAAAATTTTGTCCTTGAATTTTCTCTTTGAAAACTGGCTATGAAGCAGGCTTAAATATTGCATTTTATGTTTCCTTTGAGCAGTTATCTTTACAGCAATAATAAAACCAGTGAAATAAAATTAGATTTTTTTTTAAAGCAAAATGCCCAAATGAGTGAGAGATGCTAATTAGTAATAACTAGGTGTTCAGTTCGGTTTTTTTCTCCTCTTGATTCTGTGTTTCCTTCATTAGTTCCTTGCCTATATTTTTTCCTAGCTTATGGATGATTTTGAATCTGGTAAATACAAAATTGTTATAGCCTAATTGAGAGATTCTTCTTAAGTTATGCCTCTACAATGAAAAGATTTCACTATTCAAATGAATAATTGAACATAACCAATAATATTTTGTTTCTTCCCTGTGGATGCCTGTGAGTCAATGGATTTGAAAGATTTTGAGAACTCTTGCTAGTATTATGTACACATGGAAGATTTTATGGTGTATGCCTAATTAGGCAGAAGTGAAGACCAGGTGAGATACCACCATCCTGCTGGCTTTAGCATTTTCTTCCTGAAGGTATTGCCCCATTGCAGAGGAACAGAGAAGGTATTTCCCACCAATTCATTTGATTTGGGTGCGTTCTTGAGCACAACGGCAGTTTATTGCCCGCCTTTCTCTGCATCTGAGATTAATGAGACAGTTAATTGGATTAACTCCAAAGGGGAGCACTGTGAAGAGCTGGGTGGTGCTGTGAAGGGGATGAGAGCAGCCTCTACTGCAGGATGGAGCCCAACCCTGCTGTGCCTCGTCACGAGGACGTGAGTGTCACCAGAGGGTGGTTCTCTGGTACCGATCTGCCTTCAGCCCTGCTGGGTCTGCCTCGCGTGCACTCTTGTATCCCACCTTATTGCTCGAGGAAAGGCAGGGCTGCAAACCTTGCTCAATGCACATTTGAAATGGAGGAGCGTGGAGGCAGGTCTGGGCTGAGCACACACTGTCAGGATGAACCATTTTCCTCAGTTCGAGGCTATATTTATTTTTTAAGAGTGAGCCTGCAGTTCTCAAGGAGACAGTGATATATCTGAAAAGCGATAGACCAGGTGATATAACCTGGACTTCAGGAAAGGATACTTCGGCCTCTTCAGGGGTCTGCCTAGTAGCATACCATGGGATAAAACCCTGGATGGAAGAGGAGCCCAAGAAAGCTGGATGATATTCAAGGACCATCTCCAAGCTCAGGAATGATGCATCCCAATGAAGAGGAAGTCAGGCAAAATGCCAGGACTCATGTGTAAATGAAAAAGGAGCTCCTGGACAAACTCAAACACAAAAGGAAGCCTACAGGGGATAGAAGCAAGGGCAGGGAGCCTGGGAGGAATGCAAAGGAATCGTCCTAGCAGCCAGGAATCAGGCTAGGAAAGCTAAAGCCCTGATAGAGCTAAACCTGGCCAGGGATGTTGTGTGCAACAAGAAAAGCTTCTATAGGTATGTTGGAGAAAAAAGGAAGACTAGGAAAAATGTGGTCCCTCACCAAAAGGAAATATGGGACTTGGTTACCTGGCATATGGAGAAGACTGAGGTAGTCCATGACTTTTTGCCTCAGTCTTCACCAGCAAATGCTCCAGCCACATTGCCTGAGTCACAGAAGGCAGAGGCAGGGACTGGGAGAATATATTGGGTCCCATTGGAGGAGATCAGGTTTAAGACCATGTAAGGAGCCTGAAGGTACACAAGTCCATGGGACCTGACGAGACACATCTGTGGATCCTGAGGGGACTCAGAGCCACGAAAATGATCGGGGAGCTGGAGCAGCTCTCCTATGAAACCAGGCTGAGAGACTAGGGATTATTAAGACTGGAGAAGAAAAGGTTCCAGGGAGATCTTATAGCAGCCTTCCAGCACCTAATGGTACTACAAGAAAGATGGAGAAGGACTTTATACAAGGACATGCAGTGACAGGATATGGGATAATGGCTTTAAATTAAAAGAAGGTAGGTTTAAATACAAGGAAGAAATTCTTTGCTGTGAGGATGGTGAGGTACTGGAATATGTTGCTCAGAGACATTGTGGATGCCCCATCCCTGAAAGTATTCAAGGCCCAGTTGGATTGGACTTTTAACAACCAACCCAAACCATGCTGTGATACTGTGAAAACCTATGAATGATAGACTTAAAAAATACATGATAAAAACGAACACTGGCTAAAGAAAAAGTCATATTAAATTATTCTTTCAATGGTAGGAATAATCTTTTTATTTTCTCTACACGGTTTTCAGGTAGTCAAGTATTTGGAGGCTGTTTTTGATAAATGAACAACTTAGGTAATTTTCCCAGTGGGGCCGGGGGGGGGTGTGAAGAAGATAGAGCACACTTCTCTAAAACATCTGTTTTGTCAGATTTTGACATTTTTAATATTTTGTGACAATTTGAGAATGACTGTACTGGCCAAAAAATCTACAGATCTTAGGGTAGCAAATTATTGTCTTGTAGAGGCCTGATCTGGCCACAAGAGAGCATTGTGAATCCAAAGAAGGACAGCTTCAGCCAAGTTCATGAGACCCAAATGTGATGCTTTTCCCCCACTGCTGTCAGAAAGCTGAAGAAATTATGCCTATGTTTATTGATGTTAGCACCAGACAGATAATTAATTATTTAGGGTTTTTTTCTGAGAAGTGAAAAGGTCATCTTCATTACACATAACTTTGAAAAATACTGTGCCTGATACTGCAGATCATGAAACATTAAAATGCAAACAGTGATTGAGAATTTCAGAGCTCATATATTTGCTTTACATGTCCTTCCACATTTGAAATGCTCGCATTTCTACATTACTGAACAGTTAGTTTTAAGAAAAATATGATTAACAAACCCTACACTGAAAATGCACAGGCTGAGGTCTTTTCTATTGTGTCTGTAAGGAAGATGAGAATCGCTGAAAAGAAAGACAGAGAGAGATTGCAGGGTATTATTTTTCAGCTTCAAGAAAAGAGTAGAAACCTAGTAAACAAAGAGTCAAGGCCACAAAAGCAGGAAAAATGAAAATGAGGAAGAAAAAAGGAGAAATGAAGCTCTAGGCAAGATATATTAGAAGGGTAGGCTAGAAGGCAACATGAGAAACGTGATTTCTAGCTGTACATCCTGAAAGCCTCTGGGCATGCACATGACTGCTCACTGCATGTCTTTCTGTCCAAGCTTCTCCAGCAAGCAATGAACACATTCCACACCTGTGCACGGGAATCTCCTTGGATCTGATCTCAGAAGCTCCTCAAAAGCCTTGACCAAATTGTCTGAGCAGTGAAGCATTCCTGGACCTTACCAGTTGAGCTGTGAGGCACTCCCTGATCGTACCAGGAGACCTTGCATGGTAGAGATGGGAACAATCAGAAATATCAGATGTCCAATCAAGGTGGGAAACAAAGGATAAGCAATTCTGTACAGCCTTGGTAAATGATGTACCCGAATTCTAGCCTTGTAGTGGAACAGTACCATTGTGAATTCTATCCCTGGTGGAACGGTACCATTGTTACTGCACTTTGGAAGAAAAGCCTAGTAGTTACTGACTTTGGTTACGGCCGGGATGGAACCTTACTGATGACCAAAGTCAATCATCTTGTGACCTTATAAACAGCTGTCCTAAGAGAGGCCCTTTGAGCTCTCCTGGACTGCAGCAGGCTGTGCCAGCACCTCTCTGAGTGGAATGCCTCTCAGAGCTCACAAGTTCTCACCTTGCAACACTTGAAGAACCATCTCTGAAAACGAGGCCTAAACTTATACCCGTCCCCCCCACACTTCTCCACACTCCTCAAGATGCAACCCTTGCCTGTTGGGAAAAACAAAGGGATTTGATGTGAGTATTTCACTGAACCCAAGGGTAATTTTTGATAGGTACCTTTACACACACAGAAATAGGTGTATACATAATTTTACCTTTGGGGTGAATCTTACCCTTTGTGGCTGAATTGGTTATGGTATGAATGTTACTATCTCAAATCTACAGTTAAGTCATTGCTATAATTATAATAAACCCCATTGAATTACTCTGTAAATGTTAAAGTACTCAATGACTTTGAGTACTAAAGTACTGCTAAACCCTTTTTCACCCTTATCTACATCCATATCCTTTGCACCCTTACTCCACTTTACGCTCCTGGCTTCCATGTAAATCACTCCAAATTGCTTCTAATTTGACCTTCCTTTGCATGCTCTAACCTGTGTAGTAAGAAATACAGAAAACCTTGCCATCGAACTCTGTAAAGTTGCATTTTCACAAAGTCGTATTTTGCCAAGGTCTTTCATGGTGTTTCTTTTAAGTGACCAAAACTCATTCAGAACAGCTGCCAGATCAGCTCTAACAGCTCTCCCTGGTTTAGCCTTGGGAAGTCCCATACCCTTCACACATTCTTGCTAATTCTGCATGATGAGGCTGCCGAGAGATACTTGCCTTATTTGCTCTGCTTCTTTGGGTGTCAGTTCCAGATAATGAGTTATTTCTTGATAAGGACTGAAAAAAGAGCAACACCCTTTCTCCACATTGCCTTGCAATCCCCTTCTCTAACCCCGTGGCTCCGCACTGCCGTGGAGAACTGTGACCACCTGCAGGATGGGGTTGTTCTCTGGGACACACAGCGTCCCGCCTGCCTTTCCTGCTGAGATGCAGACATGCAACTGGGAAAATGGAACAACAGCACAGTGGGACAAGCACCTCTGATCAGAATTTGTGCCAGAGATGCATCAACCATTCGGGTAGGGATAAGGGGGCATAACAAAAGGGGAAAAAAATAATGGAAAAGATATAAAAAATATTAAACATTACGTGTTATGTCTGCCAGGTTAACCAAGTCTATTTAGGAGGGTTAACAGAGAGAGAATTCAATAAATACCTGCCAAACATGCCAGCTATAGGGTCTTCCAGTGTTGATTCTTGCAAAATATGAGTATACAAGCAGCTTGAGAGTTTTATCCAGATACACAGAGTACAAACCTCCTAAACTCACTGAAAATAGTGAAACACAGTGTGAATAAAGACATGGTTCTGTGATATCAAACAATTATGTCACTTGTATAGAGATCATATTTTAGCCATCAGAGAGATCAGGTTAAAATAACCTGTAATTTACTTCATGCTTTATATCTCTTCTCTGCTGCCTGGCTTTAGCCCTATGGAAATACCTTGACAAGGAGAAATAGAAGGCACAGAACCATAGAACTGGAGGTGAAACTGAGAGAAACAACTATAATTATATGAAAAAGACAAGGTTATGCATTGCATTTCTTGATAATCTTTGTACCTGAACTTATAAGGAACATGAAATGAAACTAGTAATGAAATTAAACTTGCCTTTCAGGGTTGTTTACAGTGAAACTTGGTGGTGTGCAGTGGGTGATAAAAAGTGAATTTCTGCTAATAAAGTTGCAACATTCCTGCTCAGGTGAGTGTCGGCCCCACTCTGAATGCAAAGCTACATTTTTATGACCATAATTCGGCAAGATTTGGTGGTATGATCCTGGTGCCTCAAAAAATCTCTTCTTTTAGATGCTCTCAAAATCTTGCTTGATAACCTTTTTGGTTAGAAGCTGGGCAAAATACAGACAGATATTCCACTTTCTTTGCTCTTGTTCTTAACATATCCACAGGTCAACTCTTTATCAAAGAGTTATGTTTGGTTTGGTGTTTTCTTCCCCTGTGAATTTTTTCAAATATACCTTGCTAAGTGTCTTGTGAGGGAGAATTAAACATTTGGTAGCTCTCAAGGCAAAGCAAAAAAAGAAAGCGGGGGAAAGAAGAGGCCTTGAGGAGAATCTTTAAGACAGCTGTGAATATTTGGCTGTGTTTTTTCTTACTGATGCTGAGTTGCTAGCAAGGTAAGCCCTAGGCAGGGTGTAAGGCCAGTCCCTATGCTCTGCTGAGGACAGGGTGGGGACTTGCTGTTCAAATGTGAGGTTTGGCTCGGACAGTGAGAACTTGGCGTGGGTCACTGGCACCGGTACTTTGATGCTGGAAGTCTTAGGACAATCTCATCCTGGAAGACCGGGCAGAGGAAAATGTCCAAATCCAGTTTTGTAGCAAGAAACACCAAACTCTCCCCTGCTTCCCAAGGAACTGGCTCCCTGACTGCAACTGTGGTGGAGTGAAACTGTCAGATAGTCAGTTTCAACGTTTTCTTGGATGAAAACAGGGAGCACATTTGACTTCTTGCAGTTAATCCAGGATGGAAGCTCAGGATTATTTGACTTCCATCATTTTGCAAAATCTCAAGCAGTGATTCAGCTCCCAGAACACCACACTAATTTGATACTAATCCGTGAAAGGTCACTGCTAGCATAACAATAGCCCGTAATAGCAGAACAAGAATATTCAGTGGCATTTTACATGTGTTTGCTGATGTTAAGCTAGCATTTTGTGACACTACAGATTTATGCAGTAGTGAATGTTAAAACTAAGCCTTTTTTCCCCCTTAATTCTACCTCCTGATGCAAATACAAGTACAGGGTAAGACAAATACACACTGATAACACTGAGAGGGCAATAGATGCACTGTGAACGTAATGTTAGACTAACTTCGATCTTTGATGAGATGCTATCTGATGAGGCAAAACAGAAGCTCTGGGTCTTGATAACTGAGCCAGGAGGGTCTGTCACAGATGAAAGTCTGAAATTTGGGATGTCCCCACAGCCTTAAGAATCTGGAGAAACCACTCAAAGTAGAACTGACAGCGATGTTGATTTCACTGAGGCATTGATTTTGCCACAGGCCTAAGAAGTTCCAGTTTTATGAGAAATGTCAAAAAATGTTGGGTTTACCCTCATCTAGGCCTAGCCCTTCTGCATTTTCATCTTCACCTTTTCACTAGGTGATCGTGTGCTCCCTGACTATCGCATCTTCCAAAAGACAGCCAGAAGAAAATTTGAGCAGGACTGAAGACAAATGCTGTTCTCAAGTCCATTACATGCCCAGCATGAAATACTTTACAAGTAACTTATTTTCATAATGTTTGGACTATTATTTGAATTAAAGAGTAAAGCCTTTCTTGTATTCATGTTGAGAAAGTGACAGTCATTAAAATGAACAAGTGCCTGTTACCTATGAAGTAAGCCTTGGAGCAAGTCTCTCTCTGATCCAGGCATCCAAATGAAGGAGGAGATGAGAAGGGGAATGGTAATGAGAAACTGGATGGAAGTTAAAAAGCAGTTGCCTTTGGCATGTTTTTATTAATTTTTGGTTGATATGCAAGAAAGGGTTGATGTGTTTAGTGAAGTTTTAGTGCTTCACAAAATTATGATGAAAGTAGAAGTAACAGTAAATAAGTGTTGAAGTCAAAATTGCTCAGGAAATATTAATACGAAGAGTGAAAAATCAGGCAATAATTTTCAAAAACAGCTGCTTTATGTACTTATCCCAATCAAAGTAACAATTAACATCCAAATGTCACAAAGTAGCACTTTGAGCTGCTGTGTGAGAAAAATGTTTTCTGCCTGTTCATTAAAACCATTAAGAGAGAGGAAATGCCAGTCACCTTGGTTGTTGTTCCTTTCCTAACTTTGTGCCATTGAATGTGAGGAAAATCCAGCCTTACTCTCTGTGAGTCTCCTTGCCCCAGGCAGTGGCCATGTTTGTTTGAGACTTTCTTCCAAAATACTTTATTCCAAGAGTTAAACCAAAAGACAACATTTTGATATTGCAGATGGGGAGGGTGCGTGTGTGTGTGTGTGTGTGTATGTGCATGTGCGTGCTTTTTTAAAAGGTAAATTCTTTTTTTTAAAAAAAGTAAATTTAGTGTGTCAGAGCCTTCTTTCACTTTTGCCACTGTTATACTCACAGGATACAGGTCTCTGTAGTAGCTTCTGTTCTTGCATGGAAGGAAACACATGAATTCTGTTTGCACTAGGGACCTCCCTGGAAACATCTTTTGAAAGTTTGCTTTTGTGCTACCTGTTGCAATACCACAAGACTGGAGCTTCTTCTATTCTTTCATTTTCTAAAACTCTCAGTGAGAATTTGATCAGCACTTACCTGGTAGTCTCAGCACAAATGTGTAGCACCGTTAATCGCGAGTTCCCACAGCCTCCCTGCAGCCCTGCCCTCAGTTCCCCGTTGGGTTTCTGTAATCCCCCCCTGTTCCATCCTCACTGGCTGTTCCCCTGTTGATCCCTCCCATATTCCCTTTCTCTATTGGATTGTCCCCCTCCCCCCGCCTCCCTATGTCCCAGTATAAAAATGCCTGTAACTTCCCGGTATGTCATCCAGCCGCTTATGCACCTTCAGAAGATTAAACTCTCTGGAACCCAAGCAGCAGATCGCTTCTCTTTCACCTTTATCTCTGCTGGCGCGTCTCCCACCAGCCTGGGGGAAGCCCCATGGAGTAGGGAAGCTGCGTTCTCAACCACTTTGTGTGTTCCTGCTGTGGCCAGGCCGTAGCGCTCAGACCCCGGGCTCCCTGCATCCAGGCTCAGGCGCCCTCCCCGAGCAGCCGGCCTGGCAGAGCTGCTGACGGCATCCTGATAACATGGCAGCACAGCCACATAAATGTACCTGTGCATCTGGCTGCAGAAGGCCTTTCCATAGCTTTATTTTCTCGTTCAGAAAACCATTTCCTTTGAACCTGAGCTACCTTTTCTATCCTCTTTGTGTAACTCATATGTCTTTTGCTGGTGCTTGGAAACTCTTGTAAAGAAGTTCCCACTGAAATTCTGGCAAATTTTTTTTCCAGATACAAGACATCGGCTTGGTCTGTGTAGTTATATACTCTGTCAATATACTCGTTGTAGTTAAGATTGGTAGTATTGTAGATTCTGTGCTGTGTGAACAGGCAGACATGCACTGAAGGAGATGAATGATATGAAAAGAAAAAGGAAAACAAAAAAAAAAAAATGGAAATCCCATTGCATATTCAATAAGCCTGCAGTTCTCCCAGTAGAATAAGTCACTTCTTTCAGGAATGGGGGATTTCATAAGATCCATAAACACTTTTACATGTTTTTGTGCTTAACTGTGTTTTGGATTTGTAAGCTATATAAACCACAGCTGTTGCAGAGATGAGATGGACTTGAGTTGCAGCAAAAAACTTCTATCTCATTACAGTAGAAAACGAGTACACAAACTCCTAATTTAAATATGCATTGACACTGGGTATTATGAATAGGTTTGGTTTTGAAGATTTTTACAAAGGCAAATTTTACAAAAGAAAGGACCTCACAAAAAAACCCAAAACGTTGGGGACTTCAAAATGAAGAAAAACCTTTTCAATTAGAAAATAATGAGCAGCATAAAGAAACAGTGTATTACATATAATTTTCATCATGGAAACAGTCAGGTGATCTTTTCCTTGCCCTCATTTTTTTCCCTGCTGATTTGGGTGTCTGAAGCTCTGTCTCCCTGTGTGAACATTTACGCAATTAGTAATTAAGGCTGAATCTACTACATACATTAGACTTCAGCTGAGCACCTGTGTAACACGAGGGTTCAGTGTAGACATTTTTGGCTAGTTGGATGCTTTGTGCAATTTCACAATTGCACACCAAAGATTCATTAACCTGCTCTCATATTTAATTTAACTTCATTTAATTTTAGTGTTGTAGGAAGAATTACTTGATATTAATATGTTCAAAGCACTATAGATTTCCTTACCAAATTATTATCAGATTTGTTTTTAAATAACTTCTGATTCCTCAGGACAGGTGCTATTACATTTCCATACCACAAAAATGTTGAATACTCCCCAGAAATAGTCAACGATAGAAGCTAATAATTATGATAAAATTATTATTTATTTTCTCTGAGATTACCAGGAACATTTGGCATGGTTTATGTTAATGAGATGTTCAAAACCTTTCAGTCAAATGAACTCATATAGAACTATAGAATCATTTAGGTTTGAAAAGACCCTTCAGTTCAAGTCCAACTGTACACCTAACACCTCCAAGTCTGCCACTACACCATATCCCTAAGCCCGAAGTTGACATGTTTTTTAAATACCTTCAGGGCTGGTGACTCAGTCACTTCCCTGGGCAGTCTGTTCCAATGCTTGACAACATGTTTGGTGAAGAAATTTTTCCTAATATCCAAAGCAAACCTCCCCTGGCACAACCTGAGATTGTTTCCTCTTGTCCTGTCACTTGTTGCTTGTGCAGACTTGAGACCCGCTTCACCACAGCCTCCTTTCAGGCAGCTGTAGGGAGTGATAAGTTCTCCCCTCTGAGCCTCCTTTTCTCCAGGCTAAACAAACCCAGCCCTCTCAGCTGCCCCTCATAAGTACTGTTTTCTATGTTTTATATTCATAAAAAATAATTGATTTTCAAATAAATATATTCACACTGTATGTGAGATAAATGTGGAGTCATAGGACATTGAGTATATTGGGTTAAGTGAAGGAACAACAGAATTAATGAACAGCTTTAAGTATGCTGAATTTTGTTGTAATTAAAAATGTCTTTTAAAATATCACTAAGCAAGATACTCTTTGCTCTTCTAAAAGCAGATATTGAATCCATAATAATGATAGATATGAATAAAGACTGAATCGTATTTTACAAATTGGTCTACTAAGGTTTAAGGTGAGAAAGGACAGACTTCAAATTTTTGATTCCTTTCATCTTGGGATAAGTCCAGGAAAATTTGGATGCTAATTTCATAAAAAGTTTACTGTAATGCACTGCTGTTTCTAATTATTTCTTTGACATTCTCCCATCTTGGCTTCTCGAATTTCTATCTTCTATCAGTCTTGACCTTTACTACACCCTAATAATTTGCTGTATCTAAAATTTTTACTTACCGTGTGAGTCAGCACAGGCAAGCAGCCTGGGACAGGGACAGGGACAGCCACAAACCCACGGCTAAAGCACAAGGACTAAATTTATTTCCTTTACCTCACCGAAGCAAAACCAGGGCAGAGGCACACAAGCGAGACGCACACGCTCTTGAACCCAGCCCATGCCAGAGGATTACCAGCCTGCAGTTCACACTTGTTTATCAAGGGTTATTTCCAACTACAAAATCACTTGAGCATAGCTACAGTCCACCTTGCCAGTCACCCCTAATGCTAAACTCCACCTCACAACCCTGTAACCAGGATATTCAGATCTGAAGTGGCCTCTGGAGGTCACCTAGTTCAGCATCCTGCTCAAAGCAGGTCCATCTCAATTAGGTTACCAAGTATTTGTACAGTTATTTTAAGTATCTCTAAAGACATTTAGATTCCCTACCACCTCTCATAATAAAATAAATACATAATCTAACAGGATAACAACACCATACTTTTTTTTAATTTAATTTTTTTTATTTTGTAGTTCTCTAAGTTTCATCCCATAGACTTTATAAATAGCAGGAAATTTTATGTTTGCTTGTAGAGCAACTCTTCTGGCTTAGCTTTAGCTAAAGAAATTGCATTCACAAAGTGTAAGTACAGTTCATCGTGTGAACCAAGTGGATTCAATCACTTCAGAAGACCTCTTCTGAGCTCAACTAAAATGCTTATGTTGTCACACAAGGTTTTGTCTTTGGAAGACAATCCTGTCATGACCACCTGGTGATTCATTTACGTCTCTTCATCTTTGTTGACTGCTTCAATGAAAACACATCTGATTTTCTGTGTTATAACCTGGTAACAGTGATGACTCCTCCAAATTTGTGGTCATTTCTAGCAAACATAAATAGATCTTGGAGCTCCTCACAAAACTATAGGAAATTTGACATCTGCTAGAATAAAGAGATGATACCGATTTCTTGCTTTATAATGTTATCTGTTGGAAAAAGGATATCCCTGTCTGATTCTCTCTGAAACAGGGGGAAAATTCTGGGATAGGGTAAGATGACAGGTAAATATATGCTTACATCAAACACATAAATGGTTTGAATTTAGGCACAAATTAGAGTTGTTTTTTGGTTGGTTGGTTGGTTTTTTGGGTTTTTTTAATTAAAAAAAAGAAATTTTGTTGAAATTTTGATTACATATTCTTATCCCCAAAAGTATCAGTAAGAGAGGCAGCTGTTCCTTTAGTAATGTGGACTGTGCTAGGGGTCTTAAGAGTCAAGACAGAGTTTTTCAGGAAATCAAGTTTTTCTCTAACTCACTTTGATTCTGAAGAAAGTCCTTATTATGTAATCCTTCAAAAAAGTGATATCCTGGGAGTCCCAACAGAAGTTTAGCATTTTGGCTGTTAATTGAGACTTGCAAATTAGAGCCAGTGACCAAATTATGCTCTTGGTTATGCTGTATAGCCAAGAAGTCACTGAGGGCCGTAATACTTCTCTCAGCTAGAGAACACAGTAGTTTTCAATCTAAACTCAATTTAAGGGAAAATAGCAAAACTGAGAACAAACCTGAAACTTTTATGACAACGTAACATGAATTTTCTGTAACGTAGTATGAAATTCTCCTTCAAAAATGGCCTTTGCCCCAGCAGAAATGGATTTGTGAGGATTTATAGGTATGGTACCAAAGCAATCTTTACAAATATGTAGCTACACACACTCTGGTTACACTGTGGTAATTTAAACCTCACAGGCATGTTTGTACACTGTTCTTTTTTTCTGCAGTCCTGTAGGAAGGTTCAAAAGTTTTGGTGGCTTGACAGTATGTTGCTTTAATGCTGAGTTCTTTTTCTTCCCATTTAAGTACACAGCCTCAGGTCTGGCTAAGAGGTAAATATTAATAGATAAAACTATAATACCCTGAAAATAATACAACCCCTCCTCAACTCTTTCCTGTTTTGTTGTGATTTTTTTTTTTTACTGAGTCTTTATTCCAGGTCAAACAGGCCCCAGGTCCTGTAATAATCAGCATACAAAGTACAGTGAAAATAATGGTAGTGCATCAGGTCCCTTACCCTTTCTTACCTGAAAACAAGCTCTACATTGTGTTCATATGCTGAGGAAAACGCTATTGATGGTTCTTCCTACCATGTGGGACTGCTTGTGGCAACTCACCAGAAATGGCAAGAGTGAGAGGAGCAGAAACAAGGACAATAGGATGGGTGCACATGAGCAGGAATGGGAAGGAACATTGAAACACTAAATTTTCCTCATTATCTAGTGCTCTCTGCTATCTAGTGCTATCACTGCTCCATATTTGCATGAGCTGCTTTTCCCAAGCACTGCAAGCAGTCTACAGGACCCTCCATAGAGGGATGCTGTGTGGTACCTGTTATATAAATACATATATGTATCACAGAAATAAACAATTTAAGAAGAAAAACAATGTACAAAATGTGAATGAGAAAAAAAATTAATTCATAAAAATAACAGTGGTGCAAGCGGACTGCTATTAGTTTCACTTTTTAAAAATGAAGTAAGTTTTACAAAGGTATAGGATGGTCTTTATTACCCTATTTTTATGCTGACTTCAGTGCAATACCCTGGGGGATAAATCTAGTTGCAATCTTCAAGCAACAAGCAACCTCTCTTCATTAAAAATGAAACATCCCACTTAATAGAAGACATCAATTATCCTATGCTTTGTGTCAGAGGTAAATCAGGGGTGACATTATGGAATCAACAGAGTAGTACTGGGGTTAAACTGTTTGGAAATTACATTTTGCCAGATCAGATTCTTCCCAGAATTTCTCATTATTAACACATTTTTATGATCCTTCAGTTGAAATTAAACTGGCACAGAAACTGAATAGGCTGTCTCATGTCCTTTAGTCTCTATGTAAACAAAGCAAGGCGTTTTCTAGGTGTCATCTGTCTTGTTTATTTGACTGAGAAAATTATAATTTCCTTTCTACCTTCATTTCGGTAAAGCTGATTTTGTGTGTTTGTATGACATTTTGTCATATAAGAGAAACACTTTGCTTGTAGTTAGAACCACTAGTATTGACTGATCTGGAGCCCTGATGCAAAACAATGCCATCTCAAGGACATATCTTATTTCAGGACAGTTCTTAAGGATGTAGACTTACCAGATGAGACTTCTTGATGTCAAAGGCTATGACTCAATATTAATGCACAGAATTATTTTTGTCTTGACTGGAATCTAATGGTTAAAATAAGTAATAGTGAAGGACTTGAAATTAAACCTACATTTTATCAAAATTAAAGTACTATTCAAAGGCCCAAAATTGTTCCCCTCAAGACCCAGTGGTCAATAAATCTGACAATAAATCTGATGTGCAGGAAAGGACATGCAGGGGAACAGCTTACCTAGTTTGTACTTATGAGGGAAGATTTTCATACACTAAATTACTTAAATTGGTTATGTTTAGGATCATGTTATAGAAGAAACCAGAACAGGACATACAGGGTTCCTTACATTCCTCTAACCTTACCCTCAATGATACATTTTCTCTCTCAGTTTGAAATGATACTTCTTTCAAGCTCCATCTTTGGTCCCCTGATCAACCATTCTAAATTAATTCTATTTTTTCATCTGGGAGTCTGTGGAAGAACTACGTGTGTTTCAGGAGTGTGGATACATAGTATGTGAAGCTAAAATCTGTCAGCATTTCCTGAGAATGTCTTTTGTGGAGGGCAGCCCCAAATATACCTTGAACCACCCACGAAAGGAAGCACAAGTCTCGCTTTTCCCAAAGCAGCTGTTTTAGCACTTGTTCATTCTCTTTAGTTTGTGTTTGTCCAGTTCCCTTTAGCAACAGAAGAGACTTTTACCTAAGAGAACCCAAAAAGCAATCAGAAAAAAACAGCAGAGGGTTCCCTAAAATCCTGGTGCTAAACATGGCTGAGCATCTTGCTGTTTCTCCACATAGCAGATACACAGGACTGTGTAGGTTCAGTGCCTAAAGAAAGAAGGTGACCCACATGAAAATCCCTGACAAGAGAAAGCAGTTATTTCTTTAGCATGGCAAGTTTTGACCGCAATGACACCTCGGTATCACTCACTGTCCTAAGCTTTCTGGGCATGAGGCCAGGCGGGGTTTGGTGATGATGTCTTTGTGCCCTATATCCGTCATACCCGTTTGTTTCAAAGTTGTTTAATAATGGTGTTATAAACTTTTGTACTTTTCTCACATAGGAGGATTTGATTAGGTTTCCTAGATGATAATGAGCACAATAAATATATGCCCGTACTATTGCTGTGTGTATTCAAAAGCAGTAAATTACTCATCATTATTCTATTGCAGGAATGAAATTAAAAGACTCTGCCATTAGCCAAATGATGATGGCTATAACTTTTTAATCAAAACATATAATTTTATGGCTTATAAGTTAACTAATGGTTGTGGAGCCTGACATGTGGTTGATACATGATCATAACACAGGTCTCAGGGAGGATCCTTGTTGATATGGAAAAATAAAAGCAGTTCAAAAATAGAGCAAGTGCCTTGTTTTGCATCAGTAGTACTCACCTTTTGCTATTCCTAGACACAAACATGAAGACTGATATCTCTAGATTTGTACTGTGATGGTGCTTCTCCTTAATATAACCTCTTCTGTCTGCAGCCTTCTTTGTAACAAACTGGGTGTGAGGCCTTCAGCTGTCAGTGTTTCAAGAATCTACAGCCCACCTCTGATATGTCTTGGCTGCACAGCCTTGACTCAGGCTGTTAAGTTGAGACAAAGTTGTCACAATGTCTTTCTAGTCTTCGAGAATTTTTGAGACATGGCTAATGAGGAGATCAATAATTTGATGAGAAAGATATTGGCCCAACAGGGTATAAAATCTTAAAGGGAAGAAGGTAATGAGGATTCATCCAGCTGTTAGTGCTATTGATGTATCAGTATTGATGGAACTGGTAGATGACAGCACCTCAAGAGCAGTCAGGAGCTCTCTTCCAGCTCCCCGACTCTCTTCCCCCACTCCATGATCCTCTCCTCACCAGCAGAGTATCTTTGAGTACCTTATTGGGGTGGAGAACATGCTAATGACTGGCCTAGCAGCCTGTGAAATCCTACCCACCTTCTGTGCAAGTTGACCAATACGTCACAACTTTATACTTTTAAGTATCCTGTTTACAGATCACCTTTGCAAAGCCCAGGACACTTAGACAAAATGGCCCCCCAAAATTTAAAAATATAGGGATTTGTACACCCCTTTTCAGGAACAAAACACACTGCATTTGCCGAGAAGAAAACTTAAGAATACATACTCTTTTGGAGACAATTTGATAAACCATGTATTTTTCTAGAGGTACAGAACTGAGTCACACAAACATAACAGCTTGTAAACACAGGGAAGTTTGCTAGCTTTGCTAAATGCACCATGTCAGCATATATATGGAAATAGAATGTAAGGTTATCAGGACATCTTAGATCATAGAGTATCCTGAGCTGGGAGGGACCCACAAGGATCACCGAAGTCCAGCTCCTGGCCATGCATGGGACAGCCCCAAGAATTGCATCATTGGCTTGAGAATCTTGTCCAAAATCTTAAACTCTGTCAAGTTTTGTGACATGATCACTTCCCTGGGAAACCTGTTCCAGTGCCCAGCCATGCTCTGGGGGAAGAACTTCTTCCAAATACCCAACCTAAACCTCCCCTGATACAGTTTCAGACCATTCCCTTGAGTCCTGTCACTGGTCACAAGAGAGATCAGTGTCTGCCCCTCTTCTTCCTCTCATGAGGAAGTTTCAGACTGCAATGAGGTCTCCCCTCAGTCTCCTCTTCTCCAGGCTGAACAGACCAAGTGACCTCAGCCACTCCTCGTATGGCTTCCCCTCAAGGCCCTTCACCATCTTTGTAGCCTTGCTTTGGATGCTTTCTAACAGCTTTAAAACTTTCTTATACTGCGGTGACCAAAACTTGGGTGAGCAAAAGAGTGTGAAAATCCATTTGCTAGCTTGAAGGTCCAGATATTATCTAGATAAGTGAGACCAGACAATTTTCATTTCCTTCACTTGAAAATCAGAGAGAACACAAAGCTGAGAAAGTGGAAGATTGCCCTTAGTTTTCAAAAGAGGAAGTGGGAGTTAATAGGTTGATCTACACCTTTAAATCCATCTTTTTTTGTGTCTTCCCAAGCTTGGATTATATTTTCTGATTTGGAATGATTTTTAACTTGTTTGCAAGTTGAGTAGTGGTGTAAAAATGATGAATTGTCTATAATACAGGATCAATACAGATACTGAACTGAAATAATGGAAAAGATTTTTGACTTTGGCAAATGTCAGATGAGCTCAAAGAGAGCTTGACTGTAAATACCTAGGACAGGATTTTACCTTTTTTATAGAGGTGTGTGTGCAGCATAAGCAGTTTAACTGTTCAATGTGATAAGTAGAGAAATGGTTTCTGCTTTTTTCTACTATCTTTGTTCCTTCTTTCCAGAATTTAAAAATTTTGATTCTGTATATGTATTTTCAAGCAAGCTGTACTGTTGCTGCGGTGTATGGTCTCTCCTTGTATTTAAATCTGTTATTAAAATAGTGTTGTAGCAGCGCTCTCTAATGAGATTTCTGCTTGCTTCTCTGGTGATTTCTTGCTGCAGGGTGAGGGCTCTGGGGCACTTATGCTCCAGGGCACAGTGAGTGGCTGCTGAGCTGGCTGTAACACCAGATTTTACCCTGGGGGTAAATTTTCACATTCTGTAGTGCTTTCATTCTAAATAACAAAGCTTCAAGTTTCTCTCAGGAGCTAAATTTTCCAGAGAATTACCAAAATCATCATGGTAAAATGCTTTCTTCTCCCAAGTTATGTTCAAATACTTAATCTTGGTAATGCCTGCTGTAGCAACACTAGCTCCAAATTCCCCTCTATGGCATAGAATTTAAGATTCTAGATGGAACTGTAGATAGGAATCAATACTAAACACTGTGTTTAGAATTTGAGTAAGTCTAATAGTTTCCCACCAGAAACATACTCAAAATGAACATTTTGGTTTTTGACCAAACATTTTGCAATAGACAGCTGTGCTGTAAAAATAAACATTTAAACAGTTATGTTTGTTATTTCTTAATTTCAGCCTCATATTGCTCAAGTCAGCACAATAAAAAGGTCTACTATTTCAGCATGTAGGGGTCAGTACTAGATGCTCTCTTTGCTTGATATTGAGCTTTCTTTTCTTCTTTTTTTTTAAATAAGGAACTCAACCCTAAATATAATCACAACTCAGTGTCGTTAAAATACTAGAGTGATCAGAAATGTCATACAAGTGATGCACAGAAACAGGATAAAGTTCACTGTAGGCCACACCTGCCACCAAGCTTCATATCTGCATCATGATGCTTTTCTGCTCCCAAGGCTCACTTTTGTTGTAACTTTTTTTTATGTTGAGGTTGGTTCATCATAAAAAGAACAGCTGCTCTTTGTCACCCTAAATCTTTCCAAGGTGATTTAGATTGTTGAGGTTTTTTTTTTTAAACCCAACATATAAGAGACAACTGTCCTACGTACCCAGGGACCTGGAATTTTTTGGTCCCTTCTGTTCTTTAATGGATATTCTCCAAGAAACCCTGGCAAGTAATCTCTGCCCTTTCAGAACTGAGGAAGTAAATCAGCCAATTACCAAAGCTCTGATGGTGTTTATAACATAGATTGTAATTGCAGGAAAATGTAATAAAAACAAAGAAGCACAAAAAGGTATAAGCATAAATTTCATCAGCTTGAAGACAAGGGAGCTGGTGATGAACATTTCATTAATGCTAATAAGAGTGCAAATGCCTCGCCATGTTGTGTTGGAAGTCTATGCTTTGGAGGCTAATAACCTTAATTTCAAAACTGATGAGCACACCACAAGACTCAGATTGAAATAACAAAAAGTTATTTCATTTCTTAAATTTTCTTATCCCAATTATTTTGGGATTGTTAAAAATTAGGATAGAAATTGCAAGGGAAAGACACTTTGGAGAGCCAAAATGATTAGATGAGAGAGAAATGTAGTTCCGTTTTTCCTTAATGAGAAGGGAATGTAGTTCTTTCTTTTTCTTACGTGTTGAAATGCAAGAAATCTTAACATTACTGCCATTATGCAAATAATATCAAATTCAAACTCTTGGCAAATTTCAGCTGCAATTTCTCATGTGAAAAGACTGTAAAATCAGAATCAGTAGTATGATATGAAGTTCAGAGATAATTATTATTTTTAAATTATACTAAGCAGTACAAATGATCTTACATTGAATGATGATGGAAGTGAACAACACCCCTGGGCCATCATTTCATGCATCTCCTGGTGATGGCCCTGGCACTCCAGAGGCAGGACAGGATGCTGCCTCTGCCTGAGAGAGAAATGCCAGTGTTTGGTAAAATTCTATGTGGGGCACAGTGATGAGAAGACAGGAAAGACTGTGGCAGGTACAGAAGACTTCATGTGGCATTACATTTTTAAATAAGCATGGGGTGGTACTTAAGAGAGCAGCAACTTACCTTTTATAAGTCCCACAGCCTCAGATTCTCCATGTGGGTGCAGTAAGGCATCAAAGCCTTTTTCTGTCAAGTTTATATACAAAGTAGATAATATGAAGCCATTAATTCATCTGTTAATGAAATGTATTGATTTCCTATTTTAAACCAGTAAATCAATTACAAAACTTTATTAATCCGTTTATTAGCCAAGAGCACTTACATTAATAAAAATAGTCAGCAGTATTTCACTTTGTTAAAACATTGTAAAAGCAGAAAGTATCTCTTGAAAGTACCATGCATTCTGGAAAATGTCCAGTTGGCAAATGTAGTACTTGAAGACCAGACACTCATTCACAGCAACATCTAAATAAATTGCCTGACTGGTGGGTCCTAGGAGCATGCTTTTGTGTTTCTTTGTGTTTGTACATGGACAAGTCCATGGGAAGACATAGCTCATATCAGACTGAAGGGGTTTGTGCTCCTGTTAGTGTTGTTTCTGTCCCTTGGGTATACATCTTACCATGGTGTTGGTATGGATCCAGAGGGAGCACTTTCCATGAGGGAAAATGGTAGCAGCAGGCTTGCTTTTTTTACTGTGGTCGAGATATAGGCCTTTCTTTACACGTTGTGAGCACATAATTTTTTGTGACTTCTAGGATTTGTGCCTTGTGCAGAAACTGACTCCATAACTATTCAAGTTAATGACACAGGACAAGGAAACTAGCTCAAGAATCTTCACATAATTGCAGCATGTTGTTGAAACAAATAATAACAAAAACCTGTTAGCATGCTTCCTGGCATGGCTTCAGTTCAGGACAAGTAATCTGCCCCACACAATTCCTGAATGTGGGGTTGAGGCTGGCACAGACCAGGGCTTCTATCCACAGGTCAGTGTGAGGCCGCCCGCTCTGGAAAGCAGAAAGTGTATCCACATGCTATGGTTAGAAAGCACACTATGACCTTTCCCAGAAACCAGACCCTGTTCCATGTGTTTATAGATAAGCAGCCGGTGATCTCGCTCTACTTGCCAGCTCACCTTAAATGACATGCCCCCTTTAACGGGTCAGGCATATGAAACAGGCTCTCTCTTTTCTCCCACTGACATCTCCCATTATGAGCCTTCGAGAAGAGGAGCTAAGGGCCTGATACAAACTCGGGCAGGAGAAGGAGCAAGAGCAAACAGAAAAGAACATGTTCTGTCTCTAATTTTCTTTGGTCTGCAGCAGGAGAAAGGTGGTAGGGGAAGATTGTTCCCAACCTCAGCAGCTCCCCTGTTTATCAAGGACAAGAAAATGAAAAGGTCTCACTACAATCGGATGAGATAATGGGGAAAAAGTTAAAGCAATAGTATTTTGGTATGGACTGAAGTTAATAACTCAGCTAGTGCTGTGAGTCATTACACACCGATCATCTCAACTCTGCCCCTTTCCTGGATTTTCAAGCAGGAAAGCATAATAAAAGACTTTCCTAAATTCTAAGCGTACATATGCACATGCATATACACCTATTTTAATAATACAAATACTGGGGAGATCTATACTAGATGTTTCATAAGCAGTTGGTGTTAGTGGGTCACAGTTACTCTTAAAATAATATTCCTAGCATGTTCTTCTATGAAATGGCTCACAGATCATCTGCATGCTTTAAAAAAACAGGACTAGTTTATGATGAAAAATAGCTTACTTGGCTATGTCTCTTATTAGAAAGTACGTAAAGATAATTTATGTGCATGGTAGTGACAAGAGATTTTGAGCAGAACACACTATATTATGGTGTCATCAATTAATTTGTCAACATGTTAGAACTATTGCAATGGCACGGAAGAATCTGCCAGGATATCCTGTTTACAAAATAGCATAGCATGCAAAATTTGATTCTTACTGGTTTTGCAAAAGATGTTCTGTGAGTGACCTGCATAACATAAAGGAGAGAGTATTAAATGTCTAACACAAGCTAATTTGTGAACAACAGAGAAAAGTCGAGACTGTATTATTAATCAGTCAATAGAAAATGATAATTTGCATTGAGAAACGCTGTGAAGAAGGTAATGAATTGGACATGGTGCCTATGGCACTGTGCATTAATATAGAATTTATTTCTGCTTTCAAGATATCTTTTGACAACATTAGATATTACTAGCTAGAAATAGTCTGCCTTTGCCTATCTCACTGTGCAGTTAGGACAAACAATTTAAGATGACCTATTGAATCACTGGGTTCTACAGAGTTGTGGATGAGAAAAACAGAAGCATCTTAGCATGGGGAATAACAGAAAACTGGTCTGGAAGGGATCCAAAAAGGTCAGTTAGACTATGCCCTGTTCCAAGGCAGAATAAGCTCTATATAAATCATCTCTGACATATGGCTGTGTTATGTCCTGCTCAAAAAAACCCCAGTGAGGCAGACACTACAGCTCCCTGGGCAGTCTTCATTACTCAATGATCTTTCCATTAGAGAGTTTATCTCTGGCTGCAGTGTAAGACCCTGCTTCTTTTCCTGTTGTTGCTTGATAGAGATAAAAAAAAAGAGGTTTATTCCCTTTCTCTTTGCAACAAGGATGTGCTGCAGAAGAGCAGAACACTCTCAGGAGAGTGGTCTACATATGGAGACTGTGACATGGGCCATACTCTTTTCCCAGTCCTAGCAACGCTGGGAGGCCTGTTCAATTAAACTCATGTAATGAGTTATCTATCTTTACAAGTTCCTGAACAGAAAGCTAAAGTGTTCATTTAAACCTTGCTGACATGTCCCCATCACCTTTCCCTGTGGGTACTTTTAGCTCAGATCACCCAAGAGGAGCACACAAATACTCTGTATTCCCTCTGCCCTGGCCACAGACTGGGCATTTGCTAGCTGTGTGTGATGGATCACGTTAGCAGGATACGGTCATTGAGCCTGCTAGTCTGTGTGCCAGCTCAGAGAGCAACCAGAGAGAACTCACACCCTTCCAGAGCTGCCTTTTTTAGTACTAAAGGACTGCCTGTCTGGGGAGGTCAGTGTGCGTCAAGTCAGGACACAGGCATGGCAGCGATGAGCTGCTCCATAAGAAATGTCTGCGCAGGAAGCATGCGCAGAACATCGGGAATGAAGGAACAGCAGGCTGACGAATTAAAATACTTCTCCCTGCTTTCCTGACCCAGTTATGGAGCTCTGTGTGGAAGTCAGACCACAGTGTGCCTTGGGTGACCTGGCAGGAGCTCAGCTGCGATGTGACGCAGAAGGGACATGGCACCAGCACAAGGCTGTACATGGAGACAGCCTGGTGCCTGGAGGGGCCTGTCAGCAGCAGAGCCTTGCTCAGAGGTAAGGCTAACCGCCCTGGCTCCTGAGAAGAAGTTCTAGATCTTGGATATGAGGTGCTGTTAGTTAGTGAGTCCATGCACAACTGGGTTCATAAAGGAACAGGGCCTCCAGGAGCAGGATGTGTGAGGGTCTCAGTGCAGGGAAGGTAATGTCCTCTAATTTCATACAGCCCCTCACTTCTCAAAAATGTAATTTCCCGTGTTAGCCCCAGAAATGCTTTTGTGCGATGCAGCTGACTTGACATTAAGTATGGGACAAATTATTTCAGTCTTAATGTACAGTATGGAGAAAGTGGAACATGACATAACCTAGCACTCTGATGTCCCCATGTAGATGTGCCCTCATAAGTAAAAGTAGAATTTAGTTCAAACATGTTTATCTTTCACCTGACATATTATCTTTCCTCTTTTCTGTGGTTTTCACTTTGTTTCTAACCAATCTCTGTTTCCTCAGTGGAAGGTAATGGTTAAATATTTTTCACGTGATTGCAGTTTGAGAGTTCACCCTTCCTTAATATGAAAGGTAACCTAGAAAATTAGAAAAGTCCACAAATTTAGGTTTAATACCTTCTCTAATCTAATCTTAATCTTAATCTTCTGCCTTTATAGCATATATGAGTCATAAAAGTATGTGCTGATACAAGATAATTTTAAGAACAAGAAATACTGCTGAGTGGTTGAGTCAGCAGGTTTCATCCTAACAATTAATTTTCTAGCTTTTATGCTTGCGTCCACATTAAAACAGCGAACACATTATTCTGCCAAAGAATCCCCATCCCCACCAACTGAACAAAATAAAAATCAAGTAATGAGCTAGGCAGAACTGTGAAACATGCACAGGCACACACATTGCTTTCAGAACCCTTTCAGTATCTCCTTTACTTCTATGCATGCATTAATATTTTGAATACATGACATGATAACGAAAACAAGACCCATGGTTATGGTTTGCAGTAGGATTCTAAACTTCCTAAAGAAATTGAAGAAATTTGAGATAACAATTGTATAGTGTGTTTAGCCTATGGATTCCCTTCTTTTGTTCTTGAACAAGTCTGAAAACAACTCTGTATTGATAGACATGTAACAGATACCAGAAAAACACCTGCTGTGCACAGAAGTTGTCCGCCTCAGTGCTTTAAACATAACTACTCAAACCTTTGCAAATTATTATATTCTATCAGGCTGAGTAGATTTTTTTTTTCCCTCAGAACATACATATTTTCTGAATGTAGAAAATTGGCATGTCTATATGTAAGAAAAACATTCCTGATGAAAGCTTGGCTTTAAATACATCTTTCTTCTCTTTGACATCTGGGCATAAGGCTGAGGAAGAAGAGTGTGGTTTTCTTTTCGTTTTCTGTAAAGTACTTTGCTTTCCTCTGGCAACTTGCTGATTTCAGTCTTATGGTAAATTTCTTAAATGTCACTTGTATTTATGAATAATAAAATTTTATATATGTATTTGTGACTTTTCAGCATTTAGTTTTAGGGTGGAGTGTATGTGTTAGAATACATAAATGCAGAGAGAGTACATTAAGAGAAAATTTTGTTGCCACAATATGGTATTTTAAAAAGACTTACATATGCACATAGGGATAATGGAAATGGGAGCATTTTCATACCACAGAAAATAAGTTAAGGACAGAACTCTGAGAGTGTTTCCAGCAGCAGAGATGTGCTCTTTCTCAGCTTTAAATCCCATATCAACAAACTTGGTTAAGCCTTTAAAATCCACAGAGGTTTGGTATTCTTCATGTTGCTAGGAATCCCAGAATGTACATATTCTTAAAACAATATGTTTTTGAGACATATCCCATTGGTTTGCTGTGAAAAATACATTAAGAAGCCTAAAATAGAGAAAAAAGCCTAAACTATGGCTTCCAGCCACAGAGACAAAGAGCCTTGCATGAGGCAGAATGTAATTAGGAATTTGCAATACAATGATGCTTAATGCCTTCCCAATCTGCAGGCTAATCAGGATGGTGCAGATCATTTATTCTGCAGCCTGATGCAGCCCATAATTGTTACCTTTGGGCAACCTTGTCCAGTCTGCAATGGCTCCTTTTCTTACTGGTCTTTTGGGACATGGTTGTTGAATCAGGGAATAGTCTGAATTCTGGAATTGTGACTGTGACCTTGACTCTCTGTTTGAGGGTAAATACTCATTTTAGTCAAGACTACAATGATGTATTGCATTCTGGGCTTTAATATTTATAACACCCTTAGACAAAAGGTGCTGTATATTGCAAATTACAGTTATAAGACTTTGCCCTGAAGTCTTTTTTTTTTCAGTTAACCTGATCAAGGGGATTTAAATTGAATTAGCATTTGGTATGTATATTATTATTAATACATACCAAGAGAAATATTCTGGCTTGTTTTGCCTGTTTTCAGGAGGATTTAAACTGTTCTAAGCTGCATTAAAGAAGGTGAAATCAGAATAATTCATTTTCCTTATATTGAGATGAGGTCCTGAAGAATCTTAGCTTAATAGAAATTAAAATTATTTGCTTACACATTAAATCAGAATATAGAGTTAGTAGCAAGTAAAAAAAAAGAAATTGGATAGAAAATACTTTAGATGTGACTCATGATCATGAGTGTTCAGCTCAGAAATCTGAACTTGGGTTTGCCTAAATGTCAGAGGATGTTGCTTGTACGTAGGATTCAACTTTCAGTGTTTTCCTCTTGCTGTTTTTGCTGTATTCCTTTGGGTTACCTTTGCCCTACAAAGGGCTCTTGGTTACTACACAGTGTAGTATACGTGAACAGCAAATTAAAAGCAGAGGAACACATCTACAGCACAACAGTCTATTTTAGTACCTAGTGAAACTGGGGTAAAGGTTACTGCTGGTTAGCAAATATTTTGGCAGCACATATAAAGGAGCAAAAGGAAATCCAGAGTGCTGAGCTTTGCATTATCAAAGGCTTTTCAATGTGTATTAATTTTTAAACACCATAAATTGCTTGGCTTGAACATACAGGTGTAAAATAGCATTCAATAATATTTTTTAATACAAAGGCTTGAAACAAGGAGCTGCTGACACAGATCTTTTGAACACAACTCCACCATTACATCTCTTAAATGAAAAAAATTTACTTTTGAGCTGTTTCATATCAAGGCAGCAGAATACCTTGGCTGGAAATATAAAATAGGATGAACCACTTATCCCTGTTGTTCCTCCTACATGTGTTTCAGCAGAAACAGGATAATATTCTTTTAGGCCTTGACTTTACTGACTAGTTACCTTAAATTACCTAACTTAAATAATACCCACAGGGTTTAATTCGCAGGAATGTAAATTTAAAAAGCAGAGAGAATGGGCAGACATGGTTTGGAGTGCAGAAAATGGCAGTTCTAGCAGAGGGATCCCATGAGCTCCCCTCTCCACTTGAGCAGCAACAGCATCCAAGTTGAAAACTGTCCTCTAACCTGAGAGCGTAAGTACAACCTCGTGTACGACTCAGTCTGAAGTGCAAAGCTTTGCCAATGTGGATGAGTATTCAAACAGGCCTTGAGATGGCCTTGTACTCCGGGCTGACACTCCTGCCAAGGCAGGCCTTTAGTCCTGAGTGTGTCCCACAGCATGGGAAGCTCATCCTGCTCACTTTGCGAAGCCAGGCTTGAGGCAGCTCTGAGCCTGGCAGCCCATCTCATGCTCAGTCTATGGGGTGGAGTATTTCACTGCAAGTGAATTACATAAGAATTTACAATAGCTCATGGAAGGTGTACTCATTATTAGTTTGATATTCACTGGACACTGTATTTCAGCCAAGTTTTCCTTAAAGAGTACTACGTAGAGATTACTCACAGAAGGCTAGGCAGATAGAACTTTGTAGAACAAAGCAGAACTTTGCTTATGTCTGAAGAACAGGGATTTTCACGGTAAAGTTAGTGTTGTTTCCTGTTTCTCAGAATTCCAGGGGACTTTGAGCAGCGCAGTATGTAACTTGGCATGCTGTGCTTCCAGACGCTCTAATGCATATTTGCTCCAGTTCTTCAGCAATCCTCTGTATCTTACTTGCTTGATGCTGGGAAGAGAGGCAGGGGAGGTTACAGCTGAAAAGTACATGATGTTGTTTTGAACACATTTTTGAAAGATGGAGCAATATTCTGAACTTCCTCACCAGTTCAGTCTCTCTCCAACTGAATGAATGCCAGGGACTGACAGCAGCAGTCCTTGATGCAACAGAACCAGCATTTGAGGTTTTGCTCGAAATAAAAGCGTTTTCCACAAGAAGTTGTAAGCTATTTAAAATGTAAGTCCTTTCACCTTCCAAACAGATTTTCTCATAATTACATCATGTACTTTTCAGTCACCCCATAAAACATAAGGCAACTGCAGAAGGGATTGCAGTGAGACTCTGAATAAATAGGATCTATAGGTCAAACTACACAAAAGATGTATGCTACAACATGAATTCAGCAGGTATTTTCTTCCACAGCTATCTTTGAAAATTACTTCCCTAAAGAGGCTCAGCACAGTCTGTACCTAGTTATTATCATCACCATGTTTTTTACCTTGCTTTCCTGACTTGTAAGCATGAGCAGTGAAAAATTCTCCTCAACAGCACCCCGTGATGATTTCAAAGCAAGGCATGGCCACAAATGGTTTTCCCGGAAGATCTAACTGCTTATGGCAGCAGGTCGAACAATTGTTTTTTCATACGTTATATAATTTTAAATTAATGTAGCAGGAAGTTTGTAGATTTTGACAAGTAAAACTCTTCCAGGACTTTCTTCAGAATGGGGTGCACAGACAATAACTAAAGAAACCCAAACGTTGTTGTAAAAATATATTTCCCCTCAAAAGTGGTAGAAAATGCCAGTCGTTCCCTTGCATCTGTAGCAAAAATAAATATGCTTATCAGAAAAAAATGGTGCATAAATAGTTGAACAACAAATTGCCTAAAGCATCAGCTACTATAGGGTGGACCTAGCAAGGGATTTCAACTTTCGAGGACTACAACAAAGTCTTTGTTTTAATCTCATAGTAGGAAAACCAGTACCAAGTAGGTACAAAGGATCAAATTTCAAAAGATGTAGTTCTGAGGGTTAAAAACCTTTGTGAGTGTAAGTTTTAAACTTCCAATACAGAGGCTAACTTGGAGTTACAGTGGTACAGAGGGATTGCCACACAGAAGTGCAAAGTTCACACATAACCTTTCTGAGATGAATCAAGTGGCACAAAAGATGCCTTGCTGTGCTGAGCATTAGAGGTAGAGAAAAAACGTACAACCCAAGCTCCTTCCCGTCCCCGTGGAGCCCTACATGTCCCAGCAGAGAAGTCAATGGTGCAGCCCATGTTCCCCGGAGTGTGAAGCCTGTGGTGGTACCGGGCTTACAGTGGAGGGAAGAGCACTCTGGTGTGGGTTCTATAAAAATAGCAAAGAGATTTTGGCCCTTGGAAAGTTTTTTTCATGAAAGCTGACTGTGCTTATTCTGTTGTATCAGAACTCAGCCAGAAAATGTTGCTCTTTTAAAGTAAATAAATTCTGTTAAAATCGGTGGCTGCTCTAGTTGATGTGATTGCAATAATAAGAAAGGCTCCTTTCTTGTGTATCAGCATTACTAGAACTCTCCATGTGCTTAACAATTAACAGTGACTGAAAGTAAGAAACGATATCATTCTGGATGCCATTGTCTATAAATTGGAAAACTGAGATTGCAGGAAAATTCAGGCAGGGTGGCAAATGAAGTGGCAGGGTCTCCCCCTTTTGCTGCCTTCAAAGTGAGATTAAGTGTTTTCTGGAAGATATTATTCAGCCAGAGAGAAGTCTTTGGGCTCAGCAGAGGCCAATATCCTGTGGCTGCCATTGCACAGAAGCTTGGATGTGTTTATTTAGGAGTCCTTAAACTCAATGAAACCATGAAACACCAGAGGAAGGGCTCCAGCCCAATAGGTATGGGCTGTAAGAGCTGAAAAAAGGCAAGGGAAAGCAAAGACAACAATGAGGAGAGGAAAGAGATAGAACATTTGCAGTCTTATAAATCAGAAATGAATCCCTTGTTGGCAACAGTTCTACATCAATGTAGCAGCAGAACAAGACCTATAGGCAGCTGTGTCAAAAAAGCCTTGCAAGGGAAAGTGCAGTGTTTCTCAAACCTGAGTCTCTCTAGAGGCCTTCGGGGAAAAAAAAAAAAGGAAAAAAGCTATAATATGCAGCTATAAAGGATTTTTTAGCTTTCATGGAATGTGAGGCAACTTAGTACATTTTTCTATGTGCACAGGTAATCGTGTTGCATTTCTATGTTCTTTCCAGTATCACATGCTTCGTGAGTAAATTTTTTTCCTGCTGCTGGTAGCTTATAAAACATTGATAGTAAGATACATGAGTAGTGCTGTAAATACTGCAAAAAGGATTGTAGTGCATGTTGCAGAGAACCAATAAACAGCCAACAATGTATGGGTAAATTTGAAATGACTGGCTGCTCTTCAACAGTGCTCTAGGAAAATTGTGATTTTCAGTTACGATCTGTTCACTCAAATTAAAATCTGATGACTGCCTCAAGATGTTCATTTATTACCCAAAATAAATCAAACTGAGAGAACAGGCAACAATATGTGATTGTATTCAAAGGCAACGCATCAGCACCTATGGGTAGAATTTCTAGCAGCAGTCAGATAAAAGTGACTGGAAATAAGAGTACAACAATAGATCACATCAGGACAGGATATTATAGAATCTCAGCTTGGTTCATAAATACAAAATAATGAGCTACTGCTTTCATAGTCTTACCTGTCAAACTGTATTAAAAAACTTGAAAAAATGTTATTGTCACCCATTACAGCTGAAGATCTGGTCAAAAAATTTAAATAGATTGTACTAAAATGGGTACATTGGCTTTTTTTATTTATGCAGACCTGAAAACAAGAAAAAGAAAGATAATAGAGTATGTGCTGCTCGTTTTCAGGTTTTCTACCTGTAGCAGATGTGTGCATGGCTCAGTCTTGTGTGCAGGCATTGCCTGAGGGTTCTCTGCCCACGAGAGTATATTAAGCACTGGCCTTGCCCAGGGACCACTGTGCAGGGAGAATTGTCATCATCACATCTACATAGCACAGAGTGTGCTATCCCCTCTGAACACAGCAAAGATGTTCAGGATGGTGTAGACTTCCACCAGACAGGAAAATAGCAGGTGGTGGTGGCCTGCAGGCTTTCATTGCATCCACAGCGACAATAGATTTACTAACACCAGACTGCTATGCCGTGGATCTAAAGGAGTCCGGCAGAAACAGCTTTCAAGAAAAAATGCCCATACATTTCTAGACTTGGAAAATGTAAAGAGGAGGAGGTGTGATACCTCTCCAGCACTGAGCAGTTTCTGTGATGGAACCATGAAAGCAATCTTGTCTGTCCAGAAATTGGCACCGAGTGAATGTAAATCACCAGGAGGGGCTCATGGTGCATATCCAGAACTATTAAGACTTGGCAAAACAGAGTTTGATGGTGGTTTCTGCCATGCTTTTAGTGCATCAGAAAATCACAGAGATTGATTTGATCCTGGCACAACTTTTGAAGAGCACAGTGAAGGAGAGCCAGTAGCTGAATGGCCTCCAGAAACCATCTGGGGAGATGGCTCTTACTGTCCTTGAATCTGGAGATACCTGGAGCGTTTTGTCACCTCTCTCGTCCCTTGTCAATCTCACAAGCTATAGCTTGCTGTAATAAAGTGATCAGAGTGTAGATGCTGTAAGGTGGCAGCAGACAGTGATCTCACAGGCCCTGTAGCTCTGTGCAGGAGCAAGAGACATCTTTCAAAGGAGATAGAAGAGCTTCCATGATTGCAGTCATGAGGCCTTGAGGACTTCATCCTTGACAAGGCAGGAAAATGCCTGTGGCAAACCAAGGGAACGGCAGACACAGACAAGGCACTGCAGCCTGGGACCTCCTTACCATGGTCCTGAGAACGGTGCTGACGGGTTAATTCAGCCTGCTTGTCTTGCAGCACTGCAGATCCATGAAAGAAACAGCTGAACAGGCAAATGTCTGCCTGTGTCAGACTTCCATGTAGCTCAGATACATGTATATATGAAAGACCAGCGCTAATGGTGCATTTCCAAACTTTATTGCAGAATTCTTAAGGTTCAAATACTTGCTTTCAGACCTTCCACTCTGTAAAAAATAAAAATAAAAAAAGTAAAAAAAGTGAGTTCTTTTAGGTGCCTATTAAGAATGTGCCTTTTTCCTCTTACAAACCAAAAATGACAAAAATTACTTTAATGATCCTTTGGCAAGATACAAATTTACAGAAGATGGAATTTGGAGCCATAAGGCAGCCAAGAGATGCTCCTTTCCAAGCTGAGCCTGTTGCCAGTGCAAAGAACAGGGTGAGCCAGATTTCATTTACTACCTGGAATAGTACAGCAGGGAAACCACAGGGAGAGATAGGAATTTGCTCACTGGGAACACAGCTGCTTCACAGGCTCTCTTGTGCTTCTCAGGTGCTGCCAGGGCCACTCTGGTGGTTCTTGTGAGCCCTGCTCCTTGGGCAGACACCTGCACCAGTTCAGTCTCCTAGGTTTGATCTCCAGTGTTTGTAGCGAGGGGGTGACAGGGCCAAATTACACTATTTACTCCTAATTTCTGAGCTTACTTAACTATGACACGAATGAAAGTGTTGACGTGATTAAGTGCTTGAGTTTAAACAATTCATTTGAGAAACCCTAAATAAACGAGTCAAGGAAAAGGAGGGAGTGCTTTAAAATTTACCAAACACTATCCATTTCAGAACTATCAAAGTTCCTATCAATTTCAAAACCCTAAAATCACTCACACTTTGATACAAATTTCTATTAGAACAATATTTTGCAACTGTATTTTGTGAGAAAACTGAGAAATTTTGCAGTAAGAGTTTCTGATCTTCCTTTTGCTTATTTTTTTGTACTTCTGGCAAATTAAAGAAGTCATTATGGTGTAATAGAAAAGGATACAATTTTGGACTGGGTTACAATTAAAATGAATGAGGTTAATGAACTGTATCTGAATCACTGCTTTTATACTCAGAAATGTTGTTTGGTTGAGATGACATTTTATGTCTCTGTTACAAGTACTACACTTTCAGAAAAAAAAATTAAACTGTATCTGTGATACACAGAAAAAATCACAGTAATTATGTGCAAAGTGTGAGTGTCTGAGCATAGGACTTGTTCTTACTTGTTGGCTTTTAATTTATTGCTAACTGCCCCTGTTCTATGTGTCTGTTTTGATTGATGCAGAACCATCTTATCCACATTTGCCTGAAATTCTGCATATTGAAAATTGTGCATAGAAGAGTATGCCGGAAGATTTAAACCATTGAATCTGAGCTGCACTTATTTGTGAATATTTTCTTTAATGAGCTAATTAGGAAAAAACCACCTTTATAAAAGAGTTACAGGTTTTAGGTAATAAAATTTTTTTAAAAAAAAGGTGGGGTTTTGAGAATGAATCTCTCCAACAATATTCATAAAAAAAGCTTTCACTTCAGGTATTTGGTATCCCTGGGTCATCCAGATGAGATTACAGGGATACTGCTCTGTTGTTAAACCAAAAAGTACCTGAACCCAGATCCTCAGAAGTATTTAGAAATAGTTCTCTTGTATTCTGTTCAGGCACTGGTCCTTCCAAAGGCTGGCAGCACCAAGCTGGTGAATCACAGAGCAGATGTGTGAGAGCTGAAGGCAATGCTGTGCAAAACGACTTTGTTCTGGCAGCTTGCCTGACTTTAACCTTGCTGTGCATGACCCAGCTCCAATACCAAAGCTCTTTCTGACACACAGAACTACTTTTTCCCAAAGGTGACTTAGAAGAGAACTGTAGGTATAATGGCAAGCTGTTCTTTTAAACAATTATTTCTCAAACTGCAGGCCAGTACCTTTTTGGCAGTCCTGAAAGGGCTTAAAGTGGGTTGGTCAAATATTGTGTGGCAGCAGTTCTCTCTCAGGGTGGCAGCAGCTGCTGCATTGACAAGTGAGGACAGCCTAAGACCGTGGTTGCAGGATTGATAACCACCTAAAATTGCTGACAGCAGTTCATTTTCTCCGAGGTGAAGAAGTGAATATGAACACTTGTAGCCAGCTATCTGTCCTGACTGATATGGAGGATCTAGGCGGCTGGAAAGCCTACTGGACGGAAAGTGAGATGAACCAAGTGGAGGTGACATTTTCAGATTTGCATAAACCAGTTTCCTAGATATTTCAAGATCCTCTTGCTGAGTTCAAACAATCTATTCTCTGCATTTGTTCTGACAGTGATATGTGAAATTAATCCAGCACTTCTCACAGCTTCTTTTGCTCTCGCAAAAGACAGACACGTCCTATATCATATCCTCTAGAACATTTTCAAGTATTAACCATCAACTAATTGTTTCTAGTTTTATTGGAGTAACTGTTTCACCTTCTTGCTCTGTGTCTCGGTTTGAAAGACAGGTGTCTGCTAAGGAAGGCAGGAGCCTCCCTTGGAATGGAGAATGAAACCCCCTTTCCCTCCGAATTATTATAATTTTGGAATTAAGGGCTTTCAGGCAAAGATATGAGGAATAGGAATAACAGTTCNTCTTGCTGAGTTCAAACAATCTATTCTCTGCATTTGTTCTGACAGTGATATGTGAAATTAATCCAGCACTTCTCACAGCTTCTTTTGCTCTCACAAAAGACAGACACATGTCCTATATCATATCCTCTAGAACATTTTCAAGTATTAACCATCAACTAATTGTTTCTAGTTTTATTGGAGTAACTGTTTCACCTTCTTGCTCTGTTTCATTATAAAGCTTGATGCGTTCTACAATACCTTTTGTAGCTTTGGTCTATAAGCAGTTTTGGTGGTCTCCTATAATTTCGTGGTCTTCTATGACTTGCTTTTCTCAACAAAATTTTTCAGAGGGAGTAGATTGCATTGTTACAGATGGGAGACAGGAAACAGGGGGAGGAATGGAGGGAACAAATTAGCAGTAATCATAACCTGTGATCACATACATAATTATTGAGTGTACCTTTCAATTGCTGCCAATTCCAGTATTCTGCCAAAAGTCAACTTTCACACAGAGTGTGAAATACTTTCCATTCAAAATTTATAAAGGATATGTCAGACTTGAATTCACTTGAGAAACTTGCAGTTAACTTAACTGCAATGCAAGCATGCAAGTAAAAGGGAGGGAAAAAATGAATTTAAGCAGGGTGAGGGAAATGGGCTATGCACTTTCTGTCTCATCAGACTCCTCATATCTGAGACTGACCCTTGTAAAACCATTCTACAATTGTACTTCAGTAGTATGAAGATAAATGAAAAACTGCCTATCACTATTTTCACTGGTTAATCAGGAAGTAGATAAACTCAACCCTTGACAACAGATGTAGTGATCAGAACTAGACAGAACACTGACCAAATGAAAATAATATGAAAACTTAATTAACCTGTATAAAACTTTAACTGCACTATTGACTCTAATCTTTAGACTCTTGTCTAAGTTTGGTTTTTCAAACCTGTACCTCTACTGGTTCTGTAGCAGTGAATATGACCTCAGATTCCCAAGTCTTGTGGCATGTAAACCCTGACATACCCTGACACAGACCAACCAATCATATCCGCCTTATACTTTGGTGGGATGTTTGTGGGTTTTTATTGCAGAATTTGTAATGTGTTTGCTAAGCTAAACCTGACTGCCTCATTCACACTCCTGGACCATGAAGCACATTGGAAAAAAGAGGTCCTTTCATTTATGGTTACTCTGGATTTGCTAGCAAGAAGTCTAAGACCTTCAGTTAGGAATCTTTCCTCATGGCTATCTATGCCCCCAACTGACTTGATAATTCTATGAAATATGACATTTTCCCTGCCTTGAACAGAGAGTAATTTTCCACTAGTCTGACCCAAGTCTGTGCCCTCCAGATCTTGGGTTCTATCATACCTGAACAAAATGCCTGTAACTGTCAAAACTAAGTTTCCAGTTTAAAAATGGCGTCTCTATTCTGGGCTATATTGCTTCCTCCTTTTCTGAAAGCCCTTCTCAGCCTTTTGGACTCTACTCTCTGTTCTTTATGCTGTCTTCTATTTTTGGACCCTGAATTCCACAGGAGATATTTGTGCTGCCTTGCAACAGCTGGTCATGCAAGGGGATGAAGCCTTAGGAATACTAGAATACTTTGAAAACTGAGATAGATCAACAGACCTTTAAGAGTTCAAACATGTTTATCCAAACAGGAAAAGGGAATTCTAGGTTAAAGTCCAAAAAGAAAAATCTTAGAAAAGCAAAACAAGACAGGAAAACAAAAGCATGAAGATAAAATACGCAGTATATCACGTAACAAAGAAATCATGTCAAAAAGAGTTTCCAGAAATAACTACAAGGATGTGTAGACAGGGGGACATGAAGAAGCTCCTCACCGTCTTTCCTCAGGTCCAGGAAATGCTGCCAACTATGCCTTCATTGCCAGTAAGATGAGTTCATATTTGGAGCAAATTCTGCTGGGATGCTGGGTACTTTTACATTGTGAAGTGCTCAGCTTGGCTACCTTTCCTTTTTCATAAGGGCAACTCGCAGTGCAGTGTCAGTATGTCACGCTTGGAGGCTCAGCAATGGTGTCAATTAGGGCTGAGACTGGGAAGAATGGTCTCTCAAAGAAGTTGCTTGTCTGGCTCTTTTCNTTTGGCTCCTAAATGGTCACAGAGATTGGCAGCGCCTGTTCTTCTCTTTTTTATTACTGTTATGTTGCATCTTTAAGGCAGAACGCCCTCCCTGGTTGTGTGAACGGGACTGTGCTCCAGCCTTTGCTGTGCTAAAAGACTTGGCACTGTGCGTGTGGAGGCAGCTTTGCAGCAGCCTCAGAGAAAGACTTCCCACCAGCAGCATCTGTGGAGATGAAACAGCCTCTGCATTAGATTCATTAAGATCTAAAGAAATGCTATAAATGGACCCTAATTAGCCATCTACACCCAAATGTTAAACCTGGTAGGTTTTCAAATGGATGCCTAGGAGAGTAGTTTGTTTACCACATTATTGGACTCTGGATCTTATGTGATGTCACACTAAATTAATTAACCCTTAAATTAATGCCAGGGAACCTTGTCAGGAGACAGAACGTGATTGTCCATACTATTAAGATATTAGAAAGGTCCTGGAATGGTTTAGGCTTAGGGCTTTCCCTGGCTTCTTCCCAAAAACTGCCAAGCAACTTGGGTTTTAACACAAGCAAGAGACAATTCTTCACCATTTTGGTTGTAAACATCTTATTTTGCAGTGTGGCTGTTGGTCATTCCATACCAGTTGTCTTCAGGGCCAAAGAATGGTACTAAGCATATTTAAACTACAATTTCAGATGAAATTAAGTCTGTGGGAGTCTAGAAAAAACGTCAGAGTCCCTGGTCAGTCCTAATGGTGTTTGCACTTCTGAGGTCAACTGGTTAAATTTTGAGAGAAGAAGGAAACAACAAACATAATGAACAGAGGATCTGACCTGACATCCTTGTGTGATAAGTCCTGCACTCCCAGTATTCCTCCTCTGCAGGCTGGAGGGATTTGTGAGTGAATTAAAGCTTTCATGTTTCTTCAGGTGTTGCTGTCACAACCTCACCATGTAGGTGTAAGTCCGCCACACCTTCAGGATGTAACCTGTCAGACAGTTTGCTCTAACAAAGCTGTACAAGTAACATTTTGGCTTCTCAAATTTGGAACAGTTCTGCTCTGTGGTGTCCTGGGCCAGCTCTGTTGCTAGGTTAATGGGAAATTTTCCAGCTGCAAAATTATGAATATGTTCTTCTTGTTCACAAGTTCCCTGATTCCTTTTGCACCTCATGCTGCTCCATTCTGAGCATCTGGCCTGGTGACAGAACAACTAGTCGAGAAATGAGGACGCCAGCATGTCTCAGTGCTGAGGAATGGTGTCTATGCACTGTGGGGCATGATGGGCTACTACCACCTTCTAGCATGCCTTTGCAGAGGTATCAGCTTGTGTTCAAACTGGTGAGTCTGAGTCCATTCTACCTGCAAGGACAGAGAGAGAGCAGGAACAGAAATGAATGAGAGCAGAGTCTCTGTGTACATCAAAAGGCACAGTACTCCTTACAGCAATTTGAAAAAGTGGATACTATTTAATAAAATGTTTGTTTGAACCAAAATAGATGAGAATACAAAAATATGCACTTTGGCCCTGCATCTCTGTAATGAATGTGAAATTGAAAGAGAAGCAAACTTTTCTCGCCTCTACAGATCAATAAATTTCCAGGGACATATTAAAAAGGTATATAAACATGCCTGTGTTTCAATTTTGCTTTATCCAGTTACATTCCAATCAATTACATATTCTGTTTTGTAGGAATACAATTTATAACCCCTATATTTGGTGATGCTGGGAGCTTAAGTCTTCTTCTGTGGAATACTTGAGAAACAAAAGTAACAAAAAGACCAAGTATTCGTATGTCCAAGCCTTCTGAGAAAGATGTAAAAGATGTAAAGGATGTAGCTTGCTGGAAGAAATTTATCAAGTTTTTGCAGCTTGTTGCATATGGATCCAAAGAAAAATGGGTTTAGTTAAATCCTAAGATAAAACTAAAATGACAAATGTTAAAATGTCTTTCTTTTCTTATGAGTGTAGTGCTGCATTGGACATGAATAAGACTGAATAAAGAGAAATTTGTAAGTTTCAGCCTTTGAAAACTGGCATTTAACTGCCAAGTGCACAAAGATGTACTAACAATTTAGCAATGCAGAGTATTTTTCAGTATTTTGGCCATGCAGTTTGTGTGTAAAAGTATGTGTTTTCCCTACTTTTGCTGATATTTCAGGCAATGTGCATCATTCAGAGGTGTGCTCCATGCTCTCTAGAGATCAGTACTTACCCTTTGGTTTCAGTGTTATCTCATCCAATATCTTAAATGTTCAGGAAAAAGAAATCTTTTTCTCTTCATTAAATGTGTTGGTTTGTTTTGTTTTTCCTGAGTTTATATTCACATTTGTAGTAAAGATTAAAAATAATAGCAATGAAAGAAAGAGCCAGAGCTCCCAGTAAGCAATCACTTCATTACTGGGAGCAGGCATTACCACAGAACTGATGATTTGCAGTGGTGCCACACACTGCAGTGGTGAAGAAAAATGTTTCTTGTCCCTTCTGTGCTCAGGCTATCCCCAGCAGCTCTATGGCCCTATGTATCTTTTGCAGGCTACATGCAATAGGAAATTCCATTCCCCTGCCAGCTCTCACTGTGCCATTTAATTCTTCATCAATACCTCAACTCCTCTTGGTTTTGATAGATGAGTCCTGCATTCCTGCTGGGCTGTTTGGCTTGGAGGAATATTTGAAGAGTAAAACAAATGAACAAAAAAAGTAAGTGATAGCACTGGTCCTTGGAAGCAGCTAACAAACTAAACAGGTTTTGATAAGTAATTTTTGGCATGGCAAAGTTTTTTTGCTTCACATAGTGAAACTAGGAAATTTCTTTAATGCAAGCCTCTTTTATAGACTCCTTTCAGAATGTGACAAACAGGTATGCAAAACAATTTGTTGAGATAGATAGTGAATAGTTAGAGTTACTAACAGATCCATGAAGGAACTGTTTCTGAACATTCTCTGAAAACGTTAATACATCCATTACAAAATACTGCTCAGGGAAGTTTGGTCTCCTCATGGAGAGCCATATGGTCAAACTGAGACACACTTGCCCTAAAAAAAAGAGTGATTTATACTTTCTGTAAAAAGTTTGAATGAAATGTTAGTTGTGGATGGGTAATAAGACTGATTTTGAGATTAGCTCATTTGGCTAGAGCATGGTGCTAATAATGCCAAGGTCGTGGGCTCGATCCCTGTATGTGCCGTTCACTTAAGAGCTGGACTTGATGATCCTTCTGGGTCCCTTTAAACTCAGACTATTCCGTCATACTGTGATTTATGAAAAGGTGCAAAATCTGATTTTCCAGAAGCTTGAAGGGAGAGTATACTCAACCCTCATGTGCCAAAACTGTACCTTTCTGCATATGCACGTGGAAAGATGCTTTCACTCAAATTGTTCGCATCTCTCTAAACACTGCCAGAGTACCCATACCATCATTCAAAGGACAGGGCCATGAAGCAACACTGTACAGTTTCTAATGCCACACTACTCTTACAGAAGTTTAAGTGGCAAGGAAAAGTAAAACAAAAACATGTTATAAAGGTGTGTGGAAGAAAATACCCAAAACAAGTCCCAGGAAAGACCGGCACCCTGCTCGCAGATATTCCAAGAAGTGAAAGAGTAGCTAAGTTTATCTAATAAACTTTGTCTGGTGAATAATTAACAGGTCAGCTTCAAAGTGTAACTCAATATAGACTGTTTGTTTTTCTTTTTGTGACAGTGATGTTTTGCTTTTAATGTCCAATAAAGGGTTATATCAGGTAATCCTGGCACGGTAAGGTGGGAGATTTATCCATTTAATTGGTCATATTGATTTCATTTTTAATTTCAAGTTACTTTCTGATAAGTATCCATGTTTCATGGCATCACAAATAATTCAGTGCTGTGTCTGTTTAATAGGTTTGCATAAACAAATGTTATATTAACACTGTTGTTAAGATCGCAGCATTAGTGAGCCAAAGGGCTGGAAATGTACCGTCTGTAAATTCATTTTCACAAAAGTGGGGATTAGGTACTATTTATTTCATAGGGCCCCTGCCTCTTCTTGCATAAAGCACAGATATGAATTGAGCTTGCTATACTCAAGAGACTATAACACACCTTTAGTAGGACTACTTCCATATTCATGACAGAATTTGAGTAGTGATGCAGCCAAGGCTTCCAGGGAGAAAAGAACAGGTCAGTGGTTAAGGCAATTGAATGCTATCTTGAAAGCTAAATTGTAACCTTGCCCCTGAGTTTGTAATTGATGCTATGTGAGTTAGATTAATCATAGGTGGCCACCAACCATTTTTTTTCAATCTCTAATTGAGAATGATTTATCAACACACTGAATACTTAAATCTGGATCTGAAGTAAATGACAGCTGTAAGTGGGTAAATGAAGTATGGCATAATGCTAAATAGTTATAAAAAAATAGTCCTTAACTGTTCTTATATGAGACAAGTAAGCTTTGTGGATAGTTTTATCTTAGCTTCTTTGGATCTCAGAATCCCATCTTGTTAGCTGAGGATAATAGCATGCCTTGGTTTTGTAGCAATACTTTAAAATAATTGTGCCAGTATTTTAAAAACAGTCTGCCAGAATGACCATGCAAGAAAAAACACTGGTGAGGCCTGCAGTTCTATATTCAGAGGATTCTGTATTCTTACTAGAAGAAAATACAATAGATAGGACATAATGACAGATTGAGTGAGAGAAATAGTGGAAAATTTCTCATTAAATAAGTACTTTCTATTCCAGTGCATTAAACAGGGCTCCAAAACAAAAGTGGTAAATGATCATATATGCTAAATGATATAGTCAAATAATACACATGCAGCAGTGAAGCAATTGAAAATTTTACAGACCTGGTGTTCCACAGCTCCTGAGTATTTTGGCACAGCTCTGAAATGGATGAATGTTTGTGAGGTTTGCAAGAGAGCTACTTATGTATGTGTTCTTGCCAAATACAAAGCCTATACCATGGGCATGTTAGAGCCTAAACAGCTTTTCTGATACTGTCCTTGACAAACCTATGAGTAGATTAAAACAGGATTTCAAAGCAGAAAGAGAAAAGCAGATACAATAAATGATAATGTTAATAGCTCTGTCTGGGACACTAATGCCCACCCTCACAGCCCAAAAAGAGCATTTCCTATGGCTGGTTGGGGAGAAGTTTCCCTTCTTTCAGGAATGGATCTGACAATTCAGCAGAGTGCTCAGCGTGAGGGCATTTAAGGTGACACAAACAAATGGCGTGTTGCAGAAGTTTATTGCCCTCAAATAGAACAAGACTCAAGATGGAAATTGATTATTAAGGCAGGAAAGGAGGTGACTGATACAACAAACTAATAGCTAATAGTATTAACAAGCTAATACATTTAGGTATACATAAACAAGAAGCTGCAACAAAAAGAGTAGTACTGCTACTCTTACAGTGCTTTTTTACATAACAAGATAAACATATGGGGTAACTGATGCTAGTGCTTTGTACGAACTCATCTGCAAAGTACTTCATGTGTCCATCTTGCAGATTTCTCAATGATGAGCTTTCAATCTTTGCTCAGCACAGACCACCACATTGCCAAGACTCTGACAGCACATCAGTAAAAAGACCTATGAAAATACACTCTGCTTACCTGCCACAAATGCTGTGTGTGTATTGTTTTAGAGGTGTTTTCCCTGCAGTGTGGTTTACACCCTTATAAATATGCTAGGAGCTATTATGAGCTATGTCCTTACCCTTTGAGACAGAATGCACTATTCAAGCAGACATGTGACAGTAACACGGTATTACACACACTACATGTCTGCATTTTTACCCATAGTTCCTGCTAGGAAAATAAAAAAGACAAGAAATTTTGTCGTGGAGCAGGAGCAAATCAAATAGCCAAAGCTGTTTGTTACTTTTTCTGTTGACAATTCTGAAAGGTAAGGACACACTGTAGGACTAGTTTTGCCCTGCTATATGATTACAACAATATAAAGGAGCTGTGCATTTATCTTGGGAAGGTTAAAGTAGTTTTGTGATCTATCTTGGACTTCGTTCTAATTTTACCAAGACTACATGATCACAGGTTTTGCTCATTACCGTGAGAGTGGAGATAATTCCTTTGGCTTTACTAAAGAAATTAGTGTGCGTGCACAGCCACGTTCGCGTTTCTGAACAAAAATCTTTACCCAAACAGGCACCTGTCTGCCTCACCCTGCTCTTCCCGTGCCCCACAGGGAAGAGAATAACTAAGGCAGCAGCTCTTAGTCCCGCCTGAGGCACTCCAGAGATGTGCTCTGAGGTGACACGAAGGGACAAGGAGCGAGGGGGCGGGTGCGGGGACGCGGGACCCGCCGCCGACTGTCCCGGGCCGCCCCGGGCAGGGGATGGGCGGCTGCGGCCGAGGGCTCCATCCCCTCCCGTCCCGTCCCGCCCCGCCTGTGCCACCGCCCCCGGGCGGGGGGAGCCGCCCGCCGCGGCCCTTAAAGGGCGGCCCGCGGGCCCGGCGGTGCTTGCTGCGGAGCGGGGTCTCGTCTCTGCCTCTCGAGCGCCGCTTTCCCTGGGACACGCAGGTGAGCCGCAGGGACGGGCAGCGGCACCGCTCCCCGCGCCGGGCGCAGCCTTTCCCCCGGCACGGCGCAGCCTCTCCCCCGCAGGCTCCTCCCGGAGACAGGCGGACTCCCCGTTGTGTCGCTGCCATGGCCTCCGTCCCCTCCGCCGGCTGCCTCCTGGCCAAGAACCAGTACTACCGAAGTGAGTGCTCGGCGCGGCCGGGAGCTGCGTGTTGTCCCCAAACACACCCCCACCCTTCTCTCCTCCCTTCCCTTCCCTCCGCCTGGGGAGCGCCTCTGGAGGAGGGAGGCTGAGCCCCCCGAGCCTCTCCCGAGAAGCTGTCCGGGTTGTTGGCACTCAGGAAAAGTGTCAGAATGTGTTTCAGGTGATGTCTGGGTGAGCTGGAGGCAGAGTTGTCTTTGCCTAATAGTTTTCAATTTCTTGGAGAGTTTTTCCTATCGTGGAACTTCAGTTTTAATGAGCATCTCCTTCTGGTTATTCATCTACTTTTTTTTTTTTTTTTTAATGGTTCTATTTAGAATTGTTTATTAGGGTTATCCTATACATACATATACGTATCTATTGAATTATAAAACATGACCAAGAAAAAGTGCTAGCCTAGTAAGTCATGGTTTCTACCTGTACTTCCTATTTACTTGGCAAGGTTAGACACAGTACAAAATCAATTCACATTTTTATTTCTTAGTATGTGAAATAATCACTGCTTTGAGAGTACGTGGTATATTAGGATTCCTAGGTCCAGGATGGACACTAGTGCAAGTGTAGTATTTAGTTGTGTCACCAGGGAAAGCATAGCAATTGGGGTGTTGTGGGCTTGAATGTTCAAAGATGTACTTGCTTGTCTTGGCTTGTGGCCATGATATTAAGTTTTGTCACTGATTTCAGTGAAAGTTATGCACATGGATCTCAGTACAGTTTTAAGGGAAGAGTGAGACAGAAAGTGATATAAAAGTTCTTATAAAAATGACTGTAGTAGAACAGTGTATATAGTGTAGAAGTTACACTCTGTAGCTCAGTGAAATTGTTTCCTCTGAGAAATCAGCATGTCTGAAAATCTCCTGACATATAAATAGTGTACTCTCTCAAAGCATTTTTTTTTTCATTACGTGTGTCTCTGTTTTCCACGAACAGCAAGACTGAACTCGGAATCCAGTGTTTCTTCCAGCTCCTCCTGCTGTTTGGATGCTGTGAACGTCACAGACCAGGACAAAGCACTGCATGGTATTGTTCTCTTCTTTGAAACAGTTTTCAGTTTTTCCTATTATTCAGCCAGTGTCCAATGCTGTGGGCTTTTCTCCTTTGGCAGGGTTACCTGAGTCAGTTGATAAATATTGGTGGATAAAAAGCTTCTTCCATAGTGAACCCTCTCCACCAACTGTTGGCAGAAAAACACTCTCAGCAAGCAGGTGAGTCCTGTCTTTACAGCGGTGGGGATAAGTTCTTGCTCATTTTCCTTTGGCTAAAAGTGTTGGTAAATAAGTCATAATCAGCTAAAACCATCTGGTGGGGTGCAATGCTGTTTTGATGGCTTAAGTAAAATATACATCAAGTGAAAGGCTATAGAACCTTTCCATGTTTTCATTTTAACAAATGAACTCATTTGCTACTTTGCATTATGCAGGTGTTAGTGCCTGTTGCTGTTTCACATTTATGGTGATGTTTATTTAATCATCTACCTATAGAACTTGCACACCCATTTATACAGTTTAGCCATTTTATATTATGTTAAAAAGCTGATATGAATGCACTCAAAAATACCTAGGCAGATAAATAAATATCTTTGAGGTAAATACAATGAAAATTTTACTTATAACCTTTTTATATATATTTCTGCAGTACCAACAGTTGAAAAGGACAACCTGATGGCTTTTCTGACTGAGATGCTACGTACAGACTTGTTTTTCCAAGAAGCTTGGGGTCTTCCTAATGTCTGGGTTCAGCTGCAAGAAGAAAACAAAACCTTTAGGAGAGTGGAAAGGTGTATTTTCAAAATATTTTTCAGTAGCTAAAATGATATTGCTTAATGGACATATCCATGGCCTACCGTGTTCTTTCCAGATTTGCCATAACTTGAGATGTCTCTCTCTCTTATGGAAGTTTCCAGGATTAAACATCCTGATGACTTAGTTGAATAATTAGAGAAAAGTGTCAGCAAAAATAAGACATCGTAGGTTTAGGAGGAAGATATATATTGAATGACTTTGAAATTGGTGATTCAGTTAAATTACCTTTGAGACACCAGCTCTACAGGCAGTCACAGTGATGTAAGCAAGATCCAGATCTGTAATCCAGAGTAGGACTGCTGTGTGGCACATGTCTTTTATCAAGTATTTGTGTACCAGTTACAGCGTGAAAGTTTACAAGGATGCTTGTCAATAGCTTTGCTTTTTGAAAGCCCAGTCATATGAAGAAGCAATAATCAGTTTGGGTTCTTTGATCAAGCAGGGTGCATAGATCCCAACTTCAAATACCCAGGTACAACTTTCATTCCTACCTGTGTATGCTGGTACTTGAGGACTGAATAGGGGAGATGCACAAGAAACGAGTAATCCTAATGGACTCTGACCTGTTCCAGGGAGAAGAGCAACCTTAATCAGAGTTGATACTGCTAGGTCTTTTTAGATTTCTTCTGCCTGCTTTGTTATGGCTTAAAGAGCTACGTGTTCCTAAGTGACTAATTCTATCAATACTCTGCTGTCAGATTAGTTATGAGGGCTAGGTCTGGCAAAGGATTCCACTCGAAGTAATCACATAATTGTTGTACCTTTGTACTTTTGTTTTGCTCTTGAAAGGTACTATTACATTGCAATGCTGACGACTAAATGAAGCTAATTAGTATATAGATTGTTTATGACTGAATGCATCAGGGACTATGGAAAATAACAAGTATTTGGCTGGATAATAACATTTGTGACAAGTATCTATGCAATTTGTGGCTATCATTAAACCTGCTGGATATTTTTCCATCACTGGATGAACTAACAATAGCAAAGATTAATGTAGCCTACATATTTTTGTTATAGGTTAGTGGTTGTCATGGTTATGCATAACTCCAAGGTGTATCAAGTGGCTGCTTCAGGAAGCTTACAGTCTTGGTGGAGACAATAAATGCATGGCAGATGACAACAGAAAAGAGCACAATTCTAAAAGCATGATTTCAAGGGTCTTTAAATTGACTTGTGTCTTACTTTACTGCTATTGTATAGTGTCATCTTTGTCCTTTCTCTAAGTGTACACAATGACTTTTTTTTATACTAAGATTTTTTTATTAATAAAGATTTATTCATGACTTATTTTTGGCCTCTAAAACCAAGCTGGTGTTCCATGTTGCTTGTGGTGCAATTGGTGTGTGGGTTTGGGTTTTCTTTTTTGAATATGTATTTATTCTTCTGTTCTTTTTGAACATGAAGTAATTGAAAAACTTAAAGTCCCCTCAGAAGTCTGTGTTTTGTGTGCATCACATTCTTCTTTTAGTCACTTCAAGGTCTGATGTGAGTTGAAAAACGAGTGCAAGCTGGGAAAAAGACCCTAACACCTTTTTCTATAAGATCATGTTGTAAAGGAAGAGGAAAAGATAGCATGATAGTTGCAAGAAGGTGATTGTGACTCTCTTTGAAGATGCTTGAAATCACAGAAGAAAGAGATGCTGTAGCCCTGTTATTATTTTACATGTGAAATACCAGATTCAGGAAACACTGTGAAAGAGAAATGATAAGTTTCCATATTACACATTGAATTTAAGCTGCTTCTGTCCTTAGAGAGACAAATAGCAGGGTGCAGAACAGGCTTAAAGAGCTGATAAGCTTTTACGACCCACAAAAAGCCCTCCAAACCAAAACACAGTTAATTTTCAGAGAGTGGTGAGGGGAGGAAGGCTGCATGTTGTTTGCTTTCCTCTGCTTAGGCTCTATGAACAACTTGTTTTTGTAATGGCATCAATATGATAGAAACCTCTGCTCTAGGGAGGTGTCCTCATGCCATCCACATCCTCTTTTACTGTGATCAGCTCAGCATTTGGGCAGCACCCCTGCCAACTCTTAGTGATTTGTGCCAGTTCTTCAGAGTATGCAGTGAACCAGCTCCATTCATTAATATCCAATGTTGCTATAACAAACTCCTGAGAGGATATGGGTAAATGGGACATGAAAATGCTTGCAAACAAAGGGCTGCATTTTGTCACATCTCACTACTAGGGAAATGTTAGTTTTCTTGATTTAAATGCCAATACAATGCACCTTTGAGAGGGGGGAAAAGCCAAAATTTAATTGATTTTAAAATAAGTTGAGATAAATTGGAAGGGGAAGCTATATTGTACAGTTTAAATGCAGGTTAGAATAAGGAAAACAGGAAAATAGTATGATTTCATATTCCAGTCTGACCAAGACAGGTACAAATGTTTGACCAATGATTAATTGTAATAGAAAAAAATACTTTTTGCTGTTAGAAGGTCTATAGTTAGACATCTATTTTAAGTTAATTTGTACATCGTTATCCATCTGGAAAGAAGTAAGTATTAGAAACAAGAATTGTGCCATCATGTAAATACTAAGTTAGATCCAAATGTCATAACCAAATTAGGAATGGAGAGTTGGCCTTGAGAAAATTTTTTTTTCTTTACCTCAAACTCATAGAAAATGATACTTATTAAAGACCTCCATTTATTTCCTAAAAGGAAATTTGAGTCATAGTGTCCTGGTACTAGTGGTACCCTATTTAAAAGTCAAAATAGAAGAAAATTCTTGTACCATTTGTTTTGGTTCAAGAAGGGTGAAATCTGCCTGTTCTGCAAGTTTAGAGAGACAAATTCATAGTAATTAATTTTCTTCCCCAGCTGTTGTTATTGGAAAGAAATACTGTAAAATTGCATTTCTTTCCTGGAGTTTTCTTGCCTGTATGTGAGGTAAGCAATATTGCATATTGTGCATGGACAATAGTGAGGATTAACTCTAAAGACTGTAGCTATTGCAGTGAAATGGGATTTTTTTTTTTTTTTTGTATACTTGCTTTTTCTGCAGAAGCAAGAATGATAAATGGACCAAGCTAAATACAACAGGTTTTCAATATAAGAATGAAGAGCAAATCTAACAGCAAATCAAACTCATTTTGAGTTATTAGGAGTGAGTATTATCCTTGTAATTTTTTTGTTAAGGTCACTTCTCTTTGTGGTATTACAACAATCTGATACTTTAAAATAATTGCAAATCCCCTTTTTTTTTTTTTTTTTCATGATCTTAACTAACAGTGCATTATTTCTTCTTGAAAGCAGACTCTCTGTTATTGTCACTTCTTAGCTCTTCAATGAAGGAAAACCCAAACAGGGTTTTCTCAGACATTTCTACCAGGATTAATATTGTTTGCAAAACATTTCTCGGGTTATTGCACTTACAGCTGGTGACTGAAAATTTTGACCATGACGATGTTCAATGCCCTGGCTGACTCTTCATTGATGGAGGGATTCTGTCAGATTTCTTTTGTCATGCACTCTGTCATATGCCATTTTAAGCTGTTCTGGCAGTAGCAGATGTGAAATATACTCTTTGCAATCACTGGAAGATAGGTTTTTGTAATAGAAAGAGGCTATCACTACTAAGGAAGAGAATCAGATCAGTGTTTTGGGAGGAAGTTGTGGAAATGCATATTTTTTCCTTTTTTCTACTTCCATCCCTCTCAGAAACTGTGGAGAAAGAAATTGCTGTTTCCCAGCCCTATGACAAAAGAGAAGATTCAGCTCCCACTTACAGTACTTGATGGTATGTTCAGAGACACTCTATTGACTTTTTTCTCAAGAATAAAGTTATAAAAGTGCTTGTAGTCAAAATGACAGAACATGATCGGGACAGAGATATAATGTTAGAGCAGCTCATAAAAGGAATAAAAAGCGGGTTGTACACTCAAAAAGTTGCTTTTCTCAGCTATGTCAACCATCATGTCTCCTTCAAACTTAGCCGTCTTTGGCATCAACACAATTAACTTTCATTATACCTGTAATACAAAAGTCATAATCTCACTTTACTTGTTTAGTTGAGGTAACACCACTGGGTGCAAGATAAAACTGTTTTGTCAATTTGTAGAGGAGAACCAAGGTCCAGCTTGATGCCAGTCACTCTGCAGGGATCATCTCCAGGACAGACTGAAGCCTGGATGTCCAGGAGAATACAGCAATACTGGATATAGCTTTTTAAAAAGATATTCAGATTTTGTTTCCCATTCCTTTTGTATTGTTTTGCTTTCTGTTGCTTTTTTTACAACAAGTGAAAAGTCCTCTCATCCTGACTTTGAAGTAGTGGGGGTTGGAGAGTCTGTAAAACAACATAAAAGTAAAGTAAAGTAAAGTAAAATTTTCCTTGGTTGATCACCCTCATCTTTAAAGACCTTCCCCAGTGGTACCAACTTGAATTTCTCTGTGAACAGCAATTCAGGGGTTAGTCAGGAATGCACAACCTAAATAACAAGTAAAGTTTTAAAGTGCTGATTCCACCTCCTCTTCAAGGATCTTTCTGAAGAGGTTGCATCGTTTTATTTAATATCCAGCTACACCGAGTTCAAGAAGTATTTCAGCACAGTAGGAGTGGATCAATAGGTGGAAGCAGCTGGAGATGTGCTTTTTGCTTCTGTGAGTCAAAGCTTAAAGCCAGGCTCCCAGAATCTGTTTTGGACCTTGTAGTTTACAGACTATTGCTTAATGAGCCAAATGAGAAGGAAAAAGGTGATAGTGCAGTATTGACATGGCATCAAAACATTGGCCAGTTTGAAATCTTGGATCCTGAACTGCCACTCAATTCACTTTTAAATGGAATTTAATTAATAGATTCCTTAGTATCTCAAAAAAAAAAAAAAAAGCATTTAAAGAGTTTTACTAACTAAATACTTGTATGAAATAACACAACAATTCAAATTTTTGAAATTTAATTTAAAAATTATTTTCAATCCTCTCTTTGATAAAATGTATTGTGCAATTTTTTTTTGTTTTAATTCCATTCTTACATTATATAGAGAGTAGCTCCTTCATCTTGAAAAAAAGCCACTTTACATTTTGAATAAAGTTTTGGAACCTACGATAGGTTCTTACAATAAACCTGGTTTGGATATCATGTATCTTTCTAAGAACCTATAAAAGTCATGTTTCACGATTTCATAATAGTGCAGAAGTGAAAGGAAAATACCAGGGGTAAAACACACAATGAAATGAGTTCCTTTAAATAGGTATTTTCCCAACATATTTTAATCAGGTCAATTTAATGCTGTCACGACTCCAGCTCTGACTCACCATATATTTAAGTTCAGATGAAATCTGGAATCACCGTAGCATCGCACTGATGGGATGTGTTAGTGGCTACACAATTTCTCCATGGCAGTAACAGATTGAGTGGAGTATTGAATGCAAAAGGCAAGGTAAATGTATGCTGCATGTCATAATACCTTCACATTCTGTCACAATAAAATGCCCACCTGCAAAGTACAAAATCAATTTGTGAAAAAGACAAACCAAACCAAAACACTGCACCAAAAAATCCTCCTTCTTCACATTTTGTGCTTTCCAGGAACATATTTTTCTCAATGAAGAATTACTTCATTTGTATTTATTTCTAATGTGATTGCAAAAGACTGACCGAAATGCATTTTGCAAATGCATTGTTACTTCCACTGCTAGCTTTACTTGGTGTTATAATTATTGTCCTACATTAATCTTTTGCCATTACTGTTTAATGTATTTAGTGGGGAAGTTGTTTCTCTGTGTGTCTGTCACTGTACTGTGAATTTTACTATTTTTTTAGTCTGGAGGGGGCACCTTTCTAGTATAAACACTTTTTAACACCTACACACCACTAAAACAGAGCTCCAGTAACTAAGCTGGGCAGCTCAGACCTTCTGAGATAAATGTGCATAGGCTGTAACTCTCATGTTAGGATTGACTTTTATTCTGCATTTTTACAACATAGCATTGGATATTAATCTTGAAAGGCACCAACTGCTAGGCATTATAAAATTATATAAGGCCTTTATGACTAATTCTGAAAATGGATGTCCCTTCACTTCTCTTTGGACATGAAAGCACCTGCAGCATTTGAAAATACACAGAAATCGAAAGTGCTTTTTGTGATAAATAAATGTAAACTCATTGATGATGGATTTGAAGTAAAAAAAAAAAACCCAAACAACAAAAAAGATCACAAAGTGGATGGTTGTGATAGTCATTCACACCTACCTAAAATCCTAATTATATGTAAGGATCATTATGGCCCAAAGACTCACAGAATTTAAATTGTTATCAGTGCTCATTCACTCTCTCTCCTCTCCCTGTGTTTTTCTCTGCACTAATTTAAAAAAAAATACAAAACAATACAAGAAAAAACATCATTTTAGCACCCACACAGAAATAGGAAAATGAGAGAGGAAGGACAGCCAGGGCAGACAGCAGTCCTTTAAAGCCTAGAATGGATCAGCCTATCTTTAGGACATACATCTCTCTGTCCCTGGTTAAGGAAAAAAAAAAACCCAAACCCCCTGCCCCCTTCTCCCAAACCCCAAAGTATTTTGCTGTGGCCAAGAAATAATCTAGGCCCTGTTAAAAGCTCAGAAAGAGCAGGCCCTTGTATCATTTATACTGAGCCGACTCTAAAGAAGGAAATGGATTGAAAGAAACCACAATGTGGCTATAAAACAGGGGCCAGAACTGCAGCACAGTCTTTTACCTCAATAAAACCTTGACTGTTAGGCTGAAAAATAGCATGCCTGAAATATGTTGACAGGATATGTTCCTGCGACGGTGAGAAAGATTTTGTTTAAGCCCTCTTTTATGGGCTAATCTTCTCAGAAATTGCTTCTCTCGTCGGAATGTTGTCCTGTCCCTCCCTCACCCCTGCCCCCCCAGTTTTATGCACATGTTACATTGAAGTGGATGAAGTCTTTATGGGGCACATGGTGATAGGCTGTAGCCAAGCAAAAGCTCCCTGAGACATACTCCATGTGTGTATTTAATTCAAAATGTTGTGAAGTTCAGGGCAAACATAATTTTTAGAAGATATGTAGTATTTCAGTGAAAGAACAGAAAATATATGTCAAACATTTTGACTGCTCATAACAATGACTCTTACCAGATGTAGTGTGAGGAATAACCTGAATTTAACATTAACCTGCAACATCAGAGAGAGCAAGAATTTTACTAATCTCTAAGAAAGAAACATTAAATGCTGCAGTAGATTGCATATGGGGGCTAAATTCTCTCTTCCTTCCACTAAAGAACACTAACAGTGGTGTCTCTAATTAGAGCAGAGCCATTGAATAGGCAGGATGAGTGTAGGAAAGGAGGATGAATAAACCAAACCCTAACTGGCTGCAGCAGATTATCAGAAAGAAAATCTGCAGGTTTATTTGGGGTCCAGACCTAACATGACAAATATCTTGGCACAGAACCAGCAGAGATTGTTCATTATTTTACAGTAAAACAGTCAGGAGTATTTATTTATTTATTGTTTATTTAATTAATTATTAAGTCTGATGAACATTTTAGCTGAAGGGGCTGGAGTCTCTAATGAGCTGAAAATTCTTGGGCAAATGGATACTGAGAGATTGATGTTGTTAGCTTTTAGCTCCTGAGAATTTATATCTGAAACACAGCTATATATATTATTATTAGTTTGATATGCATTAGGTTAAAATAATCAAATTTATTAACTGAATTTATTTTTATTTATATAATTTGCAATCTGAAGAATGAATATGCAGTGTATGGGAGATTATAGGTAAGGACATAATTTTAGTAGGATTTCAGCTATTTTGGTATCCATTTAGTTGATGAGAGGGATGCACTTTCAGCGTGAAGAGATAAAGGACAATTTTATGGTGTCTTTTCAGGATTGAAAAGACCACAACTGAAAGTAAATTTCAGTTAATAAACCTCACTCTCATTTCCCTGATGTGGAGGAGTGACCTAGAAAGAGCACTGCTTATGTTTGTCTGCTGAAAGAGTGTACTACAAATACAGGACAAGGAGTTCATCTTGCATAGCTCCTTATTTCCAAGAAATCCAGGTTCCTCTACTCTTACATAAGTCACCCAAGACGCTACAGCTGAAGTTACTGTGCTGAGACTTGCTTAACACTGTTCTATAATTAGTTAGAAAGTCAATTCAACATTTATTTCAAGTGTATGAGGGAGAAGCAACTTCATGAATAGATATTAGAGAAGGCATACATTGTCTGAATGGATTAGTTTAAAGAAGTGCTCTTAAATTACTGTTTTATTGAAAGCATGCATTTGAAGATCCTAGATTATTCCATTTGCAAGTCAACACATTATGTGCACTACACTTATATTAAATTGTTATGCCTTGGCTAAATAAAGGCCCTCATCTCTGGTGCTTCACTTTTATGAGCCTCCTACATTAATGTGTGTAAAGGCACACGGGAATGAAGGAGAGAAAGAATTCTTTGTGCTTTCAGTGTTTATTGAACCACAGTTTTTGGGTCATCTCAAAGAGATGACACACAATTTGAGCAGTAAAAACATAAGCAAAATCTCTCTTTTCAGAATTTTCTTTTGAGACTTGCCAAGATTTCCTTTATTATTGCCTAAATTTTCCTGCTTTCTGACAAGACATGAAATGAGGACACAGAGTTGTCAACTCGTGGGGCAGTGTGGGGCTGTTTCATGAATTGTACATTAAAAAAATCAACAAATGCAAGACTTACAGTCAGTATTTAAAGACAGGGAAAGTCAGAAATGTTTGAGAAGGGAGAAAGAGGAACAGAGAGGGCGGGATAAAAACACTCTGCCTTTTGGTTTCTTCTTTTTACTGTTCTCTGCAAATTCAAATGACTGTTATCAATTTGTTATCAATTGATTGTTTTCCATGTTATAATTGTTATACAGTCTGGCTGGGCAGGAATGGGAATACTTAACATCAGTGATTTCTAACATATGGGGTCTAAAAGTTGGATTTAAAACCAAATATCTGTAGGTACAAGCTTTTTTCTTTCAATATCACATAAAATGTTGTTGAAAATCCTATATAAATATAAAATAAAGCATCAATGCTATATCTTATCAAATGCAAACCACAGTATTTCTGGAAATGATTTAGAAATTTTATACACATACGGACTTGTCGTGGTTTAACCCCAGCCAGGAACCAGGCCCCACAGAGCTGCCTGCTCACTCCCCCAGCCAGCAGGGTCAGGGAGAGAATGGGAAGGGTGAAAGGTAGAAAACTTGTGGATTGACATAAAGGCAGCTTAATAGGGAAAGCAAAAGCTGGGCACAAGCAAAATAATACAAGGAATTAACTCACTGCTTCCCATGGGCAGGCAGGTGTTCAGCCATCCCCAGGAGAGCAGGGCCCCATCACGTGTAATGGTGGCTTGGGAAGACAAAACCCTTCACTCCAAAGATCCAGCCCTTCCTTTTTCTTCTCCCGAGCTTTCTTTACTGGGCGTGATGTCACATGTTCTGGAATACCTCTTTGGTAGGTTTGGGTCACTTGTTCTCTCTGCCTCTTCCCCACTTCCCATGCAGACCCATTTTCCTCACCAGCGTGGCAGCACAAAAAGCAGAGAAGGCCTTGGCTCTGGGCAAGCCCTGCTCAGCAGTAACAAACACATCTCTGTGTTATCAACCCTGTGTTCAGCACAAATCCAAAACACAGCCCCATACCAGCCACTGTGAAGAAGGTAAACTGTACCCCAGCCAAAACCAGCGCAATAGTCTATAATGCTCCTTAAAGATCATAGAATGTATTTATTGAACTACAGCCCCTCCCCCTAAAATTATCAACACAGCGTTTCGCATTTCCATAGAGACTCTTCTTAGCATATACTAACTTTTTCAGCTGTGTAATCTTCAAACTGCATTAGCATTTTTTTTTTGACATAAAATGAGTGATAGAGCAATCTATTTAATTTTGTAGTTCCCCCTCTTCAGTCTCATATCACAGAATCCCAGAATAAGCTGAGTTGGAAGGGATCCGCAAGGGTCATTGACTCCAACTCCCAGCCCTGCACAGCACCATCCCCAAGAGTTACACCATGTTCCTGAGAGTATTGTCCAAATGCTTCTTGAACTTTGCCAGGCAGGTGCTGGTTATCAAACCAGCAAAGTACCATTAATGATGCCTTTGTCAGGGCCTGTACTGGAAAATTTTATAATCAAGGCCACTATGTAATGGTGTTTGCATTTCTTCAGGGAAAATTGTTTCTGAGCATACTTTATTCTTATAAAGCAGCTTTCTTTTCCCTAGCAGATTGCTATATTTTTGCAAAAAAAAGCACTTTCATGCACGTTTTTGCGTGTACACATAAACTTACATTTAGAAATTGTCATACGTTGTATATCTTAAAATTATTTTTTGTTTTTTTGAAATGTAACAGTAATGTTAAACCCAGTAGTTTTATATTCATTATAATGTTTGTACGAGCATTAAAATATTACTTAATTGGAGCTGGGCTTCAGACTGAAATAAAACTTTACATTGTACAATATCCCATGTGGTTTATCTTTTAGGCAACATAGTTAATGACAACTTTCACAACAGCTTCTACTAAGCTAGCTTAAAATATACAAAATTTATCTTCTCTTTTACTGATAAGATGGTATAATAAAATAATTGTGTGGGTGAAATTTCCTAGCCTGCATTATGGTTCTTACATACCCACTGGAGTCAGAATCATGAGTCTGAACTCAGTTTAGGCTGCTCTTCTACCAGAGGCATGTTGCTTCAGGTTTTAATGATTGATAAAGCAGGCCTATGCATATGTCATCCTCCTTTCATATCTATCTAATCCCTCATGGCTGAGGGATCCATCAACAAATTAAATGACCCCTCAGTAAATCAAATTAGTCAGCAAGTCCAGAGATGTTCCCAGTATTATACATGCTTGCTAAGACATGTGCTGGACACTGTAGTAAAATATGCAGTGCTATCTCCAGAAGTAGCAATGATCTTAAGTCATAAGATCATAAGCTGGAAAACTTCTATCTGTGTCAGAGTAATTAACATCAGCTCTGCTGGCCCAAGATGCTTTCTAGTTCTATCACCTGATGGTAATATCCTCTGTCTAAAACCTCTCTGCTTTCCTCAAGATTTAATCTTATTTCCACTAAAATAATTATTATGATCATAATAATAATGATTCTAGAGCCCTCACCTCTAGCCCACATGCAGAGGCTGGCCCTGGAACAAAGCATATTTCAGGAATGACAAATCATCTTGGTGCAATTATGCATTTAAAGCAGGTTTTGAACTTTACATTTTCTTTGTCTTAAAGATGTGTTTATTCTTGAGCATATAATTTGCCCTTACATTTACCAGGGACAGGTATGCCCTTCCTTCTTGTACAGTTCTCATATTTTGGACAATTCAGCAAAAATAAAAATCAATCAAAAGTTGCAAAGGCGCTGAATTTTCCTAGAAGTCTTCTATAATGGGAATTGCTTTTGTTGGTGGGTCTAGGACCCAAGAGTTTCTTCTGCTGGGTTTAAATGGGGCTCCATATTGGAAAAAGGATCAACAGGTAAAATGAATAAGTAGAATAGCAGTCCCTGGGATTCACTGTTTGACACAGTGTACTCATGCGTATTTATTTTTAGTCGCATAATATGTCATTACTTTTTTCTTTTTATGTATAGGCCTTCTCCTTTTCCTCTTAGAATTAATGCAGCGTGGAAGTGGGCATTTTGTTTATTGAGCCCTTGTAATTCCATACATGGATTTTGGAGTGTGTATGCTTATAAATACTGCAGGGATGACCAATTTTAATGAAAATATATCACTGAGGAGCCAACATGCCAATTTCAAATACTGCAGGTGTTATAAATGGAAGTGAGAACAGCAGCTAATTTAAATAACTTCCCATTGCCAAGCCATCTTCCACCCTAAGAGGATTCTAAAGCACATTTTGCCCTAGAAAAAATGATGTTATTTGCTATTTTCCTATGCAGCTGAATTACAAATTACTTCTTCAGTAGAACAGAGGGGAGAAAAGTAGATATGTGGGATAATGGTATCCAAACAAGGTTTTAGTAAATAGACGGACAAAAAGTGTTTTGTCAACAGCTGATTATGGTCACTCATTCACATTTTTTACTATACACTAGGTGCCAGTAACATGCTCAGAGCTATGCAAAATGTAATTGCTGCCTGCTCCTTAAGGCTAGGAGTCAGACAGCAAAGATACTAAGAAGGAAGTACGTTTGTGAAATGCCGACAGAAAAAAAAATAATTGGAATGATTTTGTTTTAATAGCTTGTTTCTGTATTCTTTCAGTGGAAAATGCCACATAGCCTTTTAAGGAAAAAAAATGTTTTATAACATTTGCAGATGATGTCACTTCTAGTAATGTCATGCCCTCACTTGTCTTGATGAGCTGAATAATCTGATTTTCAGACAGCCATCTAAATTTTCCCACATGAGATAATAGCTGTTCAATTTATTCAAGTTTCCACTCAGTATATGGTTTACAGATCATTTATCAGTGATAATATAAACCAATTATATTTCTAATTGCACTTTAACAGATGAAAATATATGCGCATATGTCCAACTTAGTCCATATTTCCTAATTATATATGGGCTCATTCTTTTAAATGAGTGTGATTTGCTTGTCAAACTCATGAATTCCAGCCTGAAAGAGCATTGAACCCATTCATGGTCCATGACAGAGGAATCGTGGCGAAATAAGCAATGTACCTGATGTCCATGTTCCTGGTCTGAGGCCTTATTTCGCTATTTTTCTAGAACTTCTTTTTTTTTTTTCCTGGGATCTTTATGCCAACTTTGTATCAGGATTTATGGCAGTTAATTTTTGCATCTACCACTTTCTTAAGCTATGTGAAACATGGGAGTGAAATCTGGTCTCACTGCAATCTCAACCAAGAGCCCACGAACAGAGTTTAGGTGAGAACTGAGTTTTCCTCAGACTTTAGGTGAGAACTCTTTATGCAAATCAAATGACTTTTGAGACAGCAAAGTCCTCTGCCTTTGATGGGAGATAATTTTACCTCAGACTTTTTCAGCATAGTAACCACACATAGTTCCACAAAATTAACATGCAATGTCTGAGTCGTCTTTAAGAACTCAATAGTCAATTTTGTAAAAGTAACTTATTAAGGTATAATGTGAAAGTTAAACAACAACAAAAAAATCACATTTCTGAAAAATGTGAAGAAAAAAACATTAGTCAAGGCACATCTGAAGGAGAAAGCTGTAGTTGTGAATTATTAGTACAAGAAAAGCAAAATGCTCTCCTTTTTCTTAAAAGTCAGTTCAGCTCCCACACCACAAAGTGACTCTCACATTTCTTCCTTTTCAACAATTCCAAATGAGGTGCAACAGGACTGCTGAAACCTCTTTCAGCATAGAGGGATGTTTTGTTTTTATGACAATTTCTCCATCACTTTACTAAATAGTAATCCACATAGGAAAAGATACTTTAAAACTTAGACTGAAGAACTTTGTTCAAAAAATTACCTTTTGCCAAACATTGACTTGAACAGGCTTAGACTCCCTGTCTCTCACTGTTGATTGTATAGGGAACCTAGGGAGCCCAGTTGTGCAATTGAAGGCACTGAGCTAGGTGCCCAAGGTCTGAGTAGGAACAGACTACCTGTGCACAACAGCAACAAAGAATTCAGAAGGATTCTCAAAAAGGAGACAAAATACCCATTTCGTTTTACATTTATATCCAACTTCCAACTTCAGCTGCTTCTAAGCAGTTAGCTTCTTATATCCCAATAGCATTGTAGAACTCTCTAAAAGTGGTTCCATGGGGTTTACTTCCATTGTATTTATACATAAGCAGAGGGAATGTGATACCCTTAATGTTGGTACCACCATGTTTTGCTCAAAATTGTGCTGAGTGAGACACAGGTCTCTCTTGCAAAGTTTAGTGAAGAGAACTGGTGGTGGAGATAAAGCAAGAAAAATTTGGAAATGAATCTTTTTTAACACAAAGCATTTTTAGGGAAATGTATTTTTACCAGACTTGCGTCAGTGGTGGTGTGTCAGGCCATAGCTTGATGTTAGACAAAGAAGGCATATTTAAGGGACATTACATGCAACAGACTTCTCTGGACCTCAGTGGTTGTGAGTGAATACCAGATGACAGCACAAGAAACTAAGCTTCAAGTAAACTAAAATGCTATGGCAGTGTAACAAAACAAATGGAGAAGGATTAAGCAATCTCTATTCATTTGATATTTGCAAGAAACAGTTGTCATAAAAAATTAGAAAATCATAGGCAGCTTTTTCAGAAAACTGTTTAAAGTTGTTGTGGACTTCACAGCTACCCAAAAAGGAGAAGAATAATCTTCAAAATAAATTACATACCTGTGAGCCCTCATTAAATAAGAAATATAAAAGGGACAATATTTGGTAATAGGGAGAAAATGTCCATCTTTTGTTTAAAAATGGGACACATCATCAAGAGAACTTGGAGCAACAGTGAACCAAATCCTCTGAGAAGTCATTTGAGGATTTTTCCCAAGGATAAGGAAGACCTGAACACCAAGCATATGTATGTGAAGGCTCTTACTTTCCTTTATTTTCCCTGGAAGCATTTCCCCCTTTCTAATTAACAGCTGAAAGAGGAGTAAGTAGATTTCTTGCCATGAACATTATTTGCCAGGGAAATTGTAAGTCTCACTGGTCATGGAACAAAGGAAAACCAGTGAAGCAGCTTACCTAAGGAGGCCTGAAACAGGCAGGTTACCACATGCTCCAGCACTTGAATTTAAGAAGTACTAACTCAGTGCTGCTGATGTTGAGGCTTGGGAAACAAGAGCCTCAGAGTATCTTGGAAGCCTCAGAGAAAGGCTGAAAACAGTTAGTAAAGAGCAGTGTTCATATTAACTTTCTAAAGAGGTGATAGTCGAGCCTGACATCAAGAGAGAAAGAGAATTGTGCAGTGGGGACATTAGGATATGACATAGGAGCAAACATTTCACCTACCCAAGGGAGAAAGATAATCATTGTTACAAATCCATCCCTGTTTATGACGGTCATCTCTTAGTTAAATTTATAAGGGAGGATTTTGCTCTTCTGCAGGGCAAATGTGTAGAGCAACTGCATTTGAAGCAATTCTGTGCTGTCTTAACACACTGAAACCAAGAGTTCGCTCTGTGTTGCTACTGCTCATGAGGATCAGCTCGTGGTGTTTGGTGAGAACCAGCTGCCTCCAGTCTTAGGAGTCTAAGGATAAAACCTTCTGAAGGGAAAATCCATCATAAAACAGTTAAGAATTAATGTAATTGCTGAAGAGCTATTTCCATATCCTGTGCGTGTTCTGCTGCAGCCTGAAAATGCTATCTTCCATGAAACCTCACCTGCAAGAGGAATTAAAAAGATTCACTGGAAAAAGGGAGAAACCTGCCTCCTGGCAGAGAAACCTGACATTAGGAGGCAATAGAACTGAAAAAAGACTTGGGAAAAGTAGGAAATGCAATTTTATTTATTGCTATACTGTATTGTCATCCAAATCTGGCCTTGTTGCACAGACTTTTGGACAAAGTGTTTTTTAAAAGGAAAAAATAATGTATTGGAATCTTGCTGTAGAGTAACACTTGCATGGAGAACCAAATCTCTGAATCAGAACGACTGATGTCTGTCCAGTGGTGATAGGCAGTTCAGTGCCAAGGATCCTCACAGTGCGGCATTCAGTTGAATCCAGAGAGACTCCTCAAATGACCGTTTGGGTCTGTTCTTACAAGTCAGCTGACCACGATGCTGTGTGACCACCCCAGTGCACATAAAACTCATTGCACCAGAAGCCAGCTACACCACAACTGTAAAATAAGAGAAAACTTTATTTTTGTACTTTGAACTCACTTACAACTTAGGTCCTATGGGTATAATTTGAGTATTCGGAGAGATCATATTTTCAAAGTAATGATAAATATTCTGCATACACTTGCAGTAAAATTGTTATTTGAATTTTTTTAGATATGTTTCTACAAGTTTGACTAAGAAAAGAGAGCTAAAAGGACAGTGTCTCTTGAAAGATTTGATAGGTAGAAAGGCTGTTAATTGAAAAAGGCAAATAAATATGGCATAACAGTTCCTATTTCAATAAATGGTAAATTAGTAAAAAAAAAGACAGCAATGTTAATGTATTCAGAAGATTTCAAGAGCAGGAAAAGAAGAGAAGTTAGTTCAATTAAAATGTACAACAAAACAAAATAATTTATTTAATGAGACAAAAGAAATACAAACCTATTTACTAATTCACAGATTGCTGCTGGAAAGTAATAGCTTGCTTGCCTATAAAATAATTAGAGGTGGCATTGGGAATAAAGTGAGGGAAACAGCCCTGACAGGGAGGAAACCAAGGAGACAACCAACTTCCACATTTCTGGTTTATGCAAACCAGCTGTCTCCAGGAAAAAGGGATTAACTGTGGACAGTAACAATAGTGATTGTTATTTGCATAGTTTTCTTTTTAAGATGAGAAAACAAAAGTCGTTTAAACTGAGTGAATATGAAAACATATCAACTTCTCTTAAAATGTGAAGCAGCTCCTCAGGGCTACATCAGCATTCACTCAAGAATTAAAGTATTACAAATGTGGTAGAAGTAGAACAGCTGGTTTCCAGGATGTGGCTTGATGTTAGCGTAGGCATGGACCATGTCTGAGCCTGATCCAAAGTACAAATCACATTAACTTGTTTATGTAGGCTAGACTACTGTTGTTGCCTCCTGGTTCCATTTCTTTAGGCAGTAAAAAGTTGTATCATTTTATTTGAAATATTTATAGTTGTTTTGAATATGGTAGTGTTTTACAAGAATACTGTAATTTTCAGAATGTGTAGTTCTATCATGCATTCTGAGATTAAATTCTAGACTATCTCAAAATTATTATTTACCTTAAAAATTCTGTTTTGACTTGACTAAACTTCCAGTGATTACGAATTTGACTGATACTAGTCCGTGGTAACTTTGTTTAGATCTGAAGCTACTTTTGCCTCTGAAAAAGAGAGTGAGGCTGTACCCCAAAACCTCTGAAAATGTGTAGACCTGTGCTGTGTCTGTGGAAAGTAACATTCTCAGCCTTTGCTCTCATCTGTGAAGAGACTGAAGAGGATTAAACATGCTTTAGACCTGATGCCAAATACTTGGGATCAGAGTATTTTTAAACTGTCTGTAGATGCTAAGAATAATTCTGGTTAAGCCCAGGTTATGATACCTGCTGTAAAACTTATCTTTTCTATAATTGATAGTAGAGGTATTTTTTTAAGCTAGATTTTTTAGGACACCTTGAAAATTGTATGAGAGCTCTCATGTGAAAATGACGTGAAGTAACATGGAATTCATGCTATCCCTATATGTCCAAAATATGCTAAAATGTTTATCTTAGTAAAATTTTGGGTGAAACAATTTTTTTGTTCTTCTTCTTTTTGTGAAAATTCACTCTCCTCAAGTTTTCACTGGTTAGGATTCTCAGCTCTGATATTAACACTTTCTATCTTTACTTAGCTCATCTTGTTCTGACAAAAAATGATATTTTAGACTAGACAAACATAACTTGACTTCTCTTTCTTCCTTTCTCCCATTTCCCTTTCAATTGGCTACTCAAATGATTAAAAAAATTATAATCACTTCAATAGGAGAAGTTAATTTTGTTTCAGCCTTCTTTCTTTCCCATTCTTTCATTTTCTAGTTTTGGAAACTTTTCCAAAGGTTTTGTGTTGTTCCTAATGGGAAACAGATGCCCTTTTAAAGTGCCTCTTTCTCTTACCACTTTGACAAAAATCTGGTTTAAGAAGAAAGCAAATGGGTGCCATCATTGATCAGTGGCTTTCTTGTGTTCAGGATGTGAAGCCAGAAACAGCTCATCATTTTATGGAAATTTGTAATTCTGAAGATTGATAAAATGATTTTTTTGTAAGAAAAGGTATGATGCACTTCTGCTCCCAGAAATAAGTTTTGTTTGTTTTTTTTTTTTCTTCCATATATATGGAAGCCCACTCCCACAAATTATTAGGACTCACACAACTACTCCTGACAATTTTACCAGAACAAGACAAGCAGGATCAGACCTAATGATTTATTCATAAGTTGCTATTGTGTTGGATTTTCTTTCTAAAGTTAATTGGAATTAGAGTCTTTACTGATAGCAAAATAAAAAAACTAATTTATTTTAAGCTAGCTTCAAACTAAGTTTTTAATTAAATGACTGCTTTTTTTCTCACCACAATTTGCCATCTCAGGTAAGAAGCTGTGGGTACCCACATTAGAGATAATGAAGCATATTTTAAAAACAAATCTGACTATCATTTAAATTTTGCTTCAGACTTCTAGTCCAGACTCCAGGCTTCAGTATTCTATACAGCCCTGAATGAAATCTCTAAATCTGAAGTCTCCACCATCTATTCTTTGTCAGAGGCTGTTACAATCAGCTGAAGCTAAAAGTAATTATTACACATAAATGAGCTGAAAGAAGTTGATTTTCCACAGGCTTTAATATCACAATATCTATTAAAGTATAAAAAAAATTGCTTGTAGAGCACTGCATGGGAATTAAAAAAAAAAAAAGAACAGAAAATCACATTCTCAGATCCAGCCAAAGCTTTGTAATTCATGCAGAACCTAAAATTACAGACACATATATTAGAAATATGTAAAGAAGTTAACTGACTCTTGTAAGTTGTGAAGGCCATCTCCTTTGAAGCATTCAGGGCTGTTCCATAGTAGCAGCTTTAAAATCCCTCCTCCCCTCAGTGAACTCTTAAATTACAGCAACAAACAAGGATTTAAACTATTTGTTATCAACTGTGCATGCTTGTTGCTATTTTTTGCCTTCAGAAACTTCTGAGACAATAATCATCACTTAATTAAGATAGAATTTTGCTCTATCATACCCTGTATGTACACAATCACTCTGCAATATTCATAAGGCTTTCTGAAAAGAAACATCTCTCTGGCACATGCAAGTAAAAGCTTGAGAGGATTAAATACAACAGAACTGTTGGCTTATTTTAACTCAGTGGCATCATTACTGAGCTATGATATTACTGAATTAAAGGAAATTTAAATATACTGGGATGCCTATGCTTGTCTTTATTCGTCTTGCCAGTCACATGAGTAATGATCAGGAGCCATTATTAGGAATCTTCTTTCCAGACAAAGCTATCACTATTATTTGCTTTATATTCAGAATAATTCCTCAACAGGTGAATGAATTAGCCATGGGAAAGTGCATGCCAGAGTGTGTATGTGTGAACATCTAGGTTTCTGGGTGGGAAGAAGCAAGAGATGACATGGAAAGGAAACCGTAGATGGGAATGGAGAACACTCAGAGTCCCGATTCCAAGGCATAGAAGAGACAGATGCTTCCTATGGACCCTGTGGGGATGTTATTTCCTGCAAGCCCAAACGCCTCTGGAAGTTGCTGGACAGAGATTAAGTTTAGAGCAACCTGCAAGGTCACACTGGCTGTGAGGGATGTATGTGTTCCCAAAGCATTTTATTTTGATCTGCCAATTGATCAGAAACTTGCTGTGCTTAGAAAGCTTTTCTATCTTGTGTTCCTTTTGACATAGTCTCCTTAAGAAAAATAGCAGACACGTTCCTCTCATGGCTTTGGGGTGAATTTAGGTCCTGTCACAAAGTATTTCACTTTTTTCCCTGGACATTATTTACCCTAATTTTAGATATACCTCTTCTGAGAGAGCCATAAATCATAGGTCCACTTTTTCAGTCCTGAATACTAAAACCACGCATCTTAAAATACATGCTGGTCATTGGTTTGCCAAATTAGAGGTCTCCTGAAGATTTTCTAGTGTTCTGTTCCTTCTCTCTTACAGTCTACCTTTGCAACTGAAAAGCACAATTAAAGTACTATTGAAGATTAAATAAAAGTAATGTCAGTAACATCTCCTATAAATGAATGAGAAATTGTTTCTGCAGAGTGCTCAGCCATTATAATGAACTGTAGGGAAGAAACTCTTAGGTCTTTAAATGAGCTGTGGGAGCACTGGAGTATCAGCTATTAGGAACTGAATTTACCTTAAATTTATCTTAACCCATCCATGTAGTTTTGTATCATGAAAGCTAAAGCCCCTAGACCTTCAGGTGGAAAATGGACACTTATCTTTCTCATTATCTGCCTGTGTCTCTCTTTCCACAGGCAGACAGGACTGTTGTGAGACTCACGAGGGCCAGGACACAGAGCAGGAAGAGTTCAAATCCCTCACCTTTCATTCAGCTGCGAGATGACAGGCACTGCTGTCCTACTCAGGGTGATGACTGCTGCACCCCCTCTCAGCAATCGCCAGACTTACAGGAAACTGGAACATTTTAAAGCTGGACTATCAGAGGGATCTGTGGTTACTCCCTACCCTTCAGAGGAGTATATTTTAAATGCTCAGAAATTTGAAATTCTTTTGGCTTTTTATTGTAGAGACTGCGCTCACGTGTTCTGGATAGGTGCTACCTAGGAGGAGCTCCTCTGCTTTTCTGCTTTTTTTACCTGTGCAGAATAAGACACAATTTACCACTAGACGTTTTAACATTCAGTCTTGATCTCTAGTGAGACTACAGATTTTTGGCTGACCCCATTAGGAGCTGCACGCTCCACAGGCAAAACTGTGCTCAGTCTGCATAATATCAAGGAAATAAGTTTAGTCAGAACTTTCTTGTGCTCTTGGTAAGTCCTGAGTGCTTAAAAACTAAATCTTAAAGAGCAGGCATAGACACAGGCATCTGATGCATTTTGAATTGGGTTGATGGAATGTAGGATACAGTTAGTTAAAGTGGTTTCTGCTTTATACATATTTTAACGTGCTCATGTTCCCTTGTAGTGTTTGTTTACAAAGAACCCAATCTTAATTATTAAGTTATTTGTCTTGTATTCCAGAACTGTCCTTGGCAGCAGCAATTTTCTTAAATCTATCATGACCCAAAGCAGGGAAGATACTTCATTTTTTCCCCTTATGAGGACTAGAAAGATAAATACTGTCCAAAAAGAAAAAAAAAAAAAAAGTGTTCTCAAAATGAAATATTTACTAAGGAAAAAAAAAGGAAGAATTCAGTAACAAGTTAGCTCTAAACAATCATTTCATGATCAAACTCCAAGGGCCTAAATTTAGCTTTGCCAGTGTTGACCTGGACTGGTGAAAGGCTACTTTTTGAGGGCTCAGTGTTTGAAGAAATAAATATACTGGACCAAGCTTTGTTTATTACCAAGCTTTATATTCTAATTTTAAGCACTAACTTTGTCTTCTGTTTGAGTAGGAGAACCAGTGATATAGATACAATAAGATGCAAGTGCTCTTATAAGTCTTATTAAGTTAAAACCTCATAAATTGCTGTTTTTGCATGTGTTCATTTTGTATGGCACCTTTCTGAAGCAGTTACTGGAGTGGAGTTTTTCTGAGTAATCTAATTTTCAAGTTATTTTGCATGACTATTAGGTGCAGTTAGCAATACAAGCACAAAACCTTGCCCCCAATTCTAAAAGAAACTATAATTGAATTGAACCTTACCCATGTTTATGCAGGTGCTCAAACAGGTTGGTATATTCCTGAGAATTACCCTGATCTTGTATTCACTATTTGAACATCAGTTGAGAGTATTTTCTTCTTCTCTGGTTGAAAGCATCTGCTGCTGCTGTTGCTGATGCTGCTACAGGAATGATTTAAATTTACTGTTGCTGTAACCAAACACATTTTAATATATTAACTTAAATATTGTGTGGGCGCTCCAAGAATGTCTTTATTCCTGTGTCTCTAAACTTAGAATTTGATTTATGCTAACAGTATTACTTTCATCAATAAATTTTATGTTCCAGTTCTATGTAGGAATTTTTAATATCTAATTTAAACACTTGTTAGCCCTTAGACAACTAGATTCTTTGCTCTGGCCTGCAAAAAAAATAGGTGATAACTTGGTTCTGTAATAATTCTGAATAAGCCAAATAAAGATTTTTGTCTTGAATACACATAATTATAATATGTGGGCATCACTGCTAAAGAGAAATTTTCATCCATCAGAATTTTTAACTGGTACTTTTAAATTTTTGCTTTACCACAGCCAAAAAATGGATACAAAAAAAATTGCCATATATCTTTTTATTTAAAAATCTGTTTCAGATTTCCATTTCAGTATACACAGTGGCCCAAAATAGAAATACTTTAAAAATGCCAGTAAAATAACAACCTTGCATTGCATTGTAGTTAAAAATTGAGACAAAATTGATAGGAATGGCTGCTGTTGCAATACATCTGCCCTGTTCAGCTTTACCTTCTGTTGTGAAGTCCTATTGAAAAGCTAGTCCACAGCAAACATTTTTTGACTAGCACCTTTAATAAATCATTTGTTTTCTTTAGGATTAGCAGGAGGTACATTCCACTCTGCACAATACAGACATAATCTCTAATATTTGCGTAAACTTGCTCTTTCTTGGGTTTGAGTATGAGACAGTTCTGGTGGATATGAAAGATCAGGCCTTAAGAGAAATGGAAATAGGACATGATGTGTAAGTTACTCTGTGAAGAAGATGACTTCAGACTTTTTCTCTGCTTACTAGCCCTTCTTACAATGCCTTGTAAAGCTTCTAAAGGACTAATGGATTCCACAGGTAATAAGGAAAACTTCAGATCTCTCCTTTTTCTGGGAACAAAATATTATTATTTACTGAAACTTTTAAAAGCATGTTTTATCATGAGGTACCAAGACAAAACCCTCTCTTACACGAAGCAGGAAACCACAAGGAATGGCTCTGCAAGGCTGCTTCTTCAAGCAATGGTTAATACCTTGATTAGCAGTAGCTGAAAAAAATATTCAGCAGATGAGGTGCAAGCAAAGATGTAATCTTTTATCCTGAATCTGGAGAACTTTTTATAGCAGCTGGAGACTCTATTAAAATACACTACTTGTGGTTCCCATTTTGGTAATGAATGCACTTCATCCAGTAAGTACTCAGGTATTCAGAAAAAATATGTCAATGAAAGTACTTTGCACGCGCACAGATATCACTCTTGGAGAAACTGCTTTGCATCCAGAAAAACAGCTGAATTAGCATATCTGCATGACAGAGAGAAGTGACAGATTGCTTTCTCTAACGCAGTTGCACAGCTCGCTCTGGCAACTCTTTGGTATGCTACAGAGGTATTGATCCAGGAGCCACGTCACAATCAATCAGGCTCTCAGGGGACCGTGAAAGAATTGCAAATGCTTAAGCTAAGTAAGCACACAGTAAAAAGTTTTATTGAAATCAAAAGTGACTGCTTGCAGCTGCAGATACTTACTTTTCACCTTAGCTTGCTTGGAAAAAAATAATTATGTGAGCTTAATAACTCTTTCAAAATACTGAGATCATAAACCAGCTGGCTAAAGGTGCTGCTTTCTAGTAGTAATGTCAAACCACATCACAGTGACAAAATGTGCCAAAACAAATCTCATAAACCATTTCTTAATTCTAAACTTTCCTCAGAATAATAAAACTCTTCTACACTGAAAATCAAGGTGTGAGACCGTTGGCTACTAATGCAGATCAGCAATAAATATGCATATGTGTCTACTTCCCTATCTCTGCATTACTATTTGTTCTGTTGCCACCACCTTTGTTATTACTGTGACTTTCTTTACACAAAGAACCTCTTGTTGAGGTTGCTGTAACTCACTAGAAATTGCTGATATTAACCCTGCCTCTGCCTGGTGCTGTCAGTGTAGACTTACTGTTCCTTTTTCTTCTTCTCTCCAACTCACATCCTCTCCCATCTTGTTTTATTATGCCAAGAGCAGGCTTGGGCATATGCCACAAAACTCATAACTCCTGGCTCCACATGGTGTTTGGATATGGACAAGTGGACAAGTCAGCCTTTTATAAGTGCACATAAGTCTCTATTTTTCACCCATATTAGGTCTGATTTTTGTCAAGTGTGGGTGAGTAGCAGACCATAGGAAGGTATTTTGTTATTTATCCTTCAACACCTGTCCATTCACATATGCCAGCTCTATTACAACTTGTAATTCAGTTTTTGGTGCAAATTGGATATTTTTGTTTAATACCTTTAATCAAAGTTTTTCCTTTCAGATGCAAATGTATAAGAAAGCAAAGCTCTGCTCTAGGTGGGGTATATTCCAGATTATAAGGAACTAAAATGCCAAGTGCTGTTTCTAGAAGGCAGTTCTATATCTAATCTATAGGCTACCCCATCCCAGAAGATTATGCAAGATCCTTTCCTGGACATTTTTAAAACTAGACACTGCCTGACAATGCCTAGTAAGCTACTTTTAAAAGTCTTCTAGAAAAAAAACAATCTAAGATTTGATTCACCCTAGTAAGTTCGTGTCATCACCTAAGGTTTCTCCATGCTTCCTCTCAAGGGCAAGTTTGCAGATCAAGGCCTTCCCCAGTAGTATAAAATTATTTCAGAGACTTGCCAGAAATAATGGGAACTAAAATCCAAAGCCTCAAACACTGGTGTGTGCAGCAGTAAACATTCATCAAGTGTACATTAATAGAACAGCTTCTGTGAAGTACGATAGCATATATCTCATAAACAGGTGTAAAATGAATAAAAGCAAAATGCTATGAACATGTGTTTGAGTGCTTAAAAGCATTCATTGTTCAAAATCATCATGGCAGAATTACATTGCCTTCGAATACATAATTGAATATAATCTAATGTGTGAGAATTGTTTGTTAAAATACTTGTCTAACTTGTTAAGTATGGCATGCAGAGATATGTGCACAACAATTCCATTGGCAAGGACAGCACTCCTACATGCAATTTTCCTTTGAGGTCTTAACCTAGCTCTTGTTTAAATAACCACAACATTTTCTTCTCTGAAAACTAACATAGGAGACATGCAGAACACATTTTAAGAAGCTGGAAATTTCAGAACCTGAGGGCTAGAAGGTTACTCAGATAAGAAATGAAAGCTTCCTTCATGCCTGTGAGGTGTTTACTCAAATTTGGGTTTAGGTATGTGACTCCCAGGAGCTTTAGCCATATCCCCAGCATTTACTGGTCAGAGTAGCTGTGCAAGCGTGTTTATCCCAGGAAAAGTGGTGCTTCTGTAATAAACTGAAACTGCTGATGCTTAAAACAGTGATAACCAAGAAGCTCTGCTGCGTAACGCAGCATCTGCAATAAATTTCAGCCAGTTCTACTAAGGTGAAGAGCTGTTATCAACCAGAATAATGTTGCATTAACTGCACAGCCCAGGAAGAAAGAAACTGTGTAGTAACTCACTACTTGGACAGCTTCTGGAGTAGCTTTGGAAGACACAGAAGAGCTAGTCAGAAACTAGATAGAATCACTCAGACAGCTGGTCAAGAGAAATTAACCCAGTAATAGGAAAATGGCGTTTCATGAGCCAGGAACACCTTCCTGCCTATCAGATCATTTGGCCTTCTCTAAAGACTTTGAGGTATAGCATGATGCATTAAGTTTCTTGAATGGAAATAATCCAGAAGACAAACCAGAAAAAAATCATACTTTATTTGCTGAAAATATGGTTGGAAGGGAGGCATCTGAATCACTGTGACCTTTAGTGAGGTCAGTTTTTTCCCCTAGGTAACTGTATTACATGGTAAAGAATATCAAAAATCCCTGGAAAAAGATAAAAGGACCACCTGGCAATCTCAGGACATTGGAGATGTACTATTGATTAAAAAAACCAACCAAAGCAAAATCCCAAAAAATAAAACAAAAGAATTTAAATGTGCATACTGAGAGCAAAACTGTAATGAGGGTCAGTCTTTTGGATGGTACAGGGATTTGACATAGCATGTCACAACATCTATATCTCATTCAGCTAGAAAGTCTTGCCATATTTTTCCCTACAAGTGCAGCTTTTCATGTTTGAAGTGCAGATTTGGTGCTCAGAACCACAGAAACACAGTTTGACCTTCTGTGTAAACTAGCAAGACAAACTAAGAAATGTTCAGTGAACCTGGGGTTAAAGGGAGTTTAAAGTGGTGATCAAACTGCAGCACTTTTATGTTGTATGTCCTGTTTATTAATGCTGCTAATGTTTTCTGTGATCCTGCTAACACCTAACAGAAAGATTAAGGATAAAGCTTTGCCTGCAGATGTTCAAAACTTGGCTCTTGCCTTTCCCTGAGAAAGCAGAAATGCTCAGCTTCAACTCTTATTGTGTGATTTTCCCTGTGTCAGCTGTCAGACCCATTTCCTTAAGCAACTTTCCTCCACTGGTCTCACCCCCATTTCTAAGATCTCGGGTTTTTTGCTTTAAAAATACAGTTTTACCTGCAAATGGCTGTGACTAACAGCTTTATTACAGGACTGAACACAAAAGAAAAAAAAAAGAAAGAAAACCCTGCAGATCAAACATGTTTGTACTAAGTCTTATCAGCCTTGCTCTCAGGGACCCTTCACACATTTACTGTGTGTCTGCAACAGGGGGGAACTGCTCTTGGCAATGACCTTTTTGAATCTCTGGCATATCTGAAATGCTGCACAGAGCATAGCATTTCTCATCAGTAATCTTCTTTTCCTAATCACAAATGGTTTCACTGCTTTAATGCTTGTGAGCTTTCTCACACATACACCCACACACAAGCACATGCACAGAGTCATTAACAAATATAAACAAGCTTCTACAAATTTGAAAGCTGTTTTCTGACTTGGAATTCACAAGTAAATACTGGAAATCCTTTTCCCCTAGCAAGCTCTCAGCACTTTTCGAACCTCTGTGCCTCTGCTAAGACTCTTTCAGGAGGGTTCTGCAAGATGATGTCCTCTGATCTCCCTGTTTTGGAGAGAAGCGCACCTCTATGGTGACAGTGGCACTGAGCATTTAACTTGTGCTCTATGGCAGTGCCTCAAATATTGAGCAAATATGCACACTCAAGAAACAAACTGAACCTAGCAGTCTGGGAAACCACAAATTTGTTTCTAACAGAAAGATTTTAAACCAATATATTATGACTAAAATGTCCCTGGAGTATGGACTTCTGCTTGGAAAATGTCTAGCGTGCTACTGGATTACCATTACAGTCTAAACAAGACACCACAGAAATGCTGAGATGAATCTCAAAATCTTACAACCAGAAGCATGTCCAGTTTCGTCTGAAGAAGACGGTCAGAGGAGTTAATTGTGCTACATTGTTATCTACAGTTCTGCATGAACTAATTTATTGTCTTCAAGTTTGCAGGGTAAGACTGAGGGCCAATGAAATTGATGAGTGTAACACTGATATTTATAAGACATTTAATTTATGTAGTACTTACTTGAATCATTCCATTACTTATTATATGGAGTCTCTCACTCTTACAATTTATACATGGAGAATAACACTAAATATTCTGTTTAGAACAAGAGTAGCAAGATATTTCAGGTCTTTTAATATAGTGCTGATGTGTGAATGCATCTCTGTGACCTAGCTGGAAAACCAAGTGGAAGACCTGATCTTTGACCTCACCCTCCGTGCATCCCTAGAGGCAGGCTGGGGCACCCTGCCTGAGGATATCTGACTGTACCAGTGTACACCCTGCAGTGCACCATGCAATGTTCATTCCCCCACAGCCTCATGCCCTGCCAGGTCCTCTGGTGCCCTTCCATGCAGACATCCCTTCAAAACATGGTACGTCTTTCATTTTCCTCACATCTGTTTGTGTACAATACCCTAACCACAGTAGGCAATAGTCTGAATTTCCATATCTTGGTGTTGATAAGGCAAGGATGAGACAAAGATGTTAGCTTGCCACCTATTCTTTAAGAAAAATGGAGCTACTCTGACTATATTTACCCCAAATAAATTAGCATTTCTTCAAATTTGACAAGCAGGAATTAAGAATTGTGTCCTTTTCATGCATCTGGTCAGAGTTTTAATTTTCCACTATTGAATTAGCAAGTACTTAGCAGACACAGTCTTGAATTTCAAACTCCCCTTTGACAGCATTTTCATCTGTGTTTGGCAGTATTTGTTTATGGAAGCTTTAGCTCCATAGGGGACTTTTTATTTCTCATCTTCCAAGTTGCAATGGCATAAACAGGAATGACATCTGGTATGAAATCCAGCTGTTATGTTTACAGAATCTAGAAATCAGTAAGATAGTCACACACCAAAGAGGACGGAGATAACAAAACCACGCAGATGATGCTGCCACTTTAGCTGAGCCCAGCTGATCCCTCACACCACCAACCTGCTGGCTGGCAGCTCAGTTCCAGCTTTGAGGGAGCCAGCTGACTCTGCATGTTAGGAAAACCAGGACAGCTCATATTCCAGTTTTGTCTCTACTGAGCTCATATTCAAGTTTTGTCTCTACTGACAGTATGGTTGTAGCTGACTCTGGGTACTCACCTCTGTGACCTTGAGTCTGAAAAGGAGTCACCACTGAAGGCACAGATGTAGGCCGGATACGTAGCAGGAAGCAAGAGATCCCTTTGCCAATGAATGTTTTCTCCTTTCTCATGTGAATGTGTGCCCCAGTTGGTTTGTGCCCATCTCTAATACATCATTGATAAGCAGCTGTTATTTCTTCCTGCAGAGAATGTCAGACACTGCCAGGACTGTCAGTGCTTGCCAGTGCAGATTTGCCAACAGATCAGAGTAAAATTTTACATCTGCTTTTTATCAGTGCCCATAAAACTGTCAGATCTGTGGGGGAGGAAGGCAGATCACATACACACCTCCAGCAGCACTAAGTGTGATTTCATCTACAACCTAATAATATAGAAAACTGATAAGAAAAAGGAGCAGGCTGTTGCAACGAATGATTGACGTTTTTATGAATTTGGATTGTAACACAGGCTTCAAACACATAAACACACCAGTTAAGAGTTCTATAGCATCAAATGGAATATTAAACCTGAAATTTAGGAACAAATACAAACTGCTTTAAATAAAACATGCAAACACCTACTCACATACTCTGATTTTTTATCTTGCTAGGCAAATAAAATTTATTTAACTTACCTCTAGAAATTATGTATTGATCTTACAAAACACCCCTACAGATTACTTGGAGGTTGATTTTAATGGTACTGTGTGCTCATAAGAGCTCAGACAATCACACTAACCAGTTTCTATTAAGGAAAATAGAAAAGCTACAGGGAGAAAAGCTACAGGCAAAAGTTTTAATTATTCTTTAGGAATGGAGAGCTTGTGTTTGAAAAAAGACAGTAAAGAAATATTTTAAAAGATGGAAATAATTCAAAGTAGACTGAAGACAGACTAAAAATGGGTAAAACACAGTATGTTGTACTTTCAGGGAAGAAGAAAGACTGTAAATAACATTTATGATTTCTGAAATGGACTGGAAATTAGGCCTTCATTCAACACAGTGTTCTGGGGCTTTGGTACCTGCAGAGGACTGGAAGAACCATGGCTTGAGAGAGCAGTCTTAGCCTCTTATCTAATAAATCTTGGAAACTTGGTGTGGCTGGGTTAGAGAAAAAACACCAAAAGCAGAAAATGAAATCCCAGTTCCTCAGATCCTTGTAACATAAGGGACCTGAGATACAACAGTACCTGGCTTCACTTTGGCCAGGTGCTGAGTGCAGCACTCACTCTGGCCAGCTGTCCGACTCTGGTGAGCCATGACGTGGACTGGCAGTGGACAGGAGAGCAATAGCAGGAACAGCTGGAAGGATACACCTCCATATCTCTAGGGGCTCCTCTCACTGGTGTCTGGCACTGACCGCTGGATGTGGAAGCCCTCGGCTGATGGTGCATGAGTGCGCGCACTCCTGTGTGTGTTTTCCCTGGCACAGCTGATCCCTTGCTGCATCAGTTTGAAAGTTGAGCTTTGTGCTGTCAACTTGTTCCATGATCCTTTCCTACCATCCCCGGTACTAATCAGACTGATCTCCTGACATTTAGTACTCTGCTCACTACCTCCAGAAATAATAAGACATTTTATCAGTATCCCCATGGATTCTGGAATCTCCAGGCCAGGATCTAATCTCTGGTATCTAGGTAGGCAGATATTGCAGTCTAGACATTCCTGCAAAATAATTACAGGGAAAAAATAGGTAGGTCTGGTGGCTGTGTATTTTGGATTAACAGTTTAAAATTTAATCCTATGTGCAAAGATATAGAAAGTACACAAAAATACCAGCCACTGCTTTAAATAATTGGTGTTTCAAATAAGAGTTGATAGCACTTCTGCAGAGTAAAGATGCACTAAAAGGCAACACTGTTTTGGCACAAGATAGCACTATTTGCAAGCTTCCATTGTGCCATTAAGAAGCATAATTCGCTATCAGTCTGTTCTGTTGAGCAGCTACAGACACACAAACTTGTGTAAAACATTAAACAACTGTAAATTCCACTTATCATTTCCGCAGAATATGCCTAGGTGGCTTCCCTTTCTTCTGTTGTGTCAACTGCATGTCTCAGCTTGCAGTCATTTGCAAACATGCTGAGGAATTTTCACATTTAAAAATATTTGAAAATTTACTGATGAGTCAGTGGCAAATATATAGGAAATCAGTGCAGGAGCAAACTCCTTTCTAATAGAAGTATATAATTCTACAGTACTATCCTCAGGGTTGTTTGACACTATTATTAGCAAGGTGGAGTCCCCCCCAGTGCTATCCCCCACCTGCCCCACTTGTCCACCTGCATGGCTGCTTTAGCTACTCCCTTCATCAGGGAAATCAGAGGAATCTGTGCATGACCCCTCTGCCTTGGTGCTGCTGCGACTTTGCTGCTAAGTCTGGCCAGATCTAGGAAGCAGAAGATGTGACTTCATAGTTTCTTGGTAATCCTGCTGTCTCCTGCATGATGTTAGACTCTTTCATATCTGGTTTTGCCTCATGGTTTATGGTCCTGGGAGGTGAAGACCCTCCCCTCCTGGGATACGTTTCCATCTCATCCCTGGTCACTCACACTCCCCATTTCAGAGCAACAGTAAACAGAAAGATTGGTGCTGATTCTCTGTGATATAAGCTTCTGCTTGTTTTTTCTTAGTAACTTTGATGCAATTTGAATACATGGAAATTAGAATAGGTCCACAGGCAGATATTTACTGTCATAAATGACAGTTCCATATTTGGGTTCATTTGCCATCTGTAACAGAAATATTACAGAGGAAACATGGTAGTTAATAGAAAAAAAGATAAAAAAATATAAATTTTATGTATCTTATACCAGATTATCTTTCTTTCCACCGCTAGCTATGTCACTCTACACACACAGAGAGAATCAGGAAAACTGCAAAAAGTCTATTTCAACACATCAATGAAGCTAATATATTGGTGTGCTTTTTCTCTAAAACAAATCCTGTTATTCTGTTAGAATGTAGAAATCTTCACATTTATGAAATTAAGCATTTTTTCTGTTGGATTGGCTACATCAGAAGAGAGAAGGAATGCAGAGAAATAAGGAAACTGAAAACCAGTTTTAATAATTTAAAGGGAAAAAGTAAACGCAAGCCTGAAAGACGTCAAGGATACTGTCACATAATAGAAAATTATTCATTACGCAAAAGGTTAATTGGGTATTTCGGTGTTACATCTGAATAGTAGCAACAAGAATAAAAATAAGTAAGAGAAAGAAAGAAATGCAGCCATGTGGTAATATTAAGCAATATACTTAAGTGGCCTTCAACAGGACTGTTCCAGCTGTAAGACTTCATGATGATCCCCATGAAGGAATTTTATTTGTGCTTTTTTTTGTACAAGTGTGCAAAAAGAGACAGAGAGAAGCAGAACTTGTGCTGACTCCTCATTCTTTATAAACAAAATTTATGACAATGTAGTTTAATTTCCTGTGTATCTGAGCCTTGATGGAGGAAGATATCCCTGTTCAGAATACAACTTAAATATATGCCTATCCTCCCACTGATTTCAGTCCACCCTGACTAACAGCTAATATTTATCTCAAGATAAAGATCTTTATCTTATGAGACAGATGGAAATACAGGATTAAATTTTTCCTGAATCAGAGCTAGAACTACAGAAACATAATTTAGGTTAGTACTCCAGAGTTTGTCCAGTTGAATTCCCTGCTCAAAACAGGTCTCATTAAATAAAGGCCACCCCACAGTTATAGTATAAAGCAAGCAAACAAACAAACCTGCTAATATCTGGTTAGAATTTCCCATACTCTTACTTGTGTCAGTTGTCCTATTCCCATACACTTGTAAGAAGACTCTGCCTTTATCTTCTACTCTTATAAAAAAAATATTTTATGAATCGATAGGTTTCAAATTAGTCCTTATATTAGTCCAATATTCCCAGATGATAAAACAGGCAATCTAAAATTGAAGGAATTAAAACCTTTGTTTTGCTTTGAGCAGCTACTTACTTGTGGTAGAAGGAAATATACAAGATAGTATTTCCTTAAATTCCTTGTCTCTATCAGATGACATGGTGGTTTAAGTATGTTCTCACCTAACGAGCTGAAACATGCTGGAGCTTGCAGTGGCTGTTCTGATAAAAAATTCATCCTCTTCTTTTACCATTAATATAATTACTGCTTTCCATTAACCATTCTCTAACTAATGAAAGTCTTAATGATTTCACAAAAACTAATACAGCATGAACTGCAAAGCAGCCCACACAATAATGGGAAATCTAATGCTGAACTTTAAAAGAATTTTTGCTTTTGTGTGTAATATAGAAAAAATTCTGCATGCACTATGCACACCTTCAGGATCAGAAATGCTGTTTCTTTGCAGGTCAGGTTTACCAGCTTGCAACAGGAATGTCTGGAAGGAAGAAAGGATTGCAACATAATAAAAATTAAGCTCATCTTTATTCCAGGAATATGCTGGAGGCAGTTTTGCCTGGTTTAGATAATATTAAAAATCTTGTGGTTCCTGGCTATTAAACTGATTCTTAAATGTGACCTGTCAAGCTGTAGTCCCTGCTGCCACTCTCTCAGAAGGTTTCACACTGCTCATGTTCATGATTCTCCTTCTCCATCCAGGGTTTTTGTTTTGCATCTGGAAGTCAAAGTTACTGTAGAAAACTGTCCAGCATGAGGTACATAGATTTGATGGCTGAAATGTTATTTGTACCCTCTAGATATGATTTTTTGAGAGCAGTACTATAATTTGAAAGAAAAGGTTAATTGCTAATTACAGATTATTCAGTGTGTACTTGTACATGACAATAACTGTCAACACAAGATATAAAGGTCTATGACTGGTTCAAATACCAACAAAATAGTGTTTTACTATAAATATTACCCACAACTTCTGCATCCAAAAAAGGCAATGCAAGCACAGTCACTTATCCCTACAGATTAGTGTGATCTCTGCTCTAGAATGATCTATTGAAAATGCAAACGCTTTCTGTAGGAGAAGAATCTGATATGTTCCTTTTCATTTTGGATCTTTATTCCATTTGGGCAAAGTTTATAAGATAGCAGTCTGCTGTTAGCTTTATTCGTCCTTCATAAAAGATCCATTGTAAGCTTCAAAGAATTCTCAATCTTTCTGCACGTTTTATGCATTTTTTTGTCTCTTCCTTCTACACTTATACATATAACAGCTCCTTTTCAAATATATTTCATTATGCTTAGCTTTCAAAGCTGAAATGGCTATCAATTGATTTCAGTTTTCCCCTCTACTTAAGTATAAAGATGCTAATAATTTTTCCCATTATTGCAGCCTGAGAGGCTTCCTAGGCTATTTGACTATTTATTTTTCCCACCACAGTATATCATAAAATATCAAATGAAGTCATTCTTTATGATCTTCATTATGTCAGAAGCTTCCAGCAGGTCTGATATTAAATCTCTGCCTTCTATTTTTTTTGGTTTGTTTTCTAGTAGTAGGTCAACACTTCAGAGTCACTTTAATCAGTACATGATCTAGCTGTGTAATTAACCCACTAGCTATATATCCTCCACAGATCAATGCTATGGAATATATTCCTAGATAGATGGTCCTGGAAGATAACGATTGGACCTTGTAGAATGCATTATGTAAAGAGAGAGTATAGCATCTGAAAAAGCCAATGTTTTGTGCTGTTGTCTATTCTGTTGTGCCTCTGAAAAGAGTCCCTGGAGAATCATTTGAACTGCTCGTTCAAGATGACAGTCTATACTGGAGGTGGAGGCTGGGATGCTCATGTAAAGAAAACTACAGAGCAGCATATTGATTAGCTGAAGGTGCATCTGTTACCTGGTAATGCAGCATCCATAGTGGGCCTGCTAATTAAAACATCTCACCCATCCTTGCTTTTCCGTCTGAAATGAAGTCAAGATGGAAATTAGTTTAGCAAGTCCACTTAGTTTTAAATGAGAAAAGTATAATGGCCTGTTTTACATATCCCTCAGTAGGCTACCACTTTTGTTGTGGAGTTGATTACTTCCCAGAATTGGTGGAGGCATTGAGAGGCTAGAATAGAGTGGAGATGTAAAAAACGTTAGCCATATTTCTTCCGTGCATTCTTCCTCCAGAGACACTGAGGGTCGGTCAGTTTGGACTCTGCAGGAGGGAGCACTTCGGAGAAGAGTAGGACTATCTCACTTTCAGAGGGGCAGACATCTCTGAAATGGTGCCATGTGTCACTAACAGTAATTTCAACACTGTGAGAAGAAACAAAACAGTGAGATTCTGCAGTCTGCTGCATGGCTCAAGTAGATAAAAAGAATAGCAGTGGAATACCTCAGACACGAGAAAGAAGAAGAAATTCTGCAGACACAATCTAGACATCCACAATGTACATGTGGGGATCCCCTGAACTGTGAAAACAAAGATACTTCAAACCTGAAGTTCGTGTCATGCTATTGCAGATGACATGGGGAGATGAACTTGGCCTTAGGTTTGGCAATTTTCCCAATGAACTACAGGCGTTCAGATGACTAGCTCAGATAAGGATGGCTAAACTGCAGATAACTAAAGTCAGAAAAGACAAATTCCTATTACACTGAATGAAAAACAGGTTGTGATGGAGTTCAACAGGATTTTCAGGGCTACCACAATATTCATATTTTCTATAGAGGGTAATAGAAAATTTGCATATGAGAAAACAAGATTTGGATTTCTTTTAGGCAACTACTCAGTGTAGATGACATACTAAAATGATACTGAAGAACTTGTTAAATGGTGCTTCATTACAATCTGGGAAGTATTGTAAGTCACGGAAAATGAAACACCTTATGAGAATTTACAGTATGAGTTGGCACTAGAATAGGCTGCAAGAAAGGAAAAAAACAAACAAATTGAATTTTCATATGTACAGAATTTCTCACATTTCTCAGAAGTACAGAGGATGAACCAGGAGAAATATATTTCAATATGAGAGTAGTTTATTCTGACACTAGAGGAATAAAATAGAAATTGGAAAAGAAGCTGGCTTTGCAGGCTTTGTTTTTAACGAAACAAAAACTTGAAAAATCAAAGTATGTCTGTAACAATGTCAATTGATAAAGGGAAATTAACTAACGAAGCAGAATACTCTAAAAGCAAAACATAAACTTGCTCATGAATTTGCAAAAAAATGTGAAATACGAAAATGAGGAAAAACTTGTATTAGAGAAATAAAAGGCAGAAGAACACAAAAAGTAAAAAAATATAAAAGTAAGAAACCTGCCTCTTTGAGATATGCCTCAGTTCAGTGATTGTCCTGGATGCTCAGCAGATACTTAGCATTTTATTCATGCATAAGACAGGGTGGAGTTCTATCTACCAAGAATTATCTTGGTATTCTCTTCATATCGTGTGCTTTGGTGATTCCAGGCTAAGAAAACAATTACATGTAAGTTGATTAGCACAATATATCAACCTGAGGTTCTAATAGAGAAGGGGGAATACATGGGAGAAGGAAGCAATGAAGCTAATTATTTTTTTTTATTAGTGTAGACAGGAAATATCTGGAGAGGGGACATTAATGGTAAACATTTAGAGTCACACTTTGTTGTTGGGGAAGACTAGTGGCAGTGAAGGCAGTAGCCTTTTTTCATTCTGATGAGATTGAGATGGTTTTACAGGATTCAGAGTTGAGTTCAACATGGCACTATGCATTGGGTTTCCCTGGCCAGGTTTTGATGGTGGGGGGATGCCAGAAGCTTCCCCCATGTCTGACAGAGCCAATGCCAGCTGGCTTCAAGACGAACTTGCCACTGGCCAAGGACAAGCCCATCAGCGACAATTGTAGTGCCTCTGCGATAACAGATTTAAGGAGGGGAAAAAACCTGCAAACCCACAGCAGGGGAGAGGACTGAGAACATGTGAAAGAAACATCCCTACAGACACCAAGGTTAGTGAAGGGGAAGTGAGAGGAGGGCCTCCAGACTCTGGAGCTGAGCTTCCCCTGCAGCCCATGGTGAAGAACATTGTGAGACAGCTGTCCGCTAGCCACCCATGAAAGTCCATGGGGTAGCAGAGATCCACTGGCAGTCCATGGAGGACTCCACGCTGGAGCAGGTGATTGCCTGAAGGAAGATGTGACCCCATGGGAAGCCTACACTAGAACAGAGTTCTGGCAGTACCTGTGGAACCATGGAGAGAGCCCATGCTTTGGCAGGTTTGATGGCAGGACTTGTGACCCTACAGGGGACCCACATTGGAGCAGCTTGGTCCTGAAGAACTGCACCTCAGGGAAAGGAACCACCTTGGACTAGTTAGTGAGGAACTGCAGCTGATGGGAAGAACTCACACTGGAGAAGTTCATGGAGAATTGTCTCCTGTGGGAGGGATCCCATGCTGGAGCAAGGGAAGAGTGTGAGGAGTCCTCCCACAAGGAAAGAAGAAGCAGCAGAAATTACCTGTGTGAGTAACTGACCTCAGCCTCCATTCCCCATCCCCCTCTGGCCCCAGAAGAGAGGAGGTAGAGAAAATCAGGAGTGAAGTTAAGCCTGGGAAGAAGGTAGGGGTGGGGAGAATATGTTTTAAGATTTGGTTTTATTTCTCGTTACCCTACTCTAATTTGATTTGCAAGAAATCAAACTAATTTCTATGTGTCAAGTCTGCTTTATCCATGACGGTAATTGGTGAGTGATCTCTCCCTGCCCTTATCTCAGCCCATGAGCCTTTCATTGTATTTTCTCTTCCCTGCCCAGCCGAGAAGGGGGGTAATAGAGCAGCTTTGGTGGGCACCTGGTGTTCAGCCAGGGTCCATCCACCACATCTAGATTTAGATACACTGCAAAAAATCAGGATGGCTTTACAGAAAGTACTACAGTTCATGCATTGACAACTGCACAAGTCTTAGGCTGTGCTCAGTAGCTCTAAGAATTCCATCATTCCCTCTGAAAGGAAAAAATAACAGTTTTTCGTAACTGTGGCAGAACTGTAGACATTTTCAGACATTTCTGAAAATGGTCACAACAAGAAGTTCCCTCCAGATTGATTATCATTTCAGTTTAAACCTATTCTGCTGTTATCTGGACATTAGGTGTAGGAATACCAATTCAATCTGAGAACAAATAAAATCCTTATTTCAAAATTTTCATAACATTTATTTGATTCAGCTTTATTGTAGCTACATTTTCTTACAAGTTTATAAGAATTTACATGATTCCAAGATAAAACTGAATATTCAATTGAAGTTATATTAGTTTAAAAATTCTACTTGTTGAACCTCTTGCATAATTTATAAGTGTTGTAATCAAGGGACAGCTCTTTTTAGAGCGTCTGGCCTAACTAGCATGAATAGCTGTAATTTCTTTTAAAATGAGTAATGTGTCAAACTCACCAATGGATCACTTTTCTTTGCACAAGAGGAAATGAAGGTGGACATTTCTATTAGGAAAAACCTATTAGATTGTCCAGGCTCCAAAATGCTCCTCTTAGTCAATGGCTGTAAATAAATTCATCAAAAATAATGAAAAAGAAAGCCTAGCCAGGTCAAATAAGAAGTCTTGCTGTCTCTCAGTTAAGTTTTCCCAAGGACATAATAGAAATAAATCCCATTTTTGAAGTCTCAATGAAAAGCAGCAGCAGAATACCAAGTGTTCATGACAGGAGGAAAATACCTCCTATGAGATGAGTAATGTTGCTGGCAGAAGAGTATGTATCTGCTGAATTAGCTTCAATAAAGGAACATTTACATAAAATCATATTAATTTCAGGAGGGTGTATACAATTTCTGCTTCTGCTGGATCCACAGGACAAAAAAATGGTGTGTGTAATGAAAATGTGGGTTGAAGTTGTTACTCAGTTTTGGAATCAGAGTAATATTAACCAAGTTTACCTCAGATGTTTCAGTTTAGCAAAACACTTTGATGGAATTACAGTCTTGCTATGAACCATTAAGAGCACATTATTCCATATTTTTAATTGAAATGGCACAAAACTTACAGCTTGTCAGCATAAGAAAAACTAAACCTTACTTTTCTAATGCCTACAGAGAGCTATATTTCACTATCTTTCCTACTCCCTGGGTACTGCTGTTGTCAGTGATAGGCATTTCTGAAGTGTAAAACAAACACAGGAACACCTTGTTCCTCAATACTTCTGTTTCACTGTCTGAGTAATTCCCAGATGACTCCACTGCAGTCTAAGGGGACACATTGGATTGGTTTTGGAACTGGAGGAAAGCCATATGACTATGTTTGAAACCAAAAAAGTTTCATTTCTATTGCTGTAATTCTGCTTGAGTATCTCTAATGTTGTGCTGTATGTTTTCTAGAGGTGTTTTTCAGGTTTTTTTTGAGGAAACTTCTGCAGTTGCTCTGAACATTGGCTTCATTTATTAGAAAGTTATTGCTAAAACACAACCGTCTGTAGGTAGAGATATTTTCAAAAGAAAACAAAAGCTGCAAGAAGGCCACAAAAAAATTTCATATAATTCCTATGTAAGTTTGATAGTGCAGAAAGAATCTGCAATGCATGGGTGTGTGAAAATCACCCCAGACTTGTCCAAGTGGACTCTTTCTGCTCTCATCCATTTTCTCACATTTACAAAGCATTAGTTAAACCCTCAGCCACAATCAAGGAATTGATCAGTGGTATACAGGTGATAAGCAGATGTCTGACAGTACTCCACATAAGGGTTTTTCCTGATTCAAACCAGAGTTATTCAATAATCTTCTATTAATTACCACTTGTAAAAGTTCACAACTATACCTGTGTTGCAGAAGGGCTCTGGATAAAATTTATATGATTGGTCCTGGCTCCTAAACTGGTAGCTGACAGAAGTGCTGCATCCAAACTGTCGGAGAAAATAGTTTTGTGTTTTTCCCTGCACTTCTGGTTTCATGCCCTTGTTTATGATAGGAGACCTGTCAGAGGACACTTGCTGCTGGATAGTTGTGTTTTTATCCAAAAAAAACCAGTGCAAAGGAAAAAGAGGGAGAAAGGTGAATAGATGGACCTCAGAGGAGGGATAATGCTCTCCTGGGTCTCATCCCAATATTTAATCAGGATTCGTCTGGTGCTTTTTTCCAAAATTGGAGGCTGGGGAGTATTTTCAAGTTAAATGGTTACCTACTACATCAGAGTTTTCTCTGTCCTTTCTAAGTTACCAGATAATTCCTCTTCTTTACAAAGGCACTACTATAACAGCGTGTGCCTGAAATGCAGTGGAGGTACCCAACACCAGCGTCTGTCCTTGGTTCTCCAGAGCAGAAACAGTTCATAAATCAAAGGAAAATATCAAAGGCATTTGCTAGTCATGTTCTAAGCAGAGCCTCATCTCTACAGGGACTTTTTACTGAATACTCAGGAAGCAAAAATTCTTCAGCAGTGAGACTTTCTAGTCCTTCTTCTGTTTTGAACTCTGAATCCTCCTTTCCATGTCAATGATATTCCAGAATTTCAAGAGCTGTTCAGAAATACATTCCGTTTAATGATTAAATACTACATATAATCAGTCTACTAAAAAGACAAAGCAAATCCAGTCGGATAGACCTGAAGAAATTAGTTCCATGTTTCAGCAAAGTACTTAAATATTTTCACTGCTTCTGCAACCAAATGTTCCAAACTAATGCGCAGAAGGACATTCTCATAAGTTTAGCAGTATTATTAGTGTTAACCAAATTAAAAGACTAAAATTTCTTCATGAAATGAAAGTAGAGGGTGTTACGATACACAATTTCCCTATATGTCAATAAAAATGGAGCCTGCATGGATGGCAAAGAAAAAGGAACAGGCATAAATGGCCATCTAAATTCCAAATGTCTTGCCTATTAAGGCAATTATTACCTAATAGGCAATTATTGCCTAATAACGTTCATAATAATTGGGTTTGGTTTTAAAACTTAGATGGTAACAAGAAATAATTCAGTATGACATTGATGACTATTCTGATGAATTTCAATGAATTTAAACATCTATATTTAAAAGAAAGGCATCACAATTGAAAATAGCAATACTGCATGTTCTAGGGGATTATCTTGCATTTACAAGGTCATCTGCTTAGTGCACCATTCTGTATGTAACTATGTATATATATAATAATACCATTAATGCAAATTTAGCGGTACAGAGTTCCAGGAAAATACTAAGGAATGGTAATAATGATGTCAAGGGGCTACACAAGGGGCAAATGTGTTCATATTTCTTTTCCTGATTGTGATGAGTTTGATATATCCTCAACATAAACATCAACATCTGCCATGAAATACAAAGAATTTTTAAAAAAATTGAGAGATATAATTGCTTCATTTCCCTTTGCAGATTATTATGGTTTTATACCTCACAATGTTCCCTTGATGCAAAATACCAGTAACAACTTTTGAATCATTTTACTATTTAAGTAGTAGGCGTTCAAAGTGCTGGTGGTTTGGGAAGTATAAAGACTCGTTCACTTTTAATTTCCCCAGTGCAGCATCTTTAGCTTCCTATTTTTCAGACATTATATCCAGGAAAGTTGCAAAGGCAGTAGCTAAAAACTTCCAGAAGCTACTGTAGGAAGCAGAAAACTGGGAAAATTTTTCCAAACAAGTCTGTTGCTTTCTTAAGGTCTCAGAGTTACAATGGAGGATTACTAATCAGTGGATAGATTATCAACTTTTCAGTAAAGTATTATTTGCACAGTTCCTTTTTCATCATTGTCCTTGTTTATTCTTCTGTGGAAGCATTTAACTTAAGTCATGAAGCACTGTCATCTAAGACTAATTTCTTCCTGCCAAGCAGTTTTAAACACCACACAGATATTACAATTCGAACAACCCAATATGTAGGGTGCCAAGAAGGACTAAATAGCTTTATAGGTCAACTTCCTCCTGACTTGTGGCAAAAGACCACTCAAGCTCAGTTTCCTACAGGCTTCCTTTGTGTTCCTTCCCAACTGCAGCCACAAAAGAAACATTCACTTCTCTGTCAAAACACTGAAAAGATTTAAATGTCGTAAGATCAGTCATTACTACAAATGGAGATTTTGTTGAGGAAACCCATCTATTAGCCTGTCTCTCACACAGAAATCATTCATTATATACCTGTACATATCTTCATATACTTGTACTGAAAACCATTTGTAGATTCAGATCATAAAACTGGGTAGTGTTTGAAGCAAAAGGCAGACTTTGACATAATGGCTCTTTAGTGCACAGCAGTACAAAATTTCTGGGCAAGGTTACTACAGTTTTTTTAATGGATATTTGCTTGTCTTTTGCAGTTTTGTTCTAAGGTTTGACGCTATAAGGACTAAAACAAGTGAAGTGTATTATAAAATCACAGAATCATAGAATCATAGAATGGTTTGAGTTGAGACGGACCTTAAAGATCATTTAGTTCCAATTTCCTGCCACGGGCAGGGGCACCTCCCACTAGACCTGCTTGCTCAAAGCTCCATCCAACCTGGCCTTGACATGTCCAGGTTCAGGGCATTCATAACTTCTCTGGGAAACCTGCTCCAGTGCCTCACCACCCTCACAATAAAGAATTTTTTCCTAGTATCTCTGTTAATCCACACTCTTTCCATTTAAAACCATTCCCTCTTGTCCAATCTAGCACATCTAGCAGAACATTGTCTTTTCAGGCAGGATCAGCTTAAAAATAAACAATAACATGAATGTATACTTGTGATCACGGACCATTATCTAGAGACGTTTCCCTGCCTCTTGTTTATGTAAGTGTGACTTGTTTAAATTATTCCCTAATGCCTGAAGAATTAACTCTCCTTCTTCTCTTGCGGTAGTTTTCTTAAAAACCAGTCATTAATCACCCTCTGCCTTCAGTGACACAAGACCTGTGGTCTGATGCTCCAGTATTAATCCTTTGTTTTATAAAGAATGGATTCACAGATATTTTAAGTATAGTCATTTTACAGCAGGTCGATAAGACACAAAGTCTTCTTGGATAAAATTAATGCAAATTAAAAGACAAGTGTAAACAACTGTCTCTTAACTTCAAGTGTCTGTTGTCAAATAAGAAAAGGTACCAAGTTAAATTTATTTTTAGTTGCCTCCTTTTGAAAGAAAGAAAAGAGGATGAAAACAACAAAGAAAAAAAAGGGAAGACTGGAGGGCAGTGGTGAAAAGAGTCTTAGAGAAATAGCCCATTTGGCAAAGTAAACATTTGGATTGGTATGGAGAAGATTGTAGAACAGAAAATGCTGAAATCAAGATGATCAAGGAACCTTCATATACATCCAATAGTTGCATCACAGAGTGTGACATTAGAAAAATTAGATTCATTGAGTCCCAAGGACAGATGGGACTAACAGATGAATACTGTACTTCCCTTTAAATAGAACTAGAAGAAAAATGCATATGACAAGACTTTGTTTGAATAATGCCATTGACTAATAAAGTTACTCAGGTTATGAATTTAGGCCTTGGAGAACTATATATATATATCATATCTGAAAAAGAGTTAAGTATCTCAAAAGATAACTTAGGTACTTTGAGACTGAAGGCTGGCTAAGGAGATGCTAGTAGTTGCTGAACATTTTGAAACAACAGAAACAGAAGTAAAAAATCAATAAAGCCTCAAATGAAAAATGAGGAAAGAAATGGGGAGGTTACAATTTTCTGCAATAACTCTGACATGAAGTTTTACATTTGCACTGATCTTTTTTTCTAAGCTACTCCAAAAAAGGATTCTCCATCCAGGCAGAGAACAGCAGTGAACAGCTGGTCTACAAATTGCTTTCTAAAAAATTCACTTTTTCTTTTCCTCTAGCTTTTCTAAGTGGCCTGAAGCTAGAAAACTGCTCCTCTTATTTCAGTCCAACTGCTTACCAGAAGCCTGAGACATTGCCAGTCCTTTCAGCAGAGTTGTGGAAAATGGAGTTGGGCACCCCCTGAGGCTGCCCTGTTTCCTTCTGCGGGACAGTTTGGCACAGTTTGTAGGTCTGGACATGGCCTAAGAGAAGGGCTCCAGGGAGGTACTTGGGCAGGATCATGTGTTTGCAAGAAGAGACCAGTCTTTCTTCTGGACAGGAATTTGCATTGCAGCTCAATATTGCTCTTGACACCTTTATACATAGAGGACCTTACTGGATGTTTTCATAAAGATTTGTGATAGAATTTGCATCTCTTTTACTTGCTTTTCTGAATTTGCATTCTGTGTTTTTTTAGGCATCAAGACCTGTGAGGAGAAGATGACTGAGACGGGAAGGTAAGAGAGGCGAGAGTCACTGTACTGACCTGGGAGTCCACAGCTCATGCTTAAACAAATAGCGCAGTCAGGAGCAGAGACAGCTTTCAGCAGGGACTCAGATCTTCCCAGGGGCCAGAGGATGCTGCAGCTCACTGCAACTCAAACAATTGCTGAGATGCCTGGAAGGGACAACTCACCTTTGAACACACAGTGAGAAGAGTTGTGTACAAGTCTTACCTGCTTTTTTCTGAGCCAGTTTTATTTGAGTATTTCCAAGCTTTGGTCAAGACTATTAGGCTTGCATTTTATTTCCTTTTTTTTTTTTACTGTTTAAGACCCTTTTTGGAGACATCATAGAAAGAAATAATTCTAGCTACAACCACTCCAAAACTGTGGGGTTTTAAGGGTTCTGCTCTAAAAAGCTCAAGTGTCCAGTGAGAGAAAGGGCTCTGTAGTTTGAAAACGGGTTAGAACTGTGGACCTCAGCAAAATGAATCTCGTGAAAAGCTGCTTCTGCCTTCAGTAAAATAGATAACAGGAACTCGTCGAGGTTTCCCATCCTACAGAAAGTGTAATTTGTAAGGGAAGAGCTGACGGCATTGTGGTTTCCTAAATTGTTTGGCGTTCCAAGTTTCATGCGCTGTATAGGTATTGTTCAACTCTAATATCACTTACAGTTTTGAAGAGCATAATGAAATCATTATTTTGTGCATGCAGTATGCAATTAAAACCTTTTTCTCAGCATGCTTTTGTGTTCAGAGGAATAGGGATAATGATGACAAAGCAAGTAAGAATATTCCTTTTCCAGCAGAATTCTTTCAGTCTCTGGGCCTCTGTTATCATGTCAGCAGGAATGCCAAGGAGAGCTGAAATCTCTGTTTTATGCAAGACATTCCTATAATATTTCTGTATCGAATTTAATTTTAGGACTCTGACATTTTTATGCTTAAACAATTTGTCAAGCTTGGTACCCTAAGATCTTTAATCTTATTTCATGCAGATTCAAATAATTTCATACCATTTCTGTAATGGGATACTGGTGAGTACAGTCATTTTGCCCTAGATTTTTATGATGTAGTTCTTAAACAGTAGTAATTATACATCATAGGAACTCTGAGAAAATTAGTTCATAACAGTTGCATCCTGGACCCAAAGTTATGCTATTTCATGTTACAAAATAAAATACTAACACTTTTTAGAAAATTTTAATCACAAGAGCAGATAGTGAATTCCAAACTAGCTTTAATTAAAAAAAAAAATTAAAGAAGGAGGTTTTCTGTGATGCAGAGATTGCTACAAGTTGTTATCGATAAACTTTACTCTTCTAAACTTTCTGTAAGCACTGAAGGATATCTGAAGTAGCCAGAAATATCTTTCTTAACACTGCTTCTTTTTCTTCTGCCCATCTGTTTGGTTGGTAGACCTTTCAGTGGAAAACTTCTGCAATTTCCTAGGCAAACGCAGGCTTCTTTATGCTTCTGATGAAATCATTATTTCTAACTATTCTAGAATTATTTCTAGAATAATTATTTCTATTCTGTTTATAGAATAATCCTCTCATTTCTACCTACTTGGGTCTCTGTCATTTTTATTTTTACATGATGAGCCATATATCTACACTTATTATTCTAGTGATTTCTGCATTAGTAGGCAAGTAAAAAATTTGGTTTAAAAACCCCAGCAAAACCCTAAATTATATTTAGTTATTTTTCTTCCTAGAAAGCTAAATTTCTATTTGCTGTGCATAATGTGTTGTCCATGGTTGTGTTAGGGTTTTCTTTTATGCTCAGTGGAAACTTTTTTTTATGAGAACGTAAGGGACCACACCCCTCTCCATGAAATAAAAAATGGGGGGGAAAGTCTCTAAGAACCACAGAACATGATTTGAATGGAAATAAACACTGCTGCACAACCACATTTCCTTTTTCTTTAATGAAAACAAGGGAAGCTATTTTTGGAAATGACCTTGAAGAAATCAAACAGTACAAAACAGGGTCAGTGTTTCAGCTGCCATTCACCAATGCCATTTATTAGTTCACTCTCAACATCTCTATATAGGCAGCTTAGTCTACTCATGAGCTCCAAAAAAAGGAATTCCCCTGCTGCATGTCTTCTGAGGAGTCCTGAGTTATGTCATAGCCTGTTAAAGTCTGTGAAAGTCCTTGCAGATATTTCTTTCACTTAGTGTTTTTCTGTTTATTTTATTAAATATTTTAGTGGATTCAATCTCATCAACTTGTAAAAAGCATCCACTCAGATTTACCGGCAATTTATACTGAGATAGAAGAGAGGAGAGATGGCAAATGTGTTTTTAACACAAGGGTATCATGAGATGTCTGGACAGGGAAAAATACGACGGAACATCTGGACACAGATTTTTCTTGTACCACATCACTCCCCAGATGCATGAGGATGTAGGGGTGAAGATGTAGCCAGTATCATCACTTTAGTAGCCCAAAACAAACAACAAAGTTTGTGTTCAAGTATTTATTGCACCCCCTTCTCTTTTGTTGGGAAAGAATACTCTGTGTCACATTCCTAGGTTTAACCACACTTGTGAAATACTGACTCTTGCTGGCTTAGTCTGCTGATAAAATGATCCACAGAAGTGTTGTACAGTTAATGTTTCTACACTAACAGTCTGCTTTTTATCCCCTGTAAAATGGCAAAGCATAATTATATATAAAGAAGAAAACAGAGCACTTCCATACTTGGTAGTCTCTTTCCTCCTCCTCCCCCTGCCCCTGCAAACCTGCAGGCAGAAAATATGGGCAGTCAGTTCAACATAAAACCTCCTCCAGTGTCACTATTTGCACTTTCTCACAATAAGTGGTAAATGTGTTTAAAGGACTGGTATTCTCTTTTACAAGCTTCAGATTGCTTAGTCATAACAAAAAGCAAAAGAAAGGAAATACTTGGAATGTAAAAAGGTTTCTTGCTGCAGTCGTGTAACATAAAATTTCTTTTTCAAATAGAAAACAAATTTAATGTGAACATGAAGCTCCCTCATCTAGCAAGTTGCTAATTCTCAGCCTAGAAATATTTGCTGTCTGCTAGGCCTTTATTAAATACTTAAGTATGTATCTTTCTCAGCCGTATTCATAGATCCATTATGGGATTTTGAGTGAATGTTTTTTTTACCCCATGAGAACACATTTTTGGTATTTTAAAATTCAGTATTTATGCATAATAGATCTGGGATCCAAAGACTAAAGAGGTGTCTCTTTCTACCACTACAATGGCAGAATTTTTCTGCCATTTTATTCTTACAGAAATACTCCTATGTAATATGTGTAATCTTACTGACCTTTGATTCTTATTTTAAAATTAATTTTAGTAGCTTAATGCAAATGTCATAGCAATGCAGGTATTTACATGGCAGTAGTGGTTCACATAGTGCTGTGTCCACTGACAATATCTGTGCCTGGTCTCTGATACCGTTTTTGTTGTTGTTTTGTTGTTTTTATTTGGTGGTTTGCTTTTTTCTTCTTTTTGGATTAGCACTAGGGCTAGTTCTGTAGACACTTTGACTGTCCCTAAAATTGTCAGTCTCTCTGTGGAAATGTGTCGGCTTCTTCCAAACCAATCCTTGCAGGATCCCTGTGGGAGATTTTTGGGGAAGTGACTGGAACTGGGAACGGTTTTTTATACGACAGACTAAATTCTATCTGATCAAAAGTATGTGTTCAGAAGAACTGAGGCATAGCTTAGCTTTTCTTACCTGTTTTCCTAGTGAATGTTGGGAATTGGATTTGGGAAACCTTCATGGATATGCTATATAGGAGAAAGTGGTCTGGAAGGAGGCACATATAAGTAATTAATTCATTCACATAAGCAAATCTTAGTACTTTGCAGGAGAAATTTATTGCATCTGTGCTGGTTTGTCATGGAAAAAGTAGGGGGCTCTGGTTAAAAATGCTAATTTTGATGAAAGAAGGCAGATCATGCTCGATTTTTAGTCTCAGTGGAAAAGCTGCTTTTTAAAATCTAAACAAAAGCAGCTGGAGCTCAGACCCTTAGAGGTGTCTAAGAAGATGTTGAGCCCTGTCTGCAGACTGCAGCCCACACATCCCTCTGCAAGATAAAGACAGTTTTTATGAGTACCCCTTTCAATGTTTAGTTATACATTGTTCCTCTCACAGAGCAGGAAAGATCATGAAACAGCCTCAGTCTGCACCAGAGACTTATTAATAATTCTGAAACTGTGATGGTTAACATGCCTGCCATTCCTGATAAACTTTGTGCTAGCTATGGTAGCTAATGATGCCACCACCTATGACCTCCTCAGTTACATGCACCTACTCAGACTGAAGCTTGTGTGTGAATGGATTGTACATTTCCTTGGATGTAGGTTTGAGTTTAATCCAGGAAAAAAGATGTGAGAGAAAACAATCTTCCACTGGCTGGGTGGAAGGATAAAATACTCAGGAAGCTCTTGCTTATCAAGACATGTTGTCATCTTCTGAACAAAGTAAGAAAGAACAGCAAAAAGTCCAGTGAAGTTCTTCAATATTTTCTTTGGTTATGTTTCTCAAAATAGTAAGCAACTAATCTTTTAAAATATATTTCAAATGAAAACTCATGTAACAAAATGCATGGATCTAATTTGGCAAATAATGTTTCTCAAGCATAACAAAGTAGTGGAAAAATTAATCCTAAATTTGTTTTGAGCTAATAGTTTTACAAAGCAAATAAGTGATTTGGCAATGAAATAAGATTATCTAAATATGCACTTCAAGAAAGTAATTTTTTTTGTCAGACTTATCTCCTCAAGCTAAAATCTTTCTTAATTTCTGTAGCATTTCAACTGCTCTGGTAGGCATGGCAGCTTAATGCTTCATTGTTAAGGTAATAAAATGGTCTCTGCTCTTCATTCACCTCATATATGCATTGTATGAAATCTGATAGAGAATAAATTTGATTGTCTCAATTGTTTTGCAGACAAGTGCTAATGAAATTAAAGTCTCTATGCAGATTAACTGTGTACGATAAGAAAAAGTCCTTCCTTTGTTTTAAACTGTTTCAATCCTATTTTTTGTTGGTTTTAATATCTGCTTTATGAAAGATGGAAAACAACTGAATTTCTCTATGCCACACAAAGTTACTCTATGAAATTCCCCCCACTTCTGCCTCCTCTCAGTGGAAATATCCTTCTTTGTTTCATTGCTACTATTATGAGAGGCATATAATAATCTCTGTTGTTAATCCTGAAAATTTCCAATTCTTTCTGGAAATGGGGGGAATCAGAAAAGAAGGCCCTGTTTGGAATATTTCTATGAATTGATTTATTCAGGTTGTTCTCCGGAAGAAATCATAGAATCATAGAATGGTCTGGGTTGGGATGGACCTTAAAGATCATCTGGTTCCAACCCCCTGCCATGGGCAGGGACACCTTCCACTAGACCAGGTTGCTCAAAGCCCCATCCAACAAGTGGCCTTGAACACTCCCAGGGACAGGGCATGCACGGCTGCTCTGGCCAACCAGTTCCAAGGTCTCACCACCCTCACAGTAAATAATGTATTCCTAATATTCAATCTAAACCTACCCTTTTTTAGTTTGAAGCCATTAACAATGATTATAGTTTTATCAAATAAAACTGAAGCCCTCCTTTGAGTCAGACTTCAAAGTGACTCTTCAGACTCCAGAGATGTAATTTATTAACATGTGGATGTATTCAACTTAATTGTGCTCCTGCACTGGACTGCTATTGTGTGGACAACTGGAACTTTGGAAAAGAGCACATGAATAAGTCTTTAATAATTTAGAAAATATGTGTTATTCTCGTCCCATTGCCAAAACATTTTATAAATAATTCCTTTGCCTGTTACTGCTGGACAAACTGAGAAGTTGAATTTATTCAACTTTTCAAAGAAATCAATTTTGCTGCTCTTTATTGATGGCCATTGTAAAAAGGGTTTTTAATTACCTTGTACTTCTATTGTTCCTCTTTCCTTTTCCATTTTAGAAACAGTTAAGCTGTCATCTGCATAATACTTCTGTTAGAAAATTTGGGGTTTTTTTCTTTGGTTTAATAAGCAGACCAGAGTTAATTAGACCCTGATAACAAATTTGGGTTGAATAGTTCAGAAGTGAAGTGCAAAGAAGCCTATTTATTTGCAAACAGAAAATACTTCTGATAAATTCTTTCCAAGGCAGCAACAGAGAAGCCGCTTTTTTCCTTCTCTAAATGAAGCAGAATTTTCCAGAAATATGAAGGGGGGGGGGGGGTTGGGGAAGTCCCAGAAAGAACCTTCCCCCTTAAAAAAACCCAAACCTGACCATTCAACTAGAAAACCACAGGTATGTATTGACACAGAACAATTCTGGTTACCTTTAGGTGCATCACTGGTTCCTTCCCAGGCTGCTGGTATCTCATATCAGCCTGCCATACCTGACCTACGAGCTTTGCCTCTGGTGGCTGGTGATAGAATCTTGACTGGAGGTGGCCAGAAGTAGTAGTTTCTCTTCCCCACCCAAGATTCATTCATCCAGATGTGAATTCTTCCAAGGCCTATATCTTCTTTTAAACCACTTATACCCTCTCTTCAATTTTCTCAAAGTTCCTTTAGCATTTTAAATGTACTACCTTCTAAGAAACCAGTATGTGTTCCTCCAAACAGTGCAAATTGTTTCCCACAAACCTTATAAAGGAGGAACTACATTTTGCATTTAAACTGTTAAAAATTGTCCTTGGCAGTCTTAGTATCGCCAAAAATCAGTTAATTGGTTTACAAGATTCCGGGATCTCAACTATTTTCTCTATAACTGAACAGTAAAATGTAGGAGGGGTCAGTGTCCTAAACACATTTTTCCTGTAACTCATAGGTAGGTATGATAATAATATTTGTTTCATATGCAGTAATCCCTGGTTTAAATGTAATAGGCACAATTCCTTTTTTGCAAGCTAGAAGGTAAAGAGGTAAATGTATACAGGAACACAATGGCAATTTATCCAGATTTTCTAATGTAACTTTCTAATGTAAACTTTAGGCAAATATATCACTTTGAGAAGGGGAATAGCAGCAGAAGGGAGAAGCTTCTTACAGGACAGCCTGGAGGACTTTGGCATTAGTTAAGGACAGAGGATTCAGAAAAGCTCTTGCTTAAAGGCCATCTTCAGTATAATGCTGTTCTCTGTGTGAAGACACACCTTTTCCTACAATTTCAGTGTGCTTGTCCACTCTCAAATGACTACAACTTCCCTAAATATTTATCCCTTCTCCATGCAGAAAGCAATAAAATTCCTTATGAGTGTGATTGTCTTGTCTTAGACAATGTGAAGATACTCATCCTTACAAAAGGAACAAATAAGTGTTCCTAATGAATTCCACATGGCTCTTAATAGAGAAAGGATTGGATGGACACAGCTGCCTAAAACAGCTCTTTGAAGACAAGACCTATGAATAATTCTTGTAAATGCTGTGATGTAAATGTTTGATAAACTTTTAACATGCTGTGTGCCTCGCTGATTTCTCATTAGTCTTTCTTAAAAGCTGAGGTGTGTTAATTTATTTTGTGATTATAATAGCATTGTGGCTTTTTCTTTTTAAATAATTTATTTTATGGAATTAATAAAAACCTTCAGATAATTGTTTTATTTAAATGTTATTTAATTAAAGCTGGTATGATATATAACAAGTACCTAGGTGACACATTGGAGAGAATACTGCTAGTAACTGCATAAGCACCTAACTGAAATTGAATCTTCTACAGCTTTTGGATATGTGCTAGGCTTGCTGAGTTTCAAAATAGCATAGGAATTCTCAAGCTTTTATCAAAAGCATGCTACTTTATTTCTATAGCAATTCCAGTGCTATAAATTTAATGCCTCATTTTATTTTTGAAGGTGCCTCCACCATGATTAGTAGACTAGCACAGCACTATGAAATGCACACAATAAAGATGACATTGTACTTTACCTTCTTCCATTTATTGGAGCTGCAGGGTGCTGATTTTAAAGCTTGAAGCAAAAAAGATATTTCAAACCATATGGGCAGGATCATTTTTATGTTTAGTATAAATGATTGTCTAAGAGCTGAACCAGAAGTGTGGCTCTTGCTACATTCACCATCTTCAAGAGAAGCTGTCTCCAAACCACAAACTAGTCTTCACCTCTCCCATTTTTCATAAATGTACTGACCTGATTGACCACGATGACTGTGGATTAAGGTGTTGCTCTAAGGTGCCTGCCCTCTTGCTGCTCTCCCGATCGCTTTGGAAATAGCATTGGATTTTGTCCAAGTTGATGAAAAGTAAATCTATACAAATAAAGCTGTCTTCTCACTACTATTTTAAGCCCCAGAGCCAAGAATAAGTTCTATTGCTGTTTAGCTTCAACTTCACAGCCTCTAGAATGGTTTAAGGCAGAAGTCTGACATTTATGAAGTCTTTATACTTTTTTGAAGACTGCTGAAACAGTAAAAGATAAAAGTACTGCTTCTGAAGCCATTTTTTTCTGAATCTCCAGGGCTTGTTTCTCTCTCTTGGACAGTGTATGCCTTTCCTCAGTGCTGGTGTTTTTCATGTAGAAGAAAGGGCAATTTTGAAGTATGCCTTGTGCTGAAATATATAATACAACAAAGTGCCCTTTAGGTGGAGAAGAAAATCCCCAGAGACTGTGATCCTAACATATGTATGTATTTCTTTACCTATTTCTGCTTTGAGAATGTTTTAAACTAGACTGCAGATATTGTTCTGCTTAAAAATTGAGAGATTTGCAAAGGTTCCAGAAAGGTGGACAAAGACTTGTTGTGAATTCATCACAAGTTACTAGTAGACACTAGAGTTTTCTATACATGAGGGTGGCATCTCATGAATTATATTTTTATTTCTGTACTAAGGATGCCATATTATAGAATGCAAAATAAGTAAAAGTGAGCTAATTTCTCCCCTTTATATGTGTGGTTGATAAAAAAGGTAATGAATAAAAATGGTTATTTAAGTGTGTAGTAAGAATCACACCCTTGCAGAAAGTGGATAAAATTTAAACTCGGAAAAGACTTTAGCAGTGTGGTGAGTCTTCTGAAATTAAAAGTAAAATGTTCAAATATTGAAGAAGTGTTGAAAAACTCATATAAAAATGCCTTCTCTTGTTACTTTGAGTCAGAAAATGTTGCAAATTTTATGAAAGTCTGTGCTTAGGATGCTTGCCTAGTGATGTAAAAACTTTAGGAAGTTCAAGCGGGAAAAAACATGCTGGATATAGAATTTAAAAATTATAGAAATCTCTAGTATTTTCTTATAAACCATTATGTGAAGTCTGAATAGTCTGGAAAATTAGCCCTTTTTACATAGCTGACTTGAGTCCAAGCTCTGCATCTTGGGATAAGCCTTAAGAAAGAATTTGATTTGAGAACCTGTGTGCTATAAGTGAGAGCCGGGAAGCATTTCTGGGGACCTAACAGTCTCTGATGAATTCAGTCACACATCTCTTTCCAGGAGGAAGGCTGATTTGGCATTATGAATCCCTTCTTTTTGAGATTTTAACTTTTTTGTTGTTCTCACAGCTGCAAGTAACATACCTCACCCATAAGCAACGTATTTGCTCTGCTTGTTTCTGTAAAAGAAAAAGAATACACTGAGTGTTTTCAGAAGTTGTCTGTCAGTATAAACAAAGCTATTCCTTCTGATAATGGAGAAATATTACATACCACAAAAGTTCTGTTTCACACATCAAAACTCTTTAAAGAATTTTGGGGTTAGGATTGCCTATTTCTAGCTGCTTTTCTACTCTTACCCTTTTCCATGTAGTGGCCATTTAAAAAGAAAAATATTGGTATTGTCTTAAAAAAAAACCAAAAAACACACCAAACTTTAATTTTGAAAAAGTTTTCAAATTAAATCTATTTTCCAGAATGATGCAGAGGAAGCAAAGAAACAATAGAGGACTTAATTTTCCCGTGAATAGCAGTTTATTATTTGGAACAAGCACTTGTTAATTCAGGAAGGTGGAATGGAACATTAAAACTTAGTTATATTGGTGTAAGAAATACTATAAATGCCCAGAAAAGTAAATTTTGTTGCCGTATTATTTCCTTATAAAGTTTACTCAGTCATGTTCGAATTCAGGAGACAATTCAGTAACTGCATTATCCAGTACAGTAACTTGGAAAGCTTCATTTAACTTTATGGATTTAGTATATTGTTCAAAATGGAATTCTGAAAGTCATTCAGTCTGAAATAAGAAAAAGAAATAATTCTTTTCAGACTTTAGGTTGATCATCTACAAAATTCATCCAACATTTTATGCTGAGTTTTATTTTCCATTTCTTACGGCCTGCGAAGAGTACCTGAATTGACTTCTAGTGAACTCACTTACCTGCCATTTGCAACCACACTTAGACAGTTGTAGTTACTAAAGTGTAGCTTGAAGGATTGCTTTTGGAAATGTGCACAGATGAGTTAACGAAGGTTGGAAAGCCATCATTATTAAATAGACCACATGTATCTACCCCCGCACACCCCCTGCATGTATATATGTTTGCACAGGCGTGTGGGATTTTGCACACATGCCCATGTGCATATTTATGTGTTCACGCACATATTTGCTTACCTGCGTGTGTATTTATACACACACACACTGCTGCACACACGTGTATGTTTATGTGAATGCACGTAAATGTGTACACCCACACCTGAAGAGGAACGGGGAAGGAAGAATAAAGACACTTATTGTGTAATCTGACACGTGAACAAGGAATTTGAACACACAGGAATTGTTAGAAGGAAGAAGATTAAAATTCGATGCCAAATATTAGAGGTAAAAGTGGCATTGATATGGAACTCCTACACTATAAACTACCTGGAAAGGGAATTAGGGCAACATAGTCAAACCAACACATGAACAAGAGGCTAGTTCTGAGAAGCATTTTAAAAAGCTATGGTAGGACATGATTATCTGCCAAAAGGAAGTGATGATTCAAGAATCAGAATAAAATACAGTGAAGATTTAGGCACCTGTTTTGGCTGAATAGGATTATAGAAAAGTTTGTACTTAGCAGTCTTATGCAAAAAAGCAGCAAGATTTAGTCGTGCTGCAGCTGAGGATTTATCAGGATCAACAAAAGATGCCTGGAATTACATGCCTGACAGGCAATATAACAGTTAATAGGATCCACAGTCTTACACTGTTACATTGATGAATATGAGGGCTGGATTGGGGCGAGAGGGAAGGAATTAAGAGCTTTGTTTACTCAAATTGTACATAAGCTAAGAACTAGACACCTAGGAAAAAGTATTGGAAAAAGAAGCCAGGATTTTGGTTAGGTTGTTATTTGTACACTGAAGCTGACCTTCAGCTATGGAACTTGCACAGAAATTGGTAATTATGAAAGAAAAGTTTTATACCTTTTATACCAGAGGGAAAATACATGAGAAGATGAATGGGCGATCTCTTTGAGGTAAGGAAAAATAGGAAGGATTAAGAGAAAAGGAAAACCAAGCAGAGAAATGAGATAGGAAAACAATTAAACTATGGGAACAGAGGGGATATAAAATAAGTGGACTGTGAAAATGTCAAACGAGTGATTCAATCAGCATTTTCCAGTGGTACATGAGTAACACTGGTCTCATTCTGTAGGGAAATTCTGAGGTAAAATAAAGCTTGAGGACTTGATGGATTTTGTGTAGCACGTAAATAGGGAAGTGAAAAACTGGTTTTAGACCTTATGTCTCCCTGTGCTGCAATCTGCCTAAATAGTGGTACCATGTGAAAAACACTATGAAATAGAGCAAGAATAAAAATGTGCAAAAAAGGTATTTTAAAATTCAAGATAGGCAGAAGGGCTACAAGAGATTGACACATCAAAGAGAAATAGTGAAATACGAAAGTAAGAAAAAGTATAATTGCAGTAGTGTCAACTGAAACTTTTTTGATGATGTTTTTGTCATCAAACACTGAAGTGTTAGGTTTTTCAACATATCATGATCTATAGTAAAGATATAATCTTACAGCTTAAATGTTTCCCATAAATTATTTCAGTGCATATGCCATGGGAAAAGAGGCAGGAAACTAAAAAGTATATTCTTGGACCTATGTGTCTCTGACAGTGGGTCAACTAGAAATCATATAGATGTGAGCTTGGAGGAGGAAGGAAAAGGTGGGTGGAGGTGACAATATTGTGGAAGCAGATGGGCTGTTAAACGTGGGTAGAGGTAGAAGGTAGAAGCCCTCTCTTGGTAGAGTTATTTCAGGTGAGAAAAAAACAGGCAAAGGATAATAATAGAAAACTCAGTGTGATAACAAATAGTGAAAACTGGAATTAGGAGGTTTAACAAATGAAAGTAATAAAACAATTCTGAGAAAGGGACTGATATATACTATACCTTATAAATGCTTACAGAGTACTGAATAGCTGCTTCGATGGGGCCATAAAAAGAAGAAAAAAAGAATAAAAATAAAGAAAAAAGAGGGGAGGGCAAAAAAAGCCTGTTTGCATAACTGAACAGTTTTTCAACTGTTTTTCTGTGTTTTACTTTTACTTTACTGGAAACTTGAAATTACAATTTTGAGGCATATTTTTTCAGATTAATTACTGTGTCTTATAAGTGTTGTCAATCTCTGAAAGTAATGTCCCTTGGTATGAAAAGAAATTCCAAAATTCCCTTGAATATTGGATTGTGGTAGAGACAGAGTCAATTTCCATAGAAAGACAATGAGCTCAGTTTTCAAGTGTATTATGTTATGTGGTTAAAAAGCTATTATCATAAGGAGAAAGAACATAGCTGTAGCTTTTATGTTCATCTAGTGATTTTATCTTTATTTACTTGCAAGCAAGCAACAGTCATATGTTTTTATATGTTTGAGTAACTTTAAAAAATAGTTTAAAATTTTACCAGGCTGGATATGCCTGTTGCTGAGGAACACATGTAATATTAATAGGTGGAAAGTAATTGGTTTTTATACATATTTTGTCTACAGAGTGGGTTTTTGAAAGTGTCTAAAGAGTGGATTTCTGAAAGCATGTGTGTCAAACCTCTTTGCTTTTTGGGGATAATAGGGTGATTCAGAATGCCCTGTACTTGGAAATAAGCACAATTTTCACTGTAATAAAACCAAAGCAAATGAGGCTCTGAAACAATGGATATTTTCCTCCCTTTTAATTTTGTGTTGGCCACACTAACTGTTGACAAATAATTAGAGAAATAGTGTTCTCACTACTTATAAAAAAGAGCTGACTTTTAAATTACTTTTCTGTTGATGAACTGAACACAGAGGAAAGATTAAATTAAACCAATTGATTAAAAGTGTAGTAAAAGTAGCCTTTTAAGTAGCCTTCTATTTAGGTTCTTTCTGTTGGTTGCCTTGATAATACTCCTTTTCCTGCTTCTCTTCACTGTTAGAGGATTTAACTGGCACTTGACAAGAAAAAGTATAGGAAACAGGGTAGCTAACAACCAGGGAGAGCATCAAGGCAGAGATTGATTGAGGATAAAATGCTTTGAAGGGGATCAGAGAGTTGTAAGGACAATAGGGTTACCTGAAGTGACTGCTAACATGGTATCTCCAGAGGCTTTCTGTTATTAGTGCTGTTTATTCTTGTGAAGGATCTCCTCCAACCCCATCCTTAAACAAACTACATTTACTCTGCAGCCTAATTAACCATGTTGATGTTTGTTCTCTTTCAGTAATTTTTTATCTATCTATCTATCTATCTATCTATCTATCTATCTCAGTATCAAGTGACAGTTTGGTATGGGGAGCCACTATTACCTCATACAAATGAGGTTGTTTATTTACTAACAAGGTACTAGTCTTGTCTATGTCTGCACAGTCAGAGACTTTCATATTTCAAAGACACCTCTGCCTATCTAGGATGGATTATTGCTGTACCAAACAGCCTCTCATTACCAAGAAAGCTGCAAGTCAGTACTGCTGACTTGAGGTAGCCAAAGCAGAATCTGTATTTAGTAGTGTTTCCAGTGAACATGTAGAGGAAATCAGTTCTAGACATGTCCAAGGCTTCCAGAAAATTGGGAAGACAATCCCTAACTGAAAGGGCTACAAAATTATCCTGTCAACTGGTTCTATTTCTCTGCCAGCTGAATGAATTACAAAGAGTATTCTTTAGCTAAGAAAAAATTAACAGGTATTAAGAAATATCGTTTCTGTGTGCCTTCAAATATAGTGACTGAATTTTATTAGAATACAGTAATGGTCCTTATCTTTAGAATTATGCTTTAGTGGCTTCTTCTTATGGTGACTCTACACCAGAGTATTAGCTGAGACAAGGTGTGCAAGATGCAAGGAATCTTTTAGTCATTTTTACTATTTTTTCCTCTTTACTTTTTACATGAGACTGGGGCAGTCTCAGAGCATGCAGATTAGATTTATTTTCAGACTGACATCAGATATCCTCCAGAACTGCACCTAGTGCAACTGGAATTATTAATGGATGTTCAAATTCCCAAACTGGCTTAGAACCCTTCAGGAAAAATTGCTGGACATGTGTATAATATGAATGTTGGGGTATAGTTAACAACTATAAATCTATGAAGTGACAACTTTGTGAAGAGATATCTCCATTAGCTGTGGTATGGTGGAGTGTGCCCTAGCACACAGCAGATAAATGTGGAATTCAGGTGTTTTTGTTGTGTAGTTGGGAGGATCACTCCCATTAGTGTGACAGCAGACTGATTTTGTTGATCTGCTGCTACAGCTGAGGAAAAGGCTGCATTCCCATGAGCTCTCCACCCTCCACTGCTCTGGATATCAATCTTCCTACTTGCTTATGCCTGGAGCTGGGATTTATCTTCACTTAGGACTTGGACCATTTCAGAGTGAGTCCTAGAGATGTATTTCTATATTTACTTTCATGAAAAAACTAATGGGACTGAAAATAATGTTCAGTCCTGTTGTAACAGAAGTCTTCTAGACATCTCCACTAGAAATTAGTGAATTGTGATGAGCACGTTTTTCCTTTAAGCTTTGAATGAACTGTTGGAGCCTTGAGTGGGATGCACTGGATTTTGATTCAGATATGGAAAAAGCTGGTAACTTAATTTTTACCTATATAGTGTTCTATTTCTACTAATCCTAAAAGCAGATTTTGTGTAAAGTATGGCCTTGATTTAAATTGCTATTGATTTTGCTATATTGCTAATGAAGGATGATGAGGAATGCAAAGTTAGTCATGTTCGTAAACTTCTCAATCCCAAATATTTTATCAGCCTGTTTGCAAGCTTTCTTTAGCCACTGCAAGTTGATCATCCTGCTTAGTTTCTTGTGCTGAAAGCAATTTATCTGTAGCTATTTGTCCTCTAGGGGCAAGCTGTGTATTTGATGCAAAATAAAATTTATGCAAATGATTCATCCGTATTGAAATCTGATGATTTAAATCTTCAGGTTTTCTAATTCACTTCTTGAGCTTATTAAGGGCAAAATAACTGGTTATCCAAGCATCCTTTTCAGAAGACGTGATCTTTTGCTCATAAATAATAATGAGTAAGAATATAATTTTGTAATGTCTATCTCTAAAATATAGCGTGAGTGCTTCTTCTCCCTCTGTAGTATGGACAATCAGGCTGTTCTGGGATGTGTAGTTGATGTGTATCTTGATAAGCTTCTTGTACTCCTTCTGCCTGTGGTAAGGTTTTTATCCATACCATGCGTGGCTTGGTATGAACACCAATTGACATGGATTTGTCCTGCTTCTTTTCCAGTGCAACAACAATTTTGTAAAAGTTTTTTGGGAAGCCAATACTTGTCTTTTCTTTATAACCAGAAGGCATTGGTAGAAAGAGAACTCAGAGTGATCTCAGGGAGGCATGGAGAATGGGTACAGACTGCAAGTGTGGCCATGTCAGTATTGGTGGAAGCAAGCTGGTGAAGCCAACTGAAGCTCAAGACTTTTATGTGAAGCTGCAGTGCAGTGAACCTTCCATAGATTCCCAAGGGCTCTGCACCTCTCTCCAAAGTTATCTACAATTTTGTTGAAGCAGCTTCCCCACAATTTGAAGTGCATTGCCCATGGTCTAACTGTGGCACCTGTAAGACTGCACTAGCTGTCCAAGGTATTCCTCATAGTCAATAGAGATAAATAAGTACATGAATCACTTAAGACAGGTTTATCCTTGGTTAGGAGTCTAAACCAAAAAAGGAAAATTATGACTGTAAGAGACTGGGGTGAGTAACTCAAGCTTTGATGATTGATTCTTGGGTGTATAGGGCAGAGTCTTCAATGGATAGTTTTAGATATTGCATTTTCCTTATACTTAGTGTGTAATATCAATTTTGGTCTGCTCAGCAGTCTATACTCTAACACAATTCTCTTATAAATTCTGTCCCCAGAGGCACAAACTAATAAATGGATAACTTTTAAAAAATATTACTTGAAAAAACATGCCTCTTTTGGAAATCTGTAAGATTTAAGCTTAACAGGGTACAGAAAAGAGACAGTTTCAGCTGGATTTGGGTACAGAATGGAGAATCTAAAGAACAGCAAAGGAGATGGATCAGTGTGAAACAAACACTGGAGATGTTTTTGCTTTTCCAAAGAAGAGGGGGCAAAGGCTAGAAATCTGTGTCAGCACAGCCATAGTGGGTTGGCAGGGCTTCTTTAAGCATTGTTCCTTAAAACAGTCTTAGGTATACATTTTGCCTGGAAACAATATAGAGCCCGATATAATAGTAATATGTTATTAATTTGTATACAGCAAAAACTAACCAAAGCAGTACCAGTACCCAACACTTTGTGACTTCTGTACACCTTTTAATATTTGCTTTGATGCAAAAAAAAGAATTGATTGTGCTAAAGGGTCTTCTTCTACCTGACTAAATGTAGACTAGTGTAATATCATGGTGCTTAAAACACTAGCCTTCCTTCCTGCTATTTCTTGCAGGGAATTACTTGCTTTTGTTACAAGCACTTTTAGAGTTGGTTTGGTCTGTGCTTGTTTAATGCAACTTGGGAAATACTGTAATGATGTGCTATCCACCTGCCTTCCACTTGAATAATTGTTCTTGCTGCTTGTAAATGGTTTGCAAGCCCATGAGATAGCAAAACCAAAAAAAAAATAAATGATAACTACCCACACTGTAGGTGTGGGTACACACACTGGAAGCAGAATGATCTTCAGCACATGAAGAAAACTAAAAAGTAAAAGATAAGTAGCTGTACTGACAGTAAGTTTGAAAATGAGTAACAATGACTTCATGGATATGAACTTAGCACGCCTGTGCAGGGACTGCCCAGAGTAGATGGAAATGTTTCTTTAGAGGTACGTAACGTGGAAGTGATGAAGAAGAGCTGCCACATTATTTCATGCACATGGAATCTAGGAAATAAGTGCTTATTAATTTGGCTTTATTTATACCCCCTCATGTAGGGGGAAAAAGAAAAGAAGCTATCCTCTTTCAGTCTGGAGCAGATTACTTGCATATTAAATTATTTTCTGAACAGGCCAGTAGGTTTGCATAAGGCAAATTAAATAGACTTTCCTTCCGTAATTGTGCATGCTGTAAGCCTGTAAAAGTTCAGGTTTGCATGCTTGACTTTCGGAGATCTGTGCTAGTGAGATAAATCACATCCAGACAGGAAGAGGCCTGTGGCTGAAAGCACTGCCTGCTGGAGCTTCACAGGGTTTTCCACAGGGCTTGAACTTCCTCCTCCCCAACTTATTTCTACAATACTCACCAGTTCTGTGATTTAGAACCATTTCATGGACTAAATTTCAAATGCATGTGCACTGATTTGGATGAAACAAAAGAGTTCCTTAGCTTCTACATTAAATTTGTAGATGAGCAAATATCCTCAAGGTATTCTTTCAAACACAGGCTGTAATTATGAATCTCTTTGACTGGTCCCTACACTATTTTCAAGGTATACTTTTGGGATACATTTGAAGAGAGGAAACACATTCTTTGATCGAAGCACAGAACTGGGAAATCAGGTTTATCATCTGTTCAGTCCTGCCATTTCTGCATGATCTTGAGCAAGGTGCTTGAAATACACTTCTGTTCTGAATAATACTTAAATTTAAAACCTTGTTCAAGAGAATGAAAGCCTTTAGATATTCAAAGTGTTATGTGCTGACTCTACTATCACACACACAAAAAAAGAAAAAACAAACCCCAACATCTCCCTTCCCCAACCCAAAAAGAAGCAACCACTGCTTTTTTTTATGATTTTTTCTGTTTACCCTGAAGAGCTATTTTTCAGGGAAAGAAGCTGATGTTCTGTCTTGTACATCAAGTAAATGGGAACCAGAGGGCTCCCCTGCCTTCTGTTATACATCCAGACTCATCACCAAAGGCTATCACACTATTTTTTCAATTATCTGTGCGCAGAAAAGGTCTCCCTTTATTACCAATATTTTTTGACTTCTTTCTGGCCCTTAATAATGGTTCTAATGGCCTGCTTTTAATGAGTAAGAGGTGGGCCCAATTAAAAATATTCCCAACTTGCACAGCAAAGGAAGACTTAATCAAGAAAACAATGTTGTATACAAATTCTAAATTAACTTTACTCAGCACCTGCAATACACAGCTTTTTTAACTCACATATCGTAGATGTTTGAAAACATAATATTCTGGTTTCACAAAAATATAAAAATAATGATCTGTTAGAAAAACCTTTTTCTGTTTGTTTTTTTGGGTTGCTTAGGGTTTTTTGGTTTTTTTTTATTTTTCACCCCAGTAACATCAGAGAAGAGGCAAAACCAGGGATCATAAATGACCTCTCTGCAACTGACGCCCAGAGCCTGGAGAGGGATCACAGGCCAGCAAGAGAGCACGTGAAGAGTGGTACAAAGGAATTTCAGCAACTCCAGACAGTAAGTCAGCTTCATTGGGGACCCAGCTTAAATGTGTCTATACAAGACGTGTTCCATGGGGAATAAAGAAGAGGAGTCAGGGATGTGCACATGCCTGCAGGGCTAGAATGTTGTTGGCACAATGGAGATACGATGAGACGGCTCCTATGACTGGAGTGTTGGAATGGAAGGATACAGACTCTTTAGGAAGGACAGGCAGGGGAGATGAGGAGGGGTGTTTCCCTCTGTGTCAGGGGTCAGCTCTACTTTGGAATAGATGAGAAGCCAGCCGAGAACTTACGGGTCAGGATTAAAGGCAGGGCAGGGACAGGTGACATTACAGTGGGGATCTGCTACAGACTGTCCAACCAGGAGAACTGAGTGAATAAGGCCCTCTAGAGAGAGAAAGCAGCAGACTTCAGGTACTGAGGCATAAAATCAATGACTGATGAAGAAAATAATATGAGTGCTCTTAAAGGTCTAGCTTTTGTGAATGGAAGTTTTAGATCAGACTATAGATCTGTGTGCACAGAAAACTAGGATTCCAGGAAACGAATATTTTATGATTTGATAAAATAAGAAACTTTTTTGTTATTACTATGTTTTCTTACAAATTTTTGGAGCTCATGATATTGAATTCAGATCCAAGAAGTGGCACATAAGAAAATGAGTGCAACACAAAATGTACTTCTCCTAGTCTCAAAAGTATGCTTTCAAACTTTTCTAGCCATCTGTTTGCAGAAATACTTTTTCATCATCTTACTCATCTTGGTCTCTCTTGCCCTCTGTCCCTCTCTCTTATACACACATGTAGACAGCATGTCTTGCATTACTTGACTGGCCAGGCATTGGTTATTTCTTTTATCTACGGAACTAAATGAAATAAAGAAACAGGATTGGTTATAACATATACTAGGAAAAAATGTTTTATTGCTTTGGATGTAGCCAAGAATAACTCAGGAAGGTTTTAACAACAATGCCTCTTAAAGAAACAATGCCATCAGGTGTTTTCCTAGAGGTATGATACAATTCAGAGTTAATATACTGCAGGTAGGATGTTTAAATGAGTTCAGAATTTTTAAGAGGCTTATTATGTCTAAACTTTCTCAGTAATTCCAGAAACTGCATTTTCAATAACTTGATTTGATTGCCCAATAGTTTAGCTTGATTATATTAAAAAATATTTTTGGTATGTTACCTGTTGAATAAAGTCCTTAATTTCTGGCAGTTAATCAAGTATATAATCTAAAGCAGTGATAATTGTTTGAACTCATTCAGTCTTATGAGTAATATCTTCCAATAAGTACAAAAAATACTTTATGGTAAACAGAAGCCTTTGGAACACAACAGTCTTCTCTGATATAGGCAATTACATCCTAGGTGCTTTCTTTGGATTTCATCTTGATTTCTGTCTGTTTATTTCTGCACAAAAATGTGAGCACAGATAAATGCTTAAACAAATGTTGTTTTAAGCACTGGAACCTCTGTGAACCTGCAAATCTGAACAAGGAGCTGAAAGTGTTTTAGTCCTGTCTGCTATTTACACTAGTCAACTGGAAGGCATAAACAAATAACAAAAGACAGCAAGGGTCAGGGTAGTGAACCATGCCTAGGATAAATCATTTAAGAGAAAAAATATTCTGCAAGAACACACAGAATAGGTCAGGCTAAAAAGAAACAGGAAACTTCTGTCAGCCATTTCAAAACAATTAGTATAGGCCTTAATCTTAGCATATAGTGCTGTTTTTCCCCCTGTATTAATGAAAAACAAGAGTAATAATATGTGTATGTGCATATCGTTTGTATATTAACAAGAAAAGAGTTTAATTGTTTCAAGGCTTCTTTTTTTTCTTTTCAGCATACTTAATTCTTCTGCTTCTTATCCAGAGGGAAACTACACATCTTATTCTTTTTGATACAATACGAAAAAAAGAATCAGAACATCAAACACAGAAGAACAAATAAAGAAATTGGAAAATATCTAGCAGCTTCAGAATTTTCTGCTTGAATTCACTTACACAAAATTTTGATCCTTGGGGTAAAATGAGGTAGGTTTTTTCTTTTTTTTGGGTGGGGAGTAGCACCTCTATTCATGTAAAAGCTGATTTTCTACCTAGCTTATAACTACCTAAGGAAAATATTGCCCAATTAGAAGTACTTAAACTTAGTGCAGTATTTAAACTTAAAACAATTCACCAGATTGTGGGTTCCTGAGATACCAATTAAAATGCACACAAGAATGGAACTTTGACGTTGAAATTATATCCCATGCATCCCGTACTGAAAGATATTCCATAGCACTGTGAGCAGACTGTCCTAAAATGCAATTGGAACCTACATAATTTGTCTCCCTAGAGTTTCTACATCAGCAAATCTTAGAAGTTTTTGTCTACTAGGATCCTTACAACCCAAGTAATTCTATGATTCTATAATCTGTAGCTTCTATTCATAAAACAGTACTCTGTATCACTACCCTAGGCCAAAATTAAATTGAACCCATTCACCATTTAGTTAAGCTTTTTACAAGAAGTATTATCCACTGTCAATTATATTTTCTTTTCTCATTACTTTGGTGCAGTTCAAGTAAGAAAAAAAAAATGCAAATGTTTTTGAAATAACTATTTAGCCTTTTATTGCTTAGTTAAGGAAGGGGTTATTTTTTTATACAGACTTAGATATAAAAGCACAATGAATATTTTGTACATTTTGTCCTAATCGTGGGAACATATTGTTACTGCCAATGTTGGATTGGTGAATGTTCAGGGATTTCTTCTTGAGTAACTATTTCATAGATTCAACTAGGAGCTCTTATACGAACAGAACTGTCTAGTGGAAAAAGAAGGAGAATGTCAAATGGAAGCCTGGATAGTTTTCTGATTTGTACCAAAGCACAGGTGGGTGTCTATGTCTGAACTGATACAAAACGATTGTGATATTCTGACTGGTTTGTATGTTTTCAGTATGCACTAGCTTTAAAGTGTAATTCTGCAAGCAATGCATGATATGCTTGCTCGGTAGTCTTGAGTAGTCTGCTTTTCTCAGATGGAGTTCATACATATTAAGGTGCATTCATTCCAAATTTTTGCAAGATCAGGGTCTCATGAAATACAGTGAAAAATTCACTATGTCAGTTTCTGAGAAATTTTTATGTATAGTATTTTAGAGCCACTGCATAGCCATTTATTTTAAACAGAATTGTTTTTCATGTCTTTTAAAGCAAACATAAGATACAGACGTTCATTTTTTTATATGCAGCACTGTAACTTTGTAAGTGCGACTCATCCTTTTGAATTTAATGAAACTCTTTGTTAGCTAAATTTATTAATGTTTGGGGTTCTTTTTCTGTTGTTTTGGAGTCTATGGAATACAATGGTTATGTAAAGTACTTACGGGCCCATGTATTAAGTACTTTTAGACTGTTATGTAAAAATGCAGAGGATAATTCAACTTTGTTATTGGAAATTAGCTAGTCACCTTGTAGCACTGTCTCATTCAAGCATCAGTGCCCTTTTAGATGTTGTTTTTCCTGAATTTTAGAGGAGGAATGATTTAGCTAGGGTTATGGAACATTTTTAGCACTCCAGATGCAGATGCAAAGTTAGGTGTATTCATTGTGCTGGTTCTTTTGTACTGCTGTCATGTACATCCAGTCTTCTTACCAAAAGGAATGAACAAGTTCTATAGGAGTGTTTGGCCTTTAGGCAGAGCCTAGCTACTCTGATCTAATTGCAATTCTTTTCTTTTGATATGGCATGCCTGATTCATTTTATGAGGTGGAAGGTATTGTGTTATTCAATGTTAGTCATGCAGGGTTTTCCTTTTTTTTTTTTTTTAATTGTGTCAAAGGAGCTAATGTACATGACTAATATTTCCATCTAATACCCAAACTAGAGGAAAAGCCAGGAATACAGCTTTTTTTTTTGGTAATATATAGATACAAGGGTTCAAATTTAATAACCTAATTTTCTGTCATTAAGTTTTTGTTGTAGCATGGGTTCAAAAATAGTACCAGTCCTTCTGCACAGTAGTGGAACTGTGCTGTCTCACACTTTGAAAGGGAAATTTACTATTCCTTATTAACAGTGTATTTTGAAAGAGGATGACATTTGGTTTTAATGTTTATCTTTTTTTGGTATCTCCTTTTAAGCACTGGAAACTTGTAGAGACGCTCACAGGCAGAATTTTTTTTCTAAAAAAAGAAATGGCACCTTGGCAGAGCATAACACTCCAGTCAGTAAAACATTCTCTTGAAAGAGATGGTTGTTTTCTGTTTGGTTGCAGGAGCCTCCATTGCAAGGACCCCTGCAGCAGTGTGTTCACCTGGGTCAGGTTAAGACTACTTGTGATGCTATTTCAATTATTTCCTATAACTCAGTTTGCCTTCAGTACTCCATGACCACTCCAGCATCTCATAGATATGTTTCTATTGATTGTTTTAAATGATACACAAAACATCTCCTATCTTAATGATGTATAAAAGACTGTCATATATGACCATTTCTGCCAAATGCACAAAAAACCCCTTTCTGCTGGCTGTTTACAACTATCTCTGTATTTTGGTCAGTCTTCCATCAGGAACTGCCTGAAGGAGTTAATGAGCCTTCCAGATTCTTTATCCAAGGTAGCTGAATTTTAATAAATGAGTATTAATAAATTATGCATGAATAGCGTATGTATTGAAGCATACAGATGGTGGCTATCAAAGAGTAGGCACAGCAGAGCCTGCTTAGGAAAATTCCAGTGCTGCCTTAATTCACACCTGGAGAGCTTCTGTAACAGAATTTTTGTTGTGAAGCTGGTTAAAGGCTTAGTCATTGACTTTGTCTCAAGTGCTGTCTCCTAAATGCTGAGAGTACTTGGGAAATTCTTGCACCACCCAGGAATTCATTGAAAGAGGGTGCTGGGTGTGCATGGAGCCACAGAACTGGTATCCACGTAGGCCACAGTTGGAATTATTGGATGGACTTGAGTTTTATGCTTATATCCCAATTGTAACTTGGATTTTACAGCTTCTACCGGAAAACAAATTGAGTCCTGGTGGAGTTCTTGAAGACTGATGCATATATTCATATCTGAATTGATTTTGCCTAAGGTTTTTTGCCCTGAATATGTTAAAAAAGTAAGAAACAGCTTTGTGGTTTTTTGTCTGTTTCTTCGTTCTTCTAACAATGACAGTAGAAGTACAGCTGAATCAAGTGCATAAAGATATTAGGTTTGTTTAGTGAGGTCAACAGTGCTTTCCCCTTTGTGATACAGAAATAAGCAGTCACAGACTGATAGAAAGGGTAAATGAAAAAGCAGCAAGGCAAATCATTGAACTTCTAAACAAAGCAGTATTCACCATTCAGTTGTACAAATTGAAGGTGTATTTTGTTTTACAAAATGTAAATAGGAGGCAGAACTGTAACTCAGGCGGGGTTACCAAATTGTAAATAATTGTAGCATTTAATCATTTTGTATAAACTCATCTTCCAAAAATATGGTTTTTATTGGCTCACTTTTATTAATCTGCAGGAAATTTTGCAGTTGATCATAACAAGGTAGGTACTTGGTGTTTTAGCAATTTGTCAGTTGTAACTGTATGAAATTTATTACCTCTGACTCAACATATTGATTATTTAGAAAAGATATTTTATTGGAAGTACTCTAAGAACTTATCCACTAGATTATTAGTAGAATAGAAGTAGACTAGACTAGACTAGATGAGACTAGACTAGAATAATTCATTTGGAAGGGACTCATAATTATCATGACTCCTATGCACCTCTATACCAAAGCCTACACACCATTAAAAGGGAATCTCATAGCATCTCTATTTGTGACACATTTATGAAAAGAGTGAGTGCTGAAGGGCAGAAATTATGTGCCTTATGAATTTTTCAGATTTTTAGAATCTATAGTTATTTATTCCAAATGGCAGCTGGGCAAAGAAAATACTTCAGGTGATTTCACTGCATACCTTGTTTGAATGCTTAAGATTGTTGTTTAAATATGATATTCAAATATATACCTCTGTAGAAAATACCCAGATAGACACTGCCTTATTCAAAGCAATACCTAATATTTTCTCTTACATTTGGCCCTGTAAATTGCTGTCATCAGGGTTAATAAATTATAAGATTAAATCTTTTAAGTAGCACCTGAAAATAACTGTTCAATAACTCAGTTCTCATGACAACAAAAATGAAAGATATAGGGTACCTTGAATAAAAAGGTCTCTAAATATGAAAATAATTTCCTTGGCCCCAATCACTATAACTTTATTCTGGCATGTCTGCATTTCTCTCAAAGGTAAGAGTCTAAAAAATATTATCACACTACTTGTAACTTTTACGTGTTTACTGTGGTGCACTATATCCCATTGCATTCTGCATGATATGATAAATGGTATATAGTATATAGTGATGCAGGTGGTTGTTAATGAAAAAGTAAATTGTACTTACTGTTACATAAGTGAATGATCTGTAAATAGACAGCAGAAGAGGATCAAGGAGGAATATCATAGCAAAAGACGTAGAGTAGAAACCCTTATTTATTGCTGTCTAAACCTTCCCCCAAATATGTTGCTAAACCACCATGCACATATCTCACTCATTTTTCTTACACAACGTAAGATCATTCTATGGAACTTCCAATAAGATGCCACAAGAACTTGTGAATTCCCTACTGAGAATATACAATTAAATCCTTTTTTCTTTCTTTTCTTTTTTTTTTCCTTTGGAACGTTTGAATGCTTTCAGCTTCTCTGCAGTTATTGTAAGGTACAAAATGTTCTGCTATTCATGACTAAAAGGTCATTAAATTACAATATCCCAGTTGAAAATACTGCAATTTACATGACATTTATCAAGGAGATTATGTGAATCTACTTTTGTTCTGTGAGTTTAAAAGGTGAGACTTCTTGCTCTTTTCAATACAGTAAGATTAAATAAATGAAATTCAATTCCATAGAATTCTTTTATTATTATTTGAAAGAAAGCATTTTCTTAGGTGTCTGTGGAGACATTAGTGCTAACAGAATTCTTCTAATGAGCTCTCAGCATGTAAACCCCCTAAAGTTAATACAACATTATCATTAGTTTCTGTTAATACTCTATTTTTTGTCTAACTGGTATCTTCTATCAATGTAAATGTCGTATTATCCTTCGAAGTTCTATTGATCCAAAGAAGCTCTATGCCATAAATAAATCCATTTGCTGCAGGGTGTGAAGCAAAGGTTCCTTTGGTTTATACACAAGGTTGCTATATATATTCAGCAAAAGGTCTTGTTGGTACCTTAATTCGGGCACAGCCATCTCTCTAAATACTTTAATAACTGGATCATAACACATATGGATTAGAAATCAAACCCTCAGCGCCGTATCTAATGATGCTAATATAAGACATAATGGCTATGCTTTGTGGAAGATACTAATGCTCATCTTGGTGAAGAGTTGCTATAAAAAAAAAGGAATTGCTTTTTATATCCGTGTCCTTTGAGGATAGTGGTAGGGTGATTAAAGTACAGCTTGAGACACAGAACCTAAGATGACTGCCCGCGGATTACTCATATGCAAATGTGGTTGCTTAGGAAAGTTAGGGTCATTATGGTCCAAATTCAAGCTGTGTCCCTCTGCAGTGTGCTGCTTGTAACAGAAGCAGGTATTTAGAGGATTCATGTTTGCTAGAGTTTTTAGCAGGTTCTTAAAGCAAATCTGAAGATAATCTCCATGAATTCACCTTATCCCACTCTGCTCTGCACTGCTGTGGCCTCACCTTGAGTATTGTGTGCAGTTTTGGGCACCACAACATAAGAAAGATATTGAACTGTTAGAGAGTGTCCAAGGAAGGGCCTTGAGGGGAAGCCTTATGAGGAGCAGCTGAGGTCACTTGATCTGCTCAGCCTGAAGGAGACTGAGGGGAGACCTCATCATAGTCTGCAACTTCCTTATGAGGGGAAGAGGAGGGGCAGACACTGATCTCTTCTCTGTGGTGACCAGAGACAGGACCTGAGGGAGTGGACTGAAGTCATGTCAGGGGAGCCTTTAGTTGGATATTAGAAAAAGTTTCTTCACCCAGGGAGTGGTTGGGCACTGAAACAGGCTCCCCAGAGCAGTTGTCACATCACTAAGCCTGACAGAGTTCAAGAAGCATTTGGACAATGCTCTTGGACACGTGATGTGACTCTTGGGGCTGGTGCTGTGCAGGGCCAAGAGTTGCACTCGATGATCCTGATGAGCCTCTTCCAACTCAGTTTATTCTGTGATTCTGTGATTCTGATCCAAGGGACTAGACTACAGGGAGACCCAGAGTGAAATCGTTGAATGCCAGGAAGTTCTTGGTAGGAAGTGCTTTGCTCTGCTGAACCACTCCATTGTAATTCATGACCTCCAAGGAGGCTGTATTGCTCATCTGACAGGTTCAGGTGGGTTGCAACACACCACAATTGTCAACTCTCTCAGTGTTCCTACTTTTTTCCAACCAAATAATGATAACAAAATTGGGTTAAAATTCATGACTGTTACTAACATTTAGTTTAAATTTGTGTACCAGGTGACTTAAAGGGAGGTAAAACTTAAAATTATTAAACTTTTTTTCTTAGAGTTTTTTTTTAGGTGAAGTTAAACCTGAGGAATTGTGACCAATATATGCAATTTTTTGCAAGGTTAGTGAAAAGGTGAATAGCCAGAATAAGTCTTGTGAAAAGCATGGGCTGATATTTCACTACAATGTGTTAAAAAATTTGACTTCGTCAAACTCATCAGTAGTTTTCAAAAAGGATACAAATTTGCAGTACTCAGATATACACACACTTGAGTCAGGATGCCATGTTCCCACATTTTCAGAATGAATCTTACAGTTTTTTCTGCTTCTGTGTTGGTGTTGCAGTGACCCCTATGTGTTTATGGTGGCTATGTTAGCTACGGGGAGACAGAGCTTTTTAGCTTTTTTCTTACAAATGCTGTTGTATCTTGGATAGCTGGGGAGGTTGCCATTTGCTTCTAACTACTGTTGATAGTTTCAGTCAAATTATTGGCAGTGAGTCCTTGTCCTCTTAGCAGCATCCAAGCATGTGAGATAGGGACCGATTGAACTGAAAAGTTAATTTTACCGCAATTTCTTCAGCATCAGAAAGAATTATCACAGCCTTGCTGCTGCTACTGTACCATCTTTGTGGCTCTGTACTGAACTTCAGAACCTAAGGCTGAGGAGGCAAATCTCATTGGCCTGAAATTCACGTATAATTAAAATTAGACATTTAATTAGTCTTAAAATCAGACATTAGACTCAAAATTGAAGACACTGCAGTCTGCTCTATATCACGAGAACTCAAAGCAAAGTACTTGGTTTTAACACCACATACTTTTTCTGAGTCCTTCCACCCTCAAGAGTTAACAGCAGTAACAGATTGTAATTGCCCTGTGTTACAAAGCTCTAAAACACTGTGTTGTAGGATACTAGCACAGAACTTTGTAAAAAAATCTTGATTGTTTCTTTCCCCATGCTGTTCCCAGAACTACTTTTAATTCTTCTCCTAAGGGAAAAACAGGCTGGCATTTGGAAGACACATTGCAGATCTAAGCCTCTAGTTACTGTCAGTAAATGCTCTTGCTGCTGTAGCAGAGCTACTTTGGCATTCTTTCAAAGAAAAGATTCTTCATCTCAGCTGTTTCCAAAGAAAATACTTTTTTTCTCAAAGAACATATATTTTCTACTGTTAGAAATAGCACAATAAGTTGTGATGTCCTATTATAATTTGTATTACAATAACACAATAAGTCATTAAAGCTACTGTGGTTTTCTCCAGTCTATTTTAGAAATTATTATGGGAATAAAAACAGTGTGCAGGGGCCCAGCTTCTGTAACAAAGACTCCTGACCTGAATGTATTTCATCGTTTTCTCCAGAATGAGAAATTTCTGTCTAAAATTTAAATAAAATTAAACACACAACTATAGGTACAATCATTTTCTGCACTGGGGGTAATCATCTAGCAAATTCTTCCCTGAAAACTACAGAGTTGAAACCTGCTGTGACTTATTGTTACTAATTTGATTATTTCATCAGTCACTGAGGTTCCACTGCTTGAGACGGAAGAAAAAAAGGAATATAATTTGAAACCCCATAAAACAAGCAGAGAGAAAAAAAATACATGAAGAAAGCAGTACATAAGATAGGAGGAAATGTACTGCCATATATTGTGAAGTATACAACATACTTTTCTCTCTGCTAGAGGAAACCTTCAAAGAAAATAAAAAGAAATCAAATCTTATTTGTAAAACCTCAACAGTAAGGTGAAATTTAAGGGCAAATAGAAAAAGAGGATGATCGATAATGCTGAGAATTTTTTAACAGAGTACAGGAGTATTCTGTCTCCGTTTAGAAACCTAACATGAGCCAGCCAACCTTTGATTATGGAATTAGGGGAGAAAGCGATCAGGCTGTTCCTGTAAATCCTTTCAGGCACTCACCTGTCTACCCAAGACACTTGTCCCTATTCTCTAGCCTTATCTGTCTGCCATCCCAGTTCTGGGATGTCAGTCTTGATGCTTTTCTCTCTCTCCTTGTTTCAGGTAGTTACCTCACTCCTCAAGGTTTTACTGAGGATTTTGGTGTCCTTCACTTTGAAGACCTGGCTGAAATCCAGCCAGAAGGCTAGAGGGGAAAAAACCTGCTCAAAAGCTGGAGCAGGGAGGAACTGCTGGCTTGCTGATTCAAGTGGATAGCTTTGGGTTTTGCTAGGCTGTAACAAAAGAACTTGCAGGGGCCTGCTGAGTGAGACTGTTCAGTGGTGCTGGCTGCTGTCAGGGAAGGTGTAGCATCTTCTCCACCTGCTCTGCAATGTACTTGCTGTCAGATGACAAGCAAGGGAGGCTGCTTTGTTTTCCCCTCTACTGGCTGTACTAAGGCAGTGGAATTGTGAAGGATTTACAGCAGGTGCTTCATAGCTGACTGGAACAGGATCTAGAAGCAAAGCCTAGTTCCTGATTTTCACATGCAGGGAAACTGGAGAACCCTGTAAGTGCTCCTGAAGTCTCAGGAGTTAACCTACCCGAAGTGAGAATGCTGACCAGGGAGCTCCCAGCCCTGTGGTGATGCTGAGGAGAGGGTATCTTCAGCCTAGACTGCACTCAGCTGCCTTTGATGCTGTGGAGCCACTGCTGAGGATTTATACACCAAAAAGACCCTTAGAAAAGAAGTCCCTATGACATGTCTTTCAAAAGAATTATGCTTTTAACAAAAGATAGCTTCTCCCTTTCCTTTTCTTCTAAAATTGCTGGGGTTTTGGGTTTTTTGGGTTTTTTTAATGGGAGGGAGGGGTTGGTTTTGGGGTTTTTTTTGTTGTTTTTTGGGGTTTTTTTGTTTTGTTTTGTTTTGTGGGGTTTTTTTTGTTAGTTTTCTCGCACAATGTGGAAGATCAGAATTTTTTTCCCTTTACCTAATACTATTCAGCTCAGGATCCCAGGAAAGTGTTTCAAATAGCAGAATATGCATGTGGCTTTAATGAGTGTGTTCTGGGTTGGGATTTGTTTGTAGGTTTTGTACCGTTGCTTCTCAATTACATAAAACTTTCTAAGATGGGAGGAGAAAGAAGGAATGACAAGCTGTTTTCTGTATGTTGTTCTTCCTTTTGGGATAAAGCACATTTGTTTCACCCTTGTTTTAGAGATCACTTTCAGTATACGTGAGCTATTACTTTGACTGCATACTGATACATTTTAATGAAAGTCTCTTCATTAATTTTGCAGGGAAGTTTTCTTTTTACACCATGCCCTGCAGGTTTTTCCCACCCCTGTACATCCCTCTGAGTTTCTTTGGTGGTTTAGCATCCTAATGTACCTAGAGGGGCAGCTTGATGTGGTATTCATGGTAACATCTGCAAACAAAATGCAGCCTACAAGTTTCTGTACAAGTAAGCACTTTTAGGGCAGATATATATATGACTTTCTCCGTCCTTAAAGTGTAGATGACTTCCTTTTTTGAAATTGCTCATAGAGCTACCTTCAGCAAACTAGCTTTTATCTGTGCAATGAAATGCTTGCACACTAGGAGACCCCCTTGCATAAACAAGTGGGAACAAAGTGCTCTTCCCCTTCTGGTGTTTCCTAGGGATTACTTTAGATCAGTTTCTGAACTGTCTAAAGGCTTCTAAGTTGTCTATAATATATGGAACTTTGGTGCCCTGTTAAGATACCTAAATACAACTAAGGAGGCCATTATCTTGTTCTTTGATTATTTGAATTTAAATTGATAAGCTGAATTTTGTCTTGGCTGTCAGAGGCAAGTGTTTCAAGATGGCTGTAACCATACTGCATTCAAACAGGACTAAATTTGGGCATACCTCATCTTCTCAAATAATTTGCAAAGTAAACTGGTTTATGCTGAAGAGCAGAAAACCAAAGGCTAGGACTAGGAGCAAGCTGTTCTATATATAGAACTTGGGAGAAAAAAACTCCTTGAAAGAGTTGATGCTCAGTGCCAGAGCTGCAGCATCAGTGTGCAGCCTTCGCTGTCTCTCCATCCAGTAATTGCTTCTGCAAGTTTGTCTTCCTCGACCTCTACACAAAGCTCTCGTGCTTGGAGGCAAGCTGTTTGACTGACGTTGTCAGCTGACATAATAGAGGTGTGCAGTGCCATTAGGAGCATGCTGTCTTAGAATGGCAAGTGCTGCAGGTGTTACTGAGAGCTTTGTTCAGTATTTTCCTTCCAAATGTATAGGGGTTGTATACTGGAACATGAATACCATCTGTTGCTCTCTCGACTCCATAAATAAATCTGTTGCTCTCTCTTGGACTCCATAAATAACTAAGAAAAAGGACTGCCATTCTGCTTCTGTAATTTAATATATTTCAGCTGCCTGTAAGACTTCTGTATCTTTGTGGGTTTGGGGGGTTTTGACCTAGGTTAAACGAGATTTCTGTTCACATCTGCAGGCAGGAATCTTTATTGATCCCTAGAAGCCACCTGACTGTGGAAGCAGTGCTGATTACATTCTGCTATTATATATCTCTACTCAAGGCTGGCTGCTAAAGAGTCCGTGTTAGTTAACAGTGCAGCACAATTAGTTGAGCAGATTTGTAGCAGAAATGGGTACCAAGAATGTCTCTTCCTTTTCAAGGTTTCCACTGCACATGTACCACAGTGCACATCAAGGTGCAGTAAATGCCTGTGGAGCTATGCTCCAAAAGTGCATTTCAGCTCCACACTATAATTCTAGTGTGTGTACCCATCAGCTCTTCAGTTAAGATATATCTGACAAAAAATGCCTTGCTACTTGAGATTTAGTGACTGAATAAGCAAAACAACGATTTTTTTCCTAGCTTCACAGTGGTTCTGTAATTTCATCAGTGCACGGGCAGCTGTGATCTGAGAACTACACATGTGCTTTATCCCATAGAATCCTTTAGATTGGAGAAGACCTTTAAGATCATCAAGTCCAACTGTAAACTCAGCACCGCCAAGTCCAATACGAAATTGTTTCCCTGAGTACCCCATCCCCATGTGTTTAAATACCTTCAGGGATGATGACTCATTCACTTCCCTGGGCAGCCTATTCCAGTGCTTGACAACCTTTTTGGTGAAGAAATTTTTCCTAATGATCAACCTAAACCTCCTCTGACATAGCTTGAGACCATATCCTCTCATCCAATCACTTGTTACCTGACACCTACCCTCAGCTCTTTTTACAACCTCCTTTCAAGCAGCTGTAGAGAATTATAAGGTCCCAGCCCAGCTCCCTGAGCCACTTCTCATCACACTTGTCCTCCAGACCCTTTACCACCTTTGTTGCCCTTCTCTGGGCACACTCCAGCACCTCCATGTCTTGTGGTAAGAGGCCAAGAACTGAACACAATATTCGATATATTTTGCCTTGGACCTGTGTTACTGAAGAAACGGTGATTCCCCAAGTGTCCTTATAGAATACAGCTACTTTTCCTCTTCCTTTGCATCTTGAAGGTAGCACTTCAGTTATGTGATTTTACGAATACTGAAATTTGACTTGTTTTACAGAAATCTACTGGCTTCTGTGATGAATTTTTCCTTTCACACAGAAGCTGATGACCACTCTCAGCTTTTCTGTATAGTTATGCCCTCTTTGTTTCAGTCCTGCTGCAGATATGTTTCTGGGTATCCTTTCCTGAGTTAATCTGGGGAAAGCTTAACTCAGGAGAAGGTATGTGGCAGTTTCAAAAAGGCAAGTATGCTTATTCCTTCAGGAGCACTGAGGTTCATGTTCAGACTTGATAATGCCAGCAATAATGAAAATTTAATGTTTTCAATCTGTGTTCTTTCCTAGTTGAATAACCATTAAAAAAAGCTGAAGCAAAAAAGCATCAAGTTTTCTTGTACGTAAACTCCAGTGAGTGTCCCAAAAGATCTTCAGGAAAAGTCCAAGTAATTGTTTAGGCATTCAACAAAACCCTCAAAAAGTATTGATGTGATATGGAGCACCTTGTAAGAATTTGGATGGTAATTCCTGCCTGCATGAACTGGTTGCTGTCTCTATAATCCAGCTTGAGTGAACCAGTAGGTCGACAGTATAAACAAGTAGGAAATAAAAGAGTGTACTTGCATATAAGTGTCCTGTTTTCAGCCATGGACAGGGTTAATTTTTCACAGTAGCAGTGAGAGGGCAGAGCCTGGAACCCTGTGGGCATGGCCAGGACCCTAATGTTATTCCATACCATCTCTGGTCATTGCCTAGGAGGGGGAATCTCTCTTTTGCTTCCTGGAAGAAAGGGCGTTCCTTTCCAGTGCTGGAAAAATATGGTGGGTGGAGGGACTGCCTGCCATTGTTTCATTGTCCCAGGCCTCATGAGTATTTCGCTTGTAAAACACACTCTCTTTGTACACTTTTGATACAAGTATTGTTGCTCTTACTGTTCATTTTCTTATCTCGTTGTTTCCATTAAATTGGCCTTATCTCAATCTGTGATCTTTGCCTTTTGTGCTTTTAGCTGGAAGGGAAGGGAAAATAAGTGGCAGTGGGAGCACTAAATTGGGGAATACCATCCCTAAATCAGGACAAGCTAAAACCGATCTGCTAAAATCACTGTGGGTCCAGCTGTAGATGTCTGTCACATTAGAAACTGAAGTGTTGTCACTCACATCCAATCTGACAATGACATGCTAGGAGCTACTCAAAATCTACCCTAATTGACCACTGTCACTTAGTTACAGTTTTTGTAGGAAGAGAAAATATGACTGCTATCCATAAATAGACTCATTGAGAGCAAAAAAAACCCCCTTTGATATCTCACAAATATCAGTCATGTGAATTGGAGGTTAAAGACTAAAGTAAAAAATGTTAATTATGTCTTTTTGACTGTTACTCTATTTTGCCAACAAGTAAGTTGGATAGTGTTCCAACCAAATGACAAAAAATGTTAATCCTCGTGGAATGGTGCACATTTTTTAAATTAGTACAAGGATCGGAAGAATGTAAGGATCATTGTCAGAATATCTGATTAATGGCTAGTCAGCATAAAAAAGACAGGTCAAGAGACAGGAAAATTAGTACATTATACTCAAAGACACACCAACCCTGAACAAAAGTTGATAATGGAGACAATTGTGAAGACCAGAAGTCTTAGGGATTGATGGATGGGCCATTGGAGAAACCACTCAGGCATATCTTTGCAGAGGTTGAATCAGAAATTTGTAGTTGAAAGAAGGGAGAGGAATAGGACACACAAGACTTCTCATATATTTCATGGGAAAGATTTAATTTACAGGATAGTGGAGAAGGATTGTGGGATTATCTTCATCTGCAGAAGACAGACATATTTTGTCTTTACATCTTTTGAGCAGCAAATATGTTTGCTGTCTTGATGCTTAGTTGTTTTATGATAGATTGACTTATCCAAACAACTTCTGAACAAGGTTTTTGTCTGTTGTGATGAGCTCATTGCTGTTCTGTTTGGAATAAATAAATCCTGTTTTAGGATTCACAGTCCTTACACTGTATAAGCACTGTTCATCAGTAATTAAAATTGTATTACCAGCATTACTTTCAGCACAAACACAGAACATAGCCTCACACAAGCTACTGTGAAGAAAATCAACTCTATCACAGCCAAAACAAGTACACTGGGGTATAAAAAGGAACAGATTTCTGAGAAAAGCTTTATTAAACCAGATACTTATTGTGGTTAAGAGACAATTAAAGACCATACTATCCCTCCAGACAAACCAGAAGAAAGAATCACACCTGAGAGGTCTCTGGTGCCTCTTTCCATAAAGAGGTATGAGTCCTCTCACTGCAAAGCCATCTGACCTGTTATCATGGCTTTTTTCTGAGTATTATGCACTATAAAAATATTTGTATGATATACAGTAAAGTACCAGTTTTTCAGGCTTAGACATGTTCCCTAAATTCATGTTATTTGGAGGAAGAAAAAGTCTAATCTTCCATCATCAGTTACTTAATTCTCTGTCTGTTCTCTCTTGCTAGATTGACTTAAATGCAAATGTGTCACTGTGGAGCCGCTAGCCGCGTGCAAGAACCAGGCTGAATCGGGTGAGGCGGAATTCTGATTTTATTATTTAATTCTAAAACCTATATAGACTTTTGAAAGTTCCTCCGGATTAGGTCAATTCAAAACCTCCCCCTAGGCCGATAGGCCAGGTTGAACTGTCCATCATTCCAGAAACAGTTTCAATAACATCCAAACCTTATCTTTGTTTATAGAACACAGGGAGAAGAAGAGAAAAATTCCCACGGGAAAGAGTCTGTGCTGTCACACAAATGGACTCAACTAAATTAAGAAGTACTGGCTGTCTTCTGTTCTGTTGAAGCTTTCCCAGGCTTTAATGTAGGCTCACTTCTGTAAGTGGCCTAATAAGAAGCATCTCTGTGCATGCTGCCCTGTGCTAATAGCAGCAGTTCACTCTGCTTTTCTCTTGACTGAGGCCTGCTTGATCATGTGTCTCCAGAACAGCTGTTTCAAGCAAAGCAGGCCTTGACCAAATCAGCCAATGAAATGTACAATATTAGCAGGAGGTCAAACAGTTGAGATGATTATATGCGGTTTTTTCTGCAACCTTTCTTCTGGTTCTCAAAAATAGCATTTCTTTTGCATTTGCCTACCTTTCTTTCCTCCAGCCACTTTCAGAAAAAACTCAAGCTTTTTGGTTTTTCAGTTCTGAAAATCCTTAAAGTCAAAGTAGTTGTACAACACACAGAACAGAGTAAAGAGGAAATTATATCATGGATGAGTGTCAGCAAAAGTGAAATGTATATTATTGGTTATGGAGCTTGTGGAGATCTTCACTTGAATCCCTAAGGACGGATGGCAGTAGTGTGTGAAGCTGTATTCCTTGTTTTGGACATATTCCCAGAATGACCACTGTTAAGTGGGACAATTCAAGTCTTTCATCCAGACTGGGTTTTTATGGGCTTTGCATTTTCTGTGTTGATGGAATCAGTTTAAGGCTTTTCCATGATATGAATTGGGGTTTTGGACATTTGTATTATATTGTCTACCTCTCCCCTGTCACACCCAAGTACCATTTCCATCTGTCAACTCATTACAATTCTGCCAGCTAGTGTGCAAAAGCCTCTGATAGGAAAATAATTAGCAGTACTGTCCAACAAGTCCCATAAATTTAAATGGGTAAGGTTATAAAAATGCAAAACCCCCAGCATTTTTCAAAAGAACAGGGATTTTATTCCAAGGTCTTTTTCACTTCTCAACTAAGTTTCAAGTGCTACAAAATAAATTTTTCTTCTCTTTCTCTTTCTAAAATCTCCATAATGATCTATATACACATTTTTTGCTCTGGCGTTTATTTTATTAAGTCTTATAGGCTTCTAAAAACATATTTATGTGACTAGGCCCTCACTGAAGTGTGCATAGATTGTACAAATGGAGTATAGGAGAGCTCCTGGCTTCAGCTTCATAGATAACTTATTGGTTCTCTGCCTGATGAGAGGAAATAAAAATCACATTTAATGGTTGACTGCCAGTGGTGACTTCCAGGCTTTCTCTTCTTTTTAAAAAGTCTGTTGTTATAGTTGAGTGTCAAGAGAGTCTTGAAGAGAGAGCTGTAAAACAAAAAAGGCAATCACTAACACTACAAAAATTTAGGATTGAAAATAACCTCTCTGCCTATGGGACTGGGGGACTGAGAATAAAACATGGTATTTCTGGGCCTGAAATTCATGTTCTGTGGCTTTTTCTATGTTTTTGTTAATAAATAATTTTCTTCACAAGTTGCTATTAAAATAGAATATTAACCCAAGGTTTATTTTACTTGGGAACTTGAAGTTTAGTGCTGTTAAGGTGTTTGGAAGCCTGAGATGAAACCAAAAAAGATAAATCCTGAGTATCAGCATTAACAAGTTACAGCATATAAAATACATTATCTTTTTCTAAAATACTTGCCTTGTTTTTCAAAAAAAGCATTTTTACTGTCTAGTTTTCACCATAATTTGGAAATACGCCCATGCTATGTAGACTCAATGGTAAACTACATACCTTCTCCATTAGATGTAGTCAAAATGCATCCTTAAAATCAGATTCTGTAGGGATACAAGAAAATTAGTGTAAAGCTGCGTTAGCACGTTTGAAGCTCTGAAGTGCTAAAAACATCTGTCAGACAGTTTTGGTGTTATCTTCACCTCAGCTTTTTGTTTATCTGACCTGTGAGTTTTTCCATTAAATATCATTAGTTACACAACACCATGTTCTTGCACTGGATGAGAGCACTCTGTTTCCTCTTTGGACTAACTGGTCTGCCCTTCAGAGAGGACTTCACAGAATCACGTAATTGTTAAGGTTGGAAGTGACCTCTGTAGATCATCTATTCCAAGCCCCCTGCCAAGGCAAGGTCACCCAGTGCAGGTTACAGAGGAACGTGTTGTAAATCCCCAGTCATCGCATGGCGAGTTTATTTAAAAGTGGCTTAAGGCACTGCTTTTCCCTGAGGTGGCACAAAGGAGAACCTGAAAAAAGTTCTTGGGAGGTCAGAAAACAAACTTTACTGGCAAACTTCAGAAGATCAGAAACTTGGCAAAATTTCAAGCAAAATTCCAATCAAAATAAAGCATTTCACAAAGCATTGATTTAGCAAACTCTAAGCCATCCAACCCTAAATTACCAAGACTTCAAGAAGAGGAAATCAGTAGAAAAAAAGGAGAGAAAGAGAGAAAAAAGAGAGAGATAAGGAAGATAGAGCTATCACCCTTGGATCCAGTGTGGTCTCAGATGTCATGTAATTCAAGGACAATAGGGACCCGGCCACGTGAGTCTGTGTGCAATGGTTTTTAATCTGCTCTGGCCTCCTGTGGGCTCAACTCCCCTTCAGGTGGGGCTTGCAGTCTGATAGCCACTCTGGGACTATGTTGTGGTTCCAAAAGGGACTGGATGTGGGGCAGAGCACCATTCCAGCTTTGCAGAACTTGATCTGCCCTTTCCTCCCCACACATAACTTAGTTGTTTTGAGCCAGTAATCATTTTTTTCAGTCTTTCACATACATCCAGGTGAGTTTTGTGATTATTTTCCTAGAAGAATCTCTTGTTTAGGCTACTACTAACTTGAAAAGACTGATCAAGATGGTAAAATATTTCCAGATCTTGTAAAATAATGTGGGCTTAATTACCAGTTGAATACAAAGAAGAGGGGTTTTAGCTTGCATGTCTACTGAAAATAAAGTGTACGTGAAAACAGGAAGTAAATCCTAAGTACAAACACTTTACATATTTTAACAACTATTATCTTAGTGTTTCAAAGCATGAAAATAAAGGATGTTTAAAATGATAATTAAGTACAGCCTAATTAAAGATTGGGTGATACCCATCACAGAGTTAACATCATCAAGAGGTAGTTGTGTCAGAAGCAATCAAATGTATACAAGAAAAATCAATCCCTCTGACTATAAGTTACCAAAAAGCAGGCCCTCACTATCTAGGCTGCTGGAAAAAATTGCATGCCAACCTTCCTGCTGCTACATATGATGAAAAGCTACACACTAGAGCATAGGTAGTGGCTGGTGGGAGAGACAAGGCTTGGGAAAAGTCGCTATACTTTTATTACTTTTATTGCTAGCTATTCAGAGGTGTTGATGTGTTGAGGAATTTTGCCTCTTTGGAACAGGTAATAATGTGAACACAACCTTACAACCAGACACAGGAAAAAGAGGTGGGAAAATGCAAGTATGTTGTTGAAAATTATGATGTCATCTTTCCTCATAATAATAATAATTTGAAGTAGGATATGGGGTGGCTAAGTGTGATCTTGGACCCTGATTTTTAACATCTAAAACTAGGTTTGCATTCATGGGGAAATGAAGGCACGTGTAAAATACTGTTAGCATTAGCAAGTATACTAGGCTGCTCTTATGGGTTTCAACACTGGTACATTGTTTTCCTACCTGTAGATAAAAGTGAATCTAATGTTTGTGATTCTTCTGTGACATGAAATACAGGTGAAACTCAACATCCTGATGTGGTTGTTCATCTTGTAATGTCATTCTCATGGAAACATTGCAAGGATTTTTACCAGTTCCTTGGGAGCCAGAACATAGCAAAGATCAGTTATTGAATATGCAATTGATTACTGCAAAACTGGGACAAAATGTAGAGTAGTGACTGATATTTCTACTTAAGTATAAATACATATAAACCTTTCTGTTCAAGGGTAACAAACACAGGAAGGTTTGGGGATTGTAAGTCTAAAGATACAGAAGTTGGGGACCTGCCAAAATATGCATTACATACCTAAATATTCTGTATGGCTGCATCTTATGGCCATTTTTATTCAGACTAAATACACAAACTTCTATGGAATTAAGAAAATACCTAAGTAAGAGTTACAGCAATTTATAAAATTATTTTTCTCTTCCACATTATGCTAATACATATTTCTTAAAAAGTAAGTCTTTTCAAAGGAGCAAAAATGCTTAAAGGTTTTACTGTATATTGTTATATTGTTTTACATTAACCTAAAAATTAGTAAGGTAAAATTTTTATAATCTCCACTTTCTGAGATGAGCTATGTTTTGGTTGGCAAATAGAGAGGAACAGGTAAAGAGCCCCTTCCCTTTATGCATGGTATGCAAGAGTTTGTCTAAATGCAGTCTTCAAACTAGGAGCTTATACCTTTCTCATAAAATTTCACTGTAATTTTTGAATATATAGAAGCTTAGGAAGAACAGTTTAAATTAATCAGGATGTAGTCAAAATGGTAGAAACACCAGGCAGTTTTAGTCAGTACTGTTTTCAAGGTGTCTTTTCATGAATCAGGTGGTTTTAATCCAATATTTTTTTCCATGCTGTGTTTTCAAAGATCAGTTAGAAATTTAATTCTTCTTAAACATTAAAAACTGGCTCTTAAAAAATTAGTTCAGAAGCTGAAAAAAAAAAAGACTTTCAGTACTTGCCATGTCAGTGAGCTGGATTCATTACTGTAATTTTTACAGTCCATTTTTATATCAGTGCAAGTTCCATCGAGATTTCCATTCTAAAACCGGAGCAGTAAGTCAGAGCAGTAACTCAGGTTTCTTGCAGGAAAATAATAAATGTCCAACCAGAGATCTCTGGAGAGTTTAAGTTGAATGATCTTTAAATAATTCTTCCCTGGTAGGTTATATAGAGCACATTTACAGCCAAGGACTTCAGGGATTTCCTTTCTCCTTACTTGACCTAGTTCTTTCAGTTAAAATGTGTTAATGTAATCAGTTCATTGAACAACTAAATGCTGAGATGAAATTTATGACCTTTTTGATAGAACCTACATGTTTTGTTCACCGCAGTGGATTTTTCTGGCAATGACTTTGTGGCAGGTTTCCTTGATGTTTTTTCGGATTAAAAAACATGTGTGAAGCTTAGCTGGTTTCCATCTGCTCACCATACCTTATGTTATTCCTTTTGTCAAAAATTTCTACTTGCCAAAATGCCTCTTTCCTCCCCAGAACACTTCCCCTCCCTGCTTTTTCCCACTCTATTTGTTTGTTTTTGTAAAACCTTTAGTTTCTTTAAAAGACTGTAATTTAAAATACTTTTTACAGAAAGTTGTTTTCCTATCAGTTTTGATTTTTTTTTTTACTCTGAAAGACACTATTTTGATTTCCAAGTGGCACTTTTTGTGAAGCTAAAGCCAAACTTTAAGTTTGAATGTAAAGCAAATTATAGAATATTAATTATTATAGAATCATAATCATAGAATGGTTTGGGTTGGAAGGAACCTTAAAATTCATCTGGGTCCAGCCTCCCTACCATAGGCAGGGACACCTCCACTGGATCTGGTTGCTCAATGCCCCATTCAACCTGGCCTTAAGCACTTCCAGGGATGAGGCATCCACAGCTTCCCTGGCAACATGTTCCAGTGCCTCAGGACGGCCACAGTTAATGATTTCTTCCATATGTCTAACATAAATTTTCCCTCTTTCAGTTTGTACCCATTAGTCCTTGCTCTGTCACTACAGTTCCTGTTGAACAGTCCCTCTCCAGGTTCCCTGTAGGCCCCCTTCAGATAGTGGAAGGTAGCTATGAGGTCTCCAAACAACTTTCTCTTCTCCAGGGTGAAGATCCCTAACTTTCTCTGCCTATCAGTTGCTAAGTATTATTATGGTAGCTGTACCTGAGAGGGCAAATAGGCTCAAAAGATTATCAGCAAGATTTCATCAGAGGTTATAGATGAATAAAATAATTGCACTTCATAATTCAAGTGCAGATGGCAAACAATCCAAATTGAAAGAAATATACCCAACAGATGTAATAGATATGTGGCTAGCTGCAGACAGAGGACTCTATGTGTGACAATAGCATGGGAGTATTTAAACTCCCCAGGAATGTACATTTTCCTTAACTGTAGCTAATTAATAAATAAATGTGGAAAAGTATTTCAGAAGAGATTTTGACTCTAAGAAGAATACAATAAATAAAAATAACACGGCTAGAGGGTCTGTTCTGGACCAACAACTCTAAAGGTCACATTCTCTATTTACTCTTTCTGAAAATGTTGAATAAATAGCTGTGCTTCCTTGCCTATACTGTGTTTGTATTAATTTGGTTTCTATTCAGAATGTCATTTATCCTGTGAACTGTGGACTTTGTACTGTGAAACTCTTTGGAGAAGAGATTCTATTCGGTTTCTTTTGTATGTATTTACTCATTGCATGTTCTGTAGCTAACCAAATACAAACCACTCTTAAATTCAGTGTTCTAGAATTATTAGTTTAATGTTTCAGGGTGCTTATGCTTATTGGTTCTGGCATCTAACAAAATGAATAGCATGATCTTCTATCAAACTGGTCTAAATAGAAGGCCTTCTTTACTTTAATCTGTAGTTTTCTGCGTGTGTGTGTAAAGCATCAGAGGCTGTAGACTAACAACCATGAAAACTGAAATCCTTTGACTATTAAATTGCCTTGGTATTACCTGCACAGGCTTTAAGGCAAACAGGTTCCCAGCATGCCCACTCATTCCGTGGTCTCTAGGTTGCAAGCAGCCATTTAGATTTCCAATGGTGCAATCACCAATTATTCTGTTATACCTCCCTTCTGTCCCACTTCATTCATGGAGCATACCTGCCTGTTAAAGCTTTTGATTTGGCAAGTCAGAAATCGACTTCCTGTTGTTGAATGATATCTTCATCTATGAATTGCTAATGTAAGATTCAAGACTGCTTCTCTTGGTTTTCCTAGATCCAGTCCTTGGACATAGCCAAGGTGGTAGTCATCCTTTTGCCCATGTTTTTTCTTGGAAACACAGGAAAATACAGAGAGTAAATTGCAGTTGTTATACACGACACTGATAATAGATGTATAGACCCCCCAAAACTGTCTTTATAGATGGCAATATGTCATTGAGTAATTTTCTTCTCTGTTACTGTGTTTGAAGTTATGCTCTTTCCTTCTGACATGTTCAGAAGGCTGTGGAAAACTGTGAAAAGCCTTCTGCAAATCCTCTTTCCTCCTTTCTCTTCTTTAACTACACATCTTTAATCCAAACAAAACTTTGATTTTTTTAAACTGCATTTCCTTTTCCCCCCAGGCATTGGGTGGCTTCTACTTGTGCGTGACACTAAAAAGCAAAGAACAAAAAGTAGAACAATAACGATGTACTAGAAGAAGACTAGGGAACAGGGAGCGTAATACCCTTCCAACTGAGGTCTCCTGAGCACTCTAAAACCTGGAGTAAAGAGTGCATCTTTAATTCCTGCTCCTGCTACTCAGCCTCTAATTATAAGACATTTTAGAAAACAAAGAAACAAAAGAAACCCAAACCAAAACATTTTTTTGTCTTTTCTGAGACAATGTTATGCATCACATAAACAAAAATTTACTGGAGCAATGAGTAGCACTGGAGCCTTCAGTTTTGGACAATTTCATTCTCTTCCAGGAATACTTGTTAATTTTACAGATAGGAACAACTTCAACATAGCAAACATCTCATGCATAGCACGTCCTTAGCTGGTCTCATTTTAGGGTGCTCACCTGAAGATGAGAACTCAGGTCTCAAATTCAGATTGGTCTGAGGAGTAGAGAAACATTTAAAGCTCAGGAGGAAGATAATCTTTCTCATGTGTCTGTAAGCCCCTGCTCTGGATAGTTATCTTGGCTTTTTGTTTGTTGTGGGTTTTTTTTTTAATTTAAATTGTTGTCATTAAAGCACCAGAACACCAGAACACTGGGACAAGCTGTTTGAAACCTATTTGGTGAGGCAAGGCAAGGCAGTTACGACTTTCTTTGGAACAAGAGTCAGAACAAATGTTTATAACAAGGAATAATGTAGATGGGAGAATGTTATTAGGTAAGCAGTTACTGCAGTAACTTAATTAACAAGTAAATTAATACAAAAAGACTGTGCTCTTCCATGATTTTAATTGTTCATTTTTCTAGGAGTGTAATGGTGTGGTGAAATAGAAAGGAAGATCTGAAACTGAAATGAAATCCTTGTTGGATCATGCATATCCTGAGTGTCACAAGTGGGATAATTTATTCTCCAACACCTACTGTGTAAGGACAATATATTCTGTGTAAGTATTGCTCGATTAGTTATTTGTCATGAAGTGACCTGGAATGAGCAAACTCTATAGCTCTTCAGTGTTTAGTGTCAGAAAATTAAATAGAAGGGTCTGGTTTGGAAAGGACCTTGAAGGTCACCTAGTTCCAACCCTGTTGCCTTGGACAGGGGCACCCTCCGCTATACCAGAGTGCTCAGGGTCCCATCCAGCCTGGTCTTGAACACTTCCAGAAATGAAGTATTCACAACCTCTCTGGAAAAGCTCTTTCAGTGTCTCACCATAACAAAGAAAAAGACTTCCTCTTAATATTTAAACTAAACCTACCCTCTTTGAGTTTGATGCAATTGCCCCTTGTCTGTTGCTACATGTGCTTGTAAAAGTCCCTCTCTAGCTCTCTTGTATCCCCCTGTACTGGAACGTACTCTAAGGTCGCCCTGGAGTTTTCTCTCCTCCAGGCTGAATAACCCCAGCTCTCCCACCCTGTCTTCATAGAAGAGGTGCTCCAACTCTCTGATCATCTTTGTGGCCCTCCTCTGGACTTGCTCTAATAGATCCATGTCCTTCTTATGTTGACAAAGATTTCTAAGTCAGTGATAATTCATCGAAAGGGAAGTAAAAATTTGAGTTACAGTGGCATCTCAAGACCAAAGTAAAGCAAGACAATTTCTCATTCCAGGAATATCAAACCTCTACCCTTAGGTAATATAACTTGATTTGCTAATTTCAAATTAACTTACTCTGCCCTAGACATGGATTGTGAGTATGTTGCTTTTTAAAATTAATACTGAGTTTGATGTTACACAGGAAGGGTGAGAATAAAATTTTGAGCTGTCACTGCATCAATAATTCTCCCAAGGTCACACTGGGCACGGCACATGAGGGCTTTCAACTATATGATGTGTTGCACCACAGTCCCAAAAGTTGCCAGTGGCTAAGAACAGGAACATTTGTTCACACAGCATGGAATGAAAAACTGTCTTTTGAAGTGCTGAAGTGAAGGGTTGTTACTTCCCAAAATGATGCCTGATGAAATGCAAGTACTTAAAATTTTGTGATTGAATGTTGTCATGATGTCACCATCAAGCGTATTTAATGAGTAACGTGATCTCTATCTGACCTGCAACAACATGCCTCTCTAAGAAAAGCTAAATAATGACGTGTTAAAAGCAGAAAATGTTCCTTTCAAAACTGAAATGAAATATTTTCTGAGGAGGCTAAAGACGGTTATGCAGCTGGTTTTAGGATTTTATTATAACAGTTACGGTGCCTTAGAAATGTACTGGGAGTTTTGTTCATGGTTAAATATATTAGCTCATCTTTCTAGATTTAGAAATTTACCCTAAAAAAAGTCAAGTGAATTGTTTTGTAACTTCTGATTTGGTCTTAATGCATCCCTGTGTTACACAGATTCAGTCTAGAAACCAGATGCCGAGGCTGGTAGATGCAGAAATATGACGTATAGACATCCTCATGTATTTCTGCTTTTTGAGTTACTAGTAGTTTTGGAAAGAGTGTAACTTGGCATTAATGTAGCAAAGAAAGAAAAAAACCGACCCTCTTCCATTGATGATTCATAAATTTTAAACGGTCCCTTGCATAACTCTTTTGGAGTGTATTCTAATACCTGCTTTAGCATTCTAGGTAAAATATTTTCTTTTCTTCTTTTTTTCATTCTTGGGCTAAGCCTACTGGCAAATAAATAACATTTTTTACGAAAGGATTGTTGGTGAGAGTCACAAGAAAGTCAATGTTGAGCCTCTGCTTCAGATGTCAAAAATCACCAGGGAAACTCATAAATGGAAATTCCATGTGGAACAAGAACTCAAAATACAATGTATAATTTAAAAGTCTAAAAATCTTTCATAGTGTTCAATAATTTAGATGCACTTGTCTAGGGAGTAGAAAATAGAGATATGGGAACAAGGTATGTTATGTAGTATCACATTACTTCAGTGAACAGTGAACACAACCTAGCCAAAGGAAACTTCTTTTCCTCCTTTTCATACCACTCAAACGAAAGGAAACTAGAATCAGTAATGGGAATGCAAATAAATTAGAGAAGCTTCTCAAAAGAAAACTCGGAGCATGAGATTTTTCTAAGAGAATTAACTCAGCATGTTGCCCACCTGAATCAACAGAACCACCTGCCTCCATTTGGGATCCAGGACTAAATTCTGTTCTTGAGTCTGAGGTTAATTGCCCTTCTCAAGTGCAACAGGAGAAAGCTCCTGACATTAATTACAGATAATTCTTCTAACCTCTGGAATGTAAAGGGAAAGATTTGGGTTTGAATTCCCTCCTAAGACAATAAAACCCTTACTTGTTAAGAGCATCACCTTAGCTACAAGGCTATAGAGCATTTTGACACAGATTTCTCATTCTCATCTTCCAACAGTTTGTTTTTGTAGTGAGTGGATTATCTTCAATGCTGAAATAAGCAGGTGTCTCAGTAGTTTTCTTTCTCATGTGACTGCTATAGTCAGTGGCAGCCTCTCTTACTGTGGCCAAGTGAGTACTGCGTTATGAAAAATAAAAATATGTCAGCAGGGAAAAAAAAATCTTAAGGTAATGTATGTTACGTCTGTCGCTGGACCTGGTTTAAGTTGTTTCACATAAATTAATGTCTTAAAAGTCCCCAGTCTCCTACAGGCCAGGTGCTTATTGTTAGGTCATATTTGACAGCCTCTTTTTTCTGACCTTTCAGTTGAACTAAAACTAGTTCCATCATGTTCTCTCACTTACATCCCTTAACATGAGAGAAGAAGGAAAGCAGTTCTTTCATGGATATCATTGAAGATTAGACAGAAGATAAAAAGAATTGTGATTCATTCAAGCCAGAGTGCTGCAAAAACTGAGAGCACACTACTAACAGAAACATAGGTTTCATTCTTAGACATCTGAAAAAACAGTAAATCTTATTAAGCAGATGTGATAAGGAAATAAAGTTGATTGATAGGAAGCTAGTGATAAGGAAATAAAGTAGATTGCTAGTAAGAATGTGTGGGAGGTACTGCATGAATGATGAGATGAATATGATGTATTGTAGAATTTTTAAAGATTTTTTTGTAAATAAAAAAAAAAATTCCAGAGCTTGAAGGAGTTCCATCCATTTCCTTCACCCATATATTTGTATGTTCTTTGTATTATTATGGTTTTATTCCTTGAAAGAACAGTTAATTATTTTGAAGAAATTTTGTGGACAGAATTGTTGCTGTTAATTGGTAACTCAGCACGCTAAATCTCAAACCCTGTATCTACACCTGACATAGCCAGCTTTTAAATGTGAAAAATAGTCAACAATCTCCAACAAAAAAAAAGTTTTTAATTAAAAAAAGATTAAATTTATTTACAAAATCAGATTTTTTAGAATATCTTTCAGTTGTTTAAGGCACAGTCTTCAGATAATTTCAGATATGATTTTATTACAACTTCTACCTTTTATCTCCAAGCTCTTTAATAAAGGGAGATGTATGAATATTTAAATTTTCAAAAACCAAGTAAACTTTTAGTTTTCATTAAAATACGTCCCTCACTCTTTGAATCATAAAGTTACATGGAATCTAACTATTCTAAGAAATAAAGAGATCCCAAAACACTGAGCTGTTTAGCCAGATTTCAGGATTCAAGGCTCTTTTTTATGTTTTTATAGAAATACTTGTACTCTAAAAGCTATTTGCCATGAATTACGTTTTTGTCTTAAAGATCTAGACAATAAGCTTTGAGACTTTTGGGCTCTCTGAACTTAAGCAGGCAAACCACAAAAAATTAAGTAAAAAATGAACTCAAGGAGGCAAACAATAAAAATTAAGTAAAAACGGTGATGTGGTACTGCTAATTAATTGGGAAGGGTTCCAAAGCTATGGCAACAGAGAAAGCACAGAGTTTGAGCATAAGAATACCTAGCACTTTTTTCTGTCTTGATTTGCTGTATCACAAAAGGTCCTTTTAACAAAACTGAAACGCTAAACCAACTGGGCTGATCTGTTTTCTTCAGTTGTATGCTTTAAAACCAGGACAGATTTAGAACTGAAATTGGCTTAAAATGCAGGACTCCATTCTGGCTTTCTCTGAATGAAAGGTCAGGCTGCAGGGTAGCAGGTCAGTTTTCTGCCTTTCCCCTTTATTCTGGTAGCTCGGGAGTAGCTGGTAGATTGTGCTAGAAAATATCTTGTGTAGTCAAAATGCTTGGAACCCTTCTGTTTGCACTTCTTGGAGAGAAAATGAACAACTACTGCTATTCAAATACCCTTGTAGAAAACCATTAATTAAATCATATTTTCTGGGAACTTAACAAGTTTTACTCATTTCACAGCCCAGCTGCAGCTTGCACTGACTTAATAAGATAGGTATGTATGTATATACACATATAGGTATTTGATAATTTGTTAATATGGAAATGTGGAGAACTCATGCTGGGAAGAATCAAACCAGAAATTGCAAGTGGGGTAACTGGGAGTCAAAAGGGGAGTCCCTGAATACCACAGCACTCTTATACCTGCATGTGGCAGTGTCAGAACACCAATACAAACACCATGAAAGTAAAGTATAAACATAAGCAAAAGTAAGAACTTAATGGGCACATGGTTCATTTGTCTACTTTGCACTGTCAGCCTCAAGAGTGAACATTCTGCTGTGGATCATCTGTTCATGATTACTGCAGACAGCTTTCCTGCCTTTACAGAGCATTTGAGGAAGCTCTGTTAAGAGCAGCACCAATAGTACATCGTCTGGGACTGCAGCTGTTATCCAGAGAGAAGTCAGATAGGAAGATGAAGGGAGAGGAGGAATAAATCAAAACCAGCCTGCTCGTGGCACTTATCACATCATACTCATTTCTCTTTGCTGCAAATTTTAACATCTATAGGAATGGAGCAGATTATCTGAAGTGCAAAGAATCCTTATGGATGTTACCATAAGGACATACATTTTAGAGCATTTGAACTCTCTTTTTCAGTTGAGCCATTTAATATAGTCCATGTTGCAGCTGACAGTGTGATGTTTACAGGACCAATAGAAAACTCTTGTGTTTAGCATGTGGATGCATTTATAAAGTCATATTAGGCAAATAGAATGCTTACAAGTAACTGCTTTAATGCAAAGAAATTCTCATTCTTCAGTTTCTCCATCTGACTGCTTACGGGAAGGCAAACTGTTTCTTCTATCTGCACCTAAACTGTGAAATGATCTGAAGGCTCCCTTGGACATGGACTTAGGTGGGCTGGTTGAAAAGCTTCTTTTCGAAAGTTCAGGGGTTGTTATCAGCAACAAGACTATTGACAGAGCTTTGATAGAGTGGTCTCTAAAATGATTTAGAGTGTAAATGAACAGGATGAATTTTTCACAGAACTTTCTCTAGCCTCATTTTCTAGGTTCATTCTGTCATAGAACAACTTTTGAGTTGTATTCAGCTGGTTGTGGTAAAGAGAGATCCCTAGTCACACTTTTGACTTCTCAGAACAGTCTGGAGTAGCAGTAGACATATCCACGTACAAAATGGATGTCAAGCCCTATGGAACCACAGATAAAGTACTTTCCTGTAGTAGCTACTTTTCAATCTGCTATTTATGATGTCCATAACAGCTATGGAATTATTTAGGTTGGAAGAGACCTCTAGAGGTTATTTTAGTGCAACCTGCTGCTCGAAAGAAATCAAGTTAAAGATTACCTTCTTGTACTATCAAGGCTTCAGTATCTTCAGGAATATGAAATCTTTGACTCCTCTGAGAAGCCCGTTCATCTGTTTGACCAACTTTATGGTAATTTTTTTTCTTTCTTCTTATATCTGCTTGAAACTTCTCATGTGTCAACTTTAATCTCTTGACTTTTCCTTATGCTTTGCCCCTCTGACAACAGCCTTCTCTTCTCCAGGCTGAACAACCCCAACTCTCTCAGCCTGTTTTCACAGCAGAGGTGTTCCATCTCTTTGATCATCTTGTGGCCCTTCTCTGGACCCACTCCAGCATATCCACGTCCTTCTTATGTTCACAGACCCAGAGCTGACGCAGTACTCCAGGCAAGGTCTCACAAGAGCAGGGTGAAGGTGTAGAATCACCTCCCTCGACCTGCTGATCACACTTCTTTTGATATAGTGCAGGATTTGTTTGGCTTGGTTTCCAGAAAGATCTGCTCCATGATCTAGCCAGGCACAGAGGTGACACTGAGTGGTCTGCAATTCCCCGCGTCTTCCTTTTTTCCTTTTTTAAAAATGTAAGTTATTTTTCCCCTTTTCCAATTAGCGGTAGCTTCACCAGACGGCCATGACTTCTCAAAGGTGATGGAGAGTGGCTTAGCCACTTCATCTACAAGTTCCTTTAGGTCTTGTGGACTTCTGCACCTCTAACTGTTCTCACCTCACCTTAAATGTTCTCAAACCTGATCTTGTCCTGCAGTGGGTGCTTCTTCATTCTCCCAGCTCCTGCCTTTGCCTTCTGTGACTTGCGTAGAGCACTTACTGGGGAAGACCGATGGAAAGAAGTCATTAAGTACCTCAGCCTTCTCCATATCCTGAGTAACCAGGTCTCCTATTTCCTACCGAAGAGGGCTCACATTTTCCCTAGTCTTCCTTTTATCACCACCATATCTACAGAAGTTTTCTTGTTTCTTTCTCATGTTTCTTCCATGTACCTTTCCACAGAGATATTTAAGTTTGGCCTCTGACGAAGCCACCTTACTCGCTGGAGTGGCTGGAATTCCTTTGTGCTGCCCTTCTGCTGATCTCTGATCCCTCTCCAGGCTCTGGAAATCACCTGCCAGCACTGGCATGAAACTGTCAGGAGTGGGATGGACTGAGTTCCCCTTCTTTGGCGACTTTAGCTTAAAGCCCTCTTCACAACTTGGCAAGCCTATGACCACAAATGCTCTTCCTCTCTTCTGGCAGATCATGATTCAGTGAAAGTCACCCTTTTTTAATCTCCACAGCATGTTAAGTAATACCTAAGCAAATAGTACAGTCATTATTTCTTCAGTATATTAGGAGACTTTGGCTGCAAGTTGAAGAATCCAAGTTTTATAACGAATTTTATTTTCCTTCCCTTGATGTGATAACATGAGTCAGATAAAATGTCCAAGAGTGTAACTAATGAATCTATCCCTTTCGTGAGTAGCTGCAAATTTGACATTTTGACTGAGGTTCCCCAAACTGTTATTATCTTCCATTTACTGTGGAGAATTAGTACAGTTTAAATGGTTAAAATATATGATCAGCTAACTAATAGAGAAAGAGCATATTGCTCCAAAGAGCTAAATATTAGTAAAATGTAGACTAATTGCATAGTGCTATAATTAATTTTTATTTCAGTCCAGGAGTGATGGAAAAGACACGTTGCTTGGAAGCATGTATTTAGAGATTGTCATGTGTGCAAAAAATATATAAATTTAAATAGGTTCTGTTTTCTCTAAAAAGTTTGAGGAAGTCAGCTTAGATCTCTAAACAGGAGAAAAGTTAGAAGCGGGGAAAGCTGTAAATCAAGTATATGCAATTTATTACATTGTAGGTGTTCTTACTTGTGAGTTCAATGCACATGTCATCATGCACGTAGTATATTGTGGTAGTAGTGGTGTAGGGTGTGAAATTTATGATATCATAGGGAAATCATGCCAATACTTTTCCTTTTTGTTTCTAAAATGTAAATTGCTATGAGCCAGAGGAAAGGAACACATATATCAAATAATTTTGCTGTCTTTTTATAAATACCCATTTGGAAATGTACTTAAGCAAGCATTATAAGCAATTCACTACCTTCAATTCATTGGGGATTTTGTGTGTGTTAAGGAAAAGCAATGCTGTGCACTATTTTAACAAAAATAGAGCTGCTTCACAGATGTCTGACACCGTCACTGGCTTCTCCATGGGAGCAGAAACAATCAGCTTGCCTTTAAGTTTTGGCTGAGAGCCTAGGCTAGAAAAGGGAAGTATCATTTTATTTGATGCCCCTAGATAATAAATATGAGCTTCAAGATAAACCTTGGAGTCACAACAAACTTGGACTCTAATGGATTATTCTGGAAAGTGAGATCTAAAATCATTGAAGCATTCTAACACTGCCAATGGCAATGTTGCACTTAGGCTGAGTAATCTCTAACTTTGGTATCTCTGATGATCAGAACTGTGGCGTGAAATTGTAAGCCAAGGAGGTGAAGATTCTCCCGAATATTCAGATGAAAAAATTCTTTATGCTTTATTGACTGAAAGCAGTAGTCCACTTTTCATCTGTAAGTGCACAGATTCAGGTTAGATAGCCTGCTGCTTTTTTCAATATGTGAAGGGAGAAGTATCTGGAGACAAAATTTTTACAATATGGATACTTGTGTTGTTAAATTTTAGCTGTTTCTTTCTGCTGAATAATATTTTGTTTGGTATGACAGGAATCAAAGAAAGGACAAACCTTTCAGTTCATAACATTACAACCAGTCCAAAGCTATTGTAGTTGAGGGCAGTAGATGATATAAAGATGAATGTGTTTTCTTACGGTTCTATTCTCTATTGTAGAAGCAGGAGAAGCAGTGTAGAAGGAAAAAGGGCAATCAGGCAGAACAAGCACCCTGGTATTTTCAAAGAATTAAAAATCAGTAGAATTGTGATTTACAAAACTAAAATCTTACCTTTTCAACCTTATTTCATATTCTTAGCTATAGATATTTGAACAATTTAATAAATGCTATGACAAGGGACAGATATCTGCCCTCTCCTCTTGCCTACATCAAGGGTCGGTTTGTATGCTTTTGGAGGTGTTATCTACCTGGTAAATTGGATCTTCAATTATTTACTATTGGAGCTATGGAAAGTAATTTTAATCCAGTTTATTAACTCAAGGTTAACAGAACTGTGATGGAAATAACAGCTTCCTTAGTCATTGTTGATCCCACTCTGTAATTAAGGCAGGAGGTGGGCACACTGCTGCACCTGTGCGATCACACTGAAAGAAGGGTGGAACTGCTCACAGTGTTTACTAAATAATCCATATGATTCTGGTCTTACTGCATGTCACGTGCTTGAATGCTTTCACACAGCTGCATTTCAGCCTTCATTTTCACACTTAAAAGAACATATTTTTTTTTTCATTTTATCCATGTGTGATCCTTCTAAAATGGTTCCTTTGCTGGGTTCTAGTGCGAATCCATCTAGTTCAGCTCTTCCCAGTTCTTTTAATCGATTTAGTGCTGTCAGTGTCATTAATACCATAAAAAAACTCTTTATGTAATTATAACTCAATTTAGAGTTGCTGACCAGTTAGTTAAATTTAACAGCAATGGGAGTTATCCCATTTAATATTCATTAAACCACCTTCCATTATGACTCTCTTTATCGTTACTGATGACTAACTCAGGTTCATCAACCTAAAATATTATATACAGTATTTCTTTTTGAGCATGATGTTTCTGTTAAGATTTCTGGAGGGATGAAGAAGAAAAGCAATGTCTGATGTAGAATTCCTGTAAAAAAATACGGTGATCATGTCGTTGGATTGTTTCATGACATATATTCAAGAGAAAAGTAGCTGTGTTAGGTTTAGTTATGACAAAGAATTTGTTTCGTAAGTTTTTGTTATGTTCTGTTAAAAAAATATTTTTTCAATGGACTGTATGTCACTTCTATATTTAACTTAGCAGGAATCATCTGGATCTCCTCTTTTGAGGTCAGTTGATAAACTGGGACCAGACTGCATATATGGTTTGTGGGAGGAAATGAGGAATAGTGCAAGTAGCACACTGGTGTGGTCAAAATATATGAATAGGGATTTAAAGAACAAAGTGTCCATATCCTATCTCTCATGATGCAAGCATGAATAGCAGTATCAAACTTCAAAGTAAAGAAATAGGGACGAGACTGCAGTGTAAATACAGAAGGTAAGAACTGTGTGATTAGCACAGGGAGTGTAGGTGTGGTTAATAGTCAAACGTGATATGGGAATGACAAGGTCAACAAGGGCTCAGTAGCCACACCACTTTTTTCCAAAGAGCTGGTTGACAGCTCCTATGAAATGAAGTCAAAACAAGATCTGAAGTCTGCATCATAACCTTGCTGACATTCTGAAGCTGATTTAAGTGTTTTGTATTTGCCACACAAAGAGACTTAGTGGGGGCTGACAAGAAAGGTTAGGTCTCCTACAGTTCAGGAGCAAAACTCCACAATCCAATTTCATGAGGATGCTATAAGTCACTGTTAACACACTTGAACTTTCTGTTATTAGCTGTCGTACCTTTGCTAGAGGAAAATAAGAAAAATATTATCTGCTTTCTCATATGACAGATGATATGTTTGAAATTTTTTTGGCTTAGATATATAGTCTGCTACAATTTTTTTCTGAATTCAAAATATTAATCTAAGGAAACTTAAAGCCTACTGACTGAATTTGTTGAGATTTTGGGGGGTTTTTTGTTTTTAAATTAATGGCAGTCATTGAGAATGACTGAACTTCTAAGCTTACTTCTAAGCTGAGATCCTTCTTAAGTAGAAGTGTTAAATTTGCTTTCAAAATGAAGTTCATGTTCAAATTCTGGAATAAAATATTTAAATTGTATTGCATTTTAAATAGAGCAATTGAAGGAATTTTTTTTTTAATCTTATGATAACTTAAGATTTTGATACTTTTTAATGCTAATTGAGAAAAGTTCAAAATTTCAAGGATTTGCCTATTAAAACCTCAGTTTTGCAGACTGGATCAATCATGTTGCTAGCTAAGAAATACTCCAAAATGTGTTTTCCAAAGTTTCTTGCCATGAAGATTCATTAATTCAAAAACAGCTTAAGACTCATAGGTTTTGCCTAGTTTTTTCCTGATTAAGACATTTGTTACCTGTTACTACTCTCTTCCTACTCCTAATACAGTCTCCACCTAAAAGAATCTCAAGTGGGGATTCTTTCTCTTCTAAATTTAATTATCTACTTAGATGCTTCAAGAGAAGTTCAGGAACATGACTCAGATGATCAGTTTAGATGTCTGCATTACTGTGAGGTAAGCCACAGCTCACCTAAAAACACTAATTCTTCCCATTTACTGTAAAGATAGTCTAGAGGGCTAGACTTTAGGGTTGATATTTTCTAGGTTTGATGTGTAAGGACAGATGAAAATTAATATTGAAGTATAAGAGTACACTTTGACATGGAGGCTTTTGCTCAGATTCAAAGCTTGCTCTTAAATCCTGCAATTGTGAAAAAAAAATTGTCCAATTGTGTTCTCTGTCTATAACCTCTAAAACACATGAATCCAGTCAATTTCAACCCATTTTGATGGAAAGGCAAAAAAGTTTTAGGGTCCTGAAAGTTGGTAAGTATTGTCGGCTTAGTAGAGGAGTTTCAGTTAGTGCCCCTCCTTGATGAAAATGTAAGAAAAAGTCAGCCATTTAAAGTTGGAGGTTTTTTTGAGCAGTAACCAGATGTCAAAATTAGATTGTGTATAACCATAGACCAGCCCTAACACACACAGTTTCCTGCCATTAGTGTGGTAGGAAAAAGGGAAGGAAAGGATTTTATGACACAGAAACTGAGTTTAGGGAATAAAATGCACACGTTCTTACGAAACTATTCTCATTAATTGCACTATTCACAGAAAATTTATGTTATATAAGAAGAAAAAGCTCCCAGTTTATGTAATTTAAGAAGTGCTTTTGCTGATACATGTTATTGTCGCTGGATAATTACTAGGAACTCCACTGTCAGTAGAACCCCTTTGCTGACAGAGGCTTAACCTAGATTGGGATTTCTGTACTGGTATATGCATTTCTTGGATTGGCTGGGGATGAAAAACTCTTTTTTCAGTTTTCAAATAATTAGTCTCCTTCTACACATCTTTTATCAAGTATTTGTGTCTTGACTGCATATGCTATTTTACTTTGATATGTACTATATGTTTTAATAGACTCGGATAGCAGTTTTAACTACAAAATGCTTTTTCAGAAGAAAATGAAAATGATGTTCAAAATAATGAGTTTTTCAATAATGGAACATTTCAAGCTGGTAGTCTACCCATGTGTGCTCATAGAGGTGTATGCATATATATATTTATATAGACACACACACGGACATATATGTATATGAATAAATGTGCGTGTGTATATACAACAAAAAGTGTGGGAGTTTTTGTCTTGTCTGCTGTCTTGCTTCATGAGAGTAAATGATGCCTTAATCTGTTTTTAGACATAGATTTTCTGGGAAGGTAGTATGCATCTGAAAGCACACTTGCTCCCTTGTGTCTTAACTGCACTCATTTAATTGTAATAATGCATCAGATAAGACCTAATTTGAACTCTACACATTTTTAGCCTCTTCTATTCATTCCAGATGTGAGATAAAAACAGATGTTTAACTGCCGTGAATTTCCTTTGGCATGCCAATATTCAGTATGCAGATTATTTCAAAGTCCTTAGCTGTCCCTAGAATGTTTGATAATTTTCGTCTTTCCCCACACACTTGTATCTAAATATGTCTCTTAAAAGTATTGTAATTATCTTTTGATCTTGGTTATATCTTTTCTTATACCAAAGTTTGCTTTAAAAAAAATTGCTGTCGTCCCACTCTCTTGTGTTCCTTAAATCCTTCTGGAATGCAATCCCTAATTTTTAGAAGAATATACTGAGTCATGCATACATAAAATGCCAAGATGTAGAGCTTCCCTTTCCCTGTGGATGTCAAATCTCAGATCAAATGGTCATCTGGTATTGGAGTGTTGTTCTTGAACCTCATTATTGTTGCACGTCTGCTCAGCAAGACAAAGGCTCTGGCTGGCTGTTAAGAGTTAAACATGTTAAACAGAGTTCAGAGGGCTGCAGCGGCAAAATGTGCTATACAAAATGGAATGTATTAATTGGTACTTAGTTGTAGTGCAGAAATGTGCAATAAAATTCATAACTGTGAATGCTACTCATTTTCAGAAACTGTGATTTGAGTGTAGGGACAAAATCATGTCTGACTACTTAGATAATAAGGATGCACTGAAACAGTTATGCGAAAAACCACTTTTGAGATTTCTTTTAAATTAATATTACAAGTATAGTAGAAAAAAGTAAATTATTATTCTTTCTGTGTACTTTAATCTCTTTTATCTTCTTTCCTGGCCATTAAGTTATAACAGGAAGAGTTTTTCCTATAAAGGTGGATCAAATTTTTCGTATGAATTCATCCTTAGATTTCAAAGTGAAAATGTGTTTGAGAAGGCAATTACGTATTTCTTCCTTAGTCAAGAACTAAAATTCATATTTCTACTATATCATATTGGAGAAATACATTAACTGGAATTCTGGATACTTGCAGTCCATCATACAAGTACACTAGGAGCAGAGTAGCATAATTTAGTTTTTCTAAACGCCTATTCTAAGCACTATGTACTAATGGATATAAAGATGATTTGAATTCTCTATTATATTGTTCGCTGGAGTGGCTTGTTTTTGTTTTCACTGTTAGTTTTTTCTTTAGTATTTGCCTTTAAATGATCTTTATGAATATATGTTTACTGGTGGGAAGATAATTTTCCTTTTTTAAAAAATTTATGCATGTACTTATGTCAGTGACGGAATAAAGTCTAGAAATAAAATGTTTGTGGTAAGTGCTTTTAAAGAACTCAGCAGTGTCTTCACTAAACAATCTTTTCCTGCTGCAGGACATGAGATATCTGAAGGAGTGTTGAGGAAGACAGAATCACAGTCTCTAAGACTGATCGAACCGTGGGACAGGTTGCTCAGAGAAGTGGTGAAGTCTTCATCCTTGAAGGCATTGAAAACGTGACTGGGAGTCCTGTAGCTGTGGGCGCTGCCACTGCTTTGAGCAGAGAGTTGCACTGGACAGTCTCCAGAGGTGCTCTCTAACTTTGAATATTCTGTGACTCTGCAACAGTGGTGAGCCAAGAAAATGGCAGTTTTGTCATGTGCACAGTGCAGAGAGCTCTGTTTTCATGCTGAGAAAAGTGTTAGTATTATCCCACCCTCTACCCAGGGAGGAGAGTGGCCCACAGAGGACAAGAGAAGGTTGAGCTGGAAGAACAGTGGCTGTGTTTCTGGAATGCCAAAGTAACAACTGAATGTTCAAAACTCAGCTGCCTCTTTCCATGGGTCTCTGTGGTTAAAATATTTTTAAAAGCTGACCTTATGGATCAGTAAGAGATGATCTTTATCATGACCCTCACTTCCCTAATCTACTTACCCTTTTTCCTCTGGGAGCATTGAAAGGATAGCACAGTATGTTCTATATTTCTCTCTCTGAAAAATTCCCTTTACTTAGAGAGGAGATGAAACATTTCTGCTTTTCTTTCATCTTCTAGCACCAGCATTCCTTTCTGTTTCTTTCATCCCTCAGAGTTTCTCTCTTCCTCTTATAGTGCTTGAAAGAAAACACCTACCTCGTTCAGTTATTATCTAATCTAGGGGCCCTTCTCTGCTTCCAACATCCACCCCTTTTTTTTCCATTTACCTCATTAGTGAACTCAGTCTCCACTGACTTTTCCTATCCACTCTGAATGCTGCTGTTATCATTCCTGCTTAGTGGAGAAAAAAAAAAAAAAAGACTGATGCTATACTTACACTGGGAAGTACTCCAAATTATGGATTTACTTAGCAAAACTCTTGGAACTCTGTTCCACCTCCTTACCTCCCACACTGGGCACACTCTGAAAATCTTTGTAAAATAAAAATTTTAGGAAGAAATAATCTCAGCCTAGACACACTGATAAAAACGTGCTTTACTCATGTAAGTAAACTATGTCCTATGTTTAAACTGTCTCAGTCACTCTCTTGCTACTGTAGCTGTTATTATTGATACTTTCCAACAAATCTTGTGTTCATTTTTGTCAGTTTTTTTGTCTGAGACTCACTTTCTCCTAGTCTATCTGATGAAAGCAATGTTCTTAGCATTGCCTTAAATAGCAGTATGTGATTTTAGATTATTCTTACTGTAGGTGGTGTGATACATGTTAAAAAAATCACTATTTTTTAAGGGAAAATTTAAAATTGTCCCTGCACAGTGCAGTTCAGATACTGGGGTTACAATTTGTCCAGGCACATTATCTGAAGAAAAACCACCCTGGTATAGTTTCAGAGCTGAGCTGCAGAGTCTTGTACTAAATCTCAAATAGGGTATAAATGTACAAGTGCTGCCCAACAGCTAGTGCTGGTGCTTGCATCCAAAATATACTACTCCAAATCTGCTCAGTTGAACTTAATCCTGCAGGTTTGTCACCAACTCTGGTGCTTAGAAGCTGTCTCCTAAGTGTGCTGGTTTCTAGCAGCAGGCAGCTAGGTTACACCAAGGTACTGAACAGTTCAGACGTACATTTTTTGTCTCTTAAATGTTCTTGTTCTCTTCTCTCAGGCGGCTAGCAATAGCACAAAAGGAAACAGCCTCAAGTTGTGCCAGGGGAGGTTTAGGATGGATATTAGGAAAGATTTCTTTGCTGAAAGCATGGTTAAACATTGGAACAGGCTACCCAGGGAAGTGGTGGAGTCACTCTTCCTGGAAGTGTTCAAGAAAGGAGTGATGTTTTCAGCGTCATGGTGGAATTATGTCAACAGTTGGAGTTGATGGTCTTGGTGGTCTTTTCCAACCTTAATTATTCTATGATTCTATGGTTCATTTCAAGTCTGAGAGAAAGTGAGCAAACTTGGCTCAATAGCTTGTTTTTCAGAGCAGTTGCCTAGGAAGGGTGCATAGTTTTTGAATTAGAACAAGTTATACAAGTAATATTGGAATACAAAAACTGTGCATTGAGACAATGGACTTTCAAAGGTAAAAGGAAGTGGACTGCAGTTCTGCTTTCTACACTATCTCTGGGAATGTTCTTTTATATTTCTCATTGGCACAAACACAATTATTCCAGTGTTCAGTCGTTCACAATTTTTCACTTAGTATCATCCATTACAGTCAGTCTTTGCAGATCTGAAGTGTTACTCACACTTGATTTTCTTCTAGGTGGTGGGAAACAGAATATTACTGCTCTCCTTCAGTAATATTTTAAAGTATATGTTGATTTAAATAATATTAGCGTACCTATCATTTAATTTCTTTTTTCTGTTTTCCACTCCCCACCAAGTCTCAGTATCAAGCCTATTCTGTACTGATAGTTTTGAATAGTAGTTACATCTGGGCAATGGGGAATCCAGCTGTTCTTGCCTAATTGCAGTTTCATTTTTGATAATTTCATTTTTCAGTTTGTCCTGCTTTCTTCTCCAGATGCTTAATAAATTCCAGTCTCTCAAGGGCTTATATAGTTGACCGGACAGTAAATAATATTTTAGCACTTTCTGACCTTAATATTTTCTCTTTAAGTCTTTGTTCCACTAGAAACAGGAGGAGACATAATTAAAATCAATGAAAAGCATTAGAGACATACTTATTTGAAGAACAGGAAAAATAGGAAAAAAAAAACCAAAGTCTTCAGCTGTCTCTTTCCAAATAGGGAATCATATCCATAATGCCCTGTACTTAGAAATGGAGTTCTTAGGTTCCAGTACAATAAAAAGTGATTGAAACCTAGTCCAGCTTTTAAACTAATTATGTTTCACATTTTGTTTTAAATTTTGAAAGTGCTGTGAGTTTTCGTGTTGCTGAATGTTTTTAATGAAGAAAAATATGAGATTATCAATTGGGAAGATGCTGGTCCCTTACCGGTGCACAGAGAAGAATGTCTTAGTTTTTCTCAGGATTTTTTTATAATGCTTATTCTTTTAAAAAGATAGATCCAAATCTTTCTAGGATATTATTTAATAAAACCATGAAATTTTAATATTGTTTGTTGTGCAGCCACAGGAGCATGTGGATTCTTTATAGTGAAATGATGGCTATCTGTTCAAAAATAATCTACATAATTATTTACAAAACAGAAAAATTACAATAAACTTATTCATGCAAGTTGCTAAAATAATCTCATCAGGAAGAATTTGTATTGATATGGAAGGAATGAAGAGGGAAATTAAAGAAATGAAGATGCCCATCTAAATATACTGCAGTTTGAAACATTTCAATTTGCATGCAAATTGAATATTGAATAAAAAAGCTTTAAGAAAATTAAAGCTTAAACCATTTTATAAATTAAATGTGCAAAAAGCTGAAACACATTTTGCATGTTTCTCTGCTATCCTCTTGGCATATATATTATGATCTTTACTACCACTCTTCAATTAATGAAAGGTAAAAGAGTTTAGATTTAATTCCAGTAGGACATATAATGCAGTACATCACAATATTATTGCAAGGCAGTTATTAGCATTAATCATTATGTATATATTCTCCTTGATTTATTAAGTAGAAAGATGAAAGGAAAAAAATTAATTTGAGGAACATGGTCAAATAAAATAAAATAAAATCTGCTTTTGGAAAAAAAATTCAGCTGCATAAATATTAATTGCATTTAGTTGTAAATATGTCTGCAAATTACAGTAGATAAATTACATAGCCACTGGAAATTACATAATGAGAGTTGTTATGCAAGGGAATGCCTGTATTACTGTTTTAGAAGTGATACTACACTCTGCCTGCTTTTATCTGTCTATCATTAAAATTTATGTCTATTGGCCAAGCCATTCGTGACAAACTCTCTTATTTTTGAAATAAATACTAATTTGTTAAAGAAAAATTAGTGCCCCTATACATTCTTTTAAGTCTATAGGAAATTTTTGTTTGCAAGTACTGAAAAATAATTGAACATAAAAATGAATAATCTCTTTTAGAGAAAGAAAATATTGTTTAACATTTCTTCACAAAGATGCTTTTTTGTTTATATGTGCAATAGTCTTATTGATATCAAGAGGAGACATGCATGTGAGAAGGACAAAAACACTTCTAGTTGATTGGCAAGATTACATTATGGGATTTTATTTTGAGAATTTTAGGTTTATTGGCAGTTAGAAAACTACCCAAAAGTATAAATTAATTTACTGTGTAAATTTATTTTTTGTAGCAACAGTATGTCTATTTTAACATGATCATCATGTTTTATACAAATGTCCAAACATCTAACTCTCATTTAGGTCTTCAGTCTTTTGTCTTCTGTCTCTAATTAACTTTGGGCTGCACTATAGCTGTCTGCATGACAACTGTAATAAGAAGAAATGCATTTGTGAGGTTAAGTGAAAGGAAGAAACAAGTAGAAAAAAATACGTAACATTTATGAAGATATTTCCAAATATGCAGTCAACACTGATGTTGCAATAAAACACAGCAGAATTTCAAACAGAGCTGGCTTGGTTCTGTCATTGGGTGTTTGAAGGTCACCAAACTCTGTCTGCTGCCTGGCAGCTTCTTTTTGGACTCTTACCCAGAAGCTTCCATAGGGTCTCATTTTGCAGAATCCTGGTAACTTTGGTCCACTAGAAAGAGGAGGAGATATATTTAAAATGAATGAAAAGCATTAGAAAGATACTTACTTGAAGTACAGGAAAAACAGGAAAACTATGAACTAGAAGGAGAATGCTCTTTTAAAATGCTAGGAAAGGCAAGTTCCAAAGGCAAAAGAGAGAAAGTCCTGAGGTTTCTGGTAGTAAATGTGAATTATATAACTGTAAAGGAAGATCTCAAGAAAAAATGGGCAAGGAGATCTAAAAAATGAAATCTACTAAAAACGAAGTGTGACATTATGACTTCAATACTTCTGTGAAGTTTGTTCATTTTATGTTATATTTTTCTCTAAACAAAACCAGAAAAAAGTGGGTTTTTTAAAAAACATGTCATACCTGGCTATGTACTATGAAGTTCTCATGAAAAGCTTGCACTTTTAAAAGGAACTCTGACACAAATGACCTATTTTTTTTATGTAGCTGACAAACCTAGCCCTAACAATACTGGAATACAAATAAATAGCACCTAAAATACTTGTGTCCTGAAAATATGCAATGAGGAAGGAGAAACTGTAAACCAGAACTACGGACTGAATATTACGTTAGAGACTTGCAGGGTTATCTAATTTTTAGGCATACGGAAATACATAATTTCGCATTCCATTACTACTACTTTCAAATACTCTTCACATTCAACATTCCCTAAATGTTGATGAACCTTTTTTATGTGTTAATGCTTATAATAATAGTTTATGTTTGTATTTAACTTTAAAGATCTTAAAGAGCAGTGACTACTTAGTAATTATTGTAATATGTTACTGTCAAAATTTATCATGTTCACAGAGCAAGTACAGAAAATAGTTGTCGCAACTATCCTTGACTTAACTTGGACTTATTTTTTGTGTTATTAAAGCAGACTTTCCTGCTTAAAATTGTAACAGTACAAAATAAATAGATTGGTTCACTGTCATGGCAAGATAATGAATGCACTTCATCTTTCTGTAGCATGCCACAGATAAACTATAGAACACAGCATGATGTTTGATGTTTTCTAGCTATTTGTGTGGGTGGTATTGCTTTAAAACTAACCTAATGCCTTTCAACAAAATATGTTGTAAATGCTCCTTGCTCTTCTAGCTTGGATTGTATTTGAAGCCTGTCTAATAGGAAGATTTTATGAGAATCTCTTGGACTATAAAGTCCACTTCTTAGGATTATTATCACTAAGGGGAAACAGTAGAACTTAAGCCAATACTTGGCAGAACTATTTCAGGATTGTCTCCACCCACATCCACTCATTTCTTAAGGTATTGCTTCTCAGATCATTCAGTCTTGGAAACAATATACTGCAACCAGTGGGAATTAAACACACAAGTATTTCAGGTACAAAGGCCAAGCCTCACTCCTCTGTTATGTCAGATACTGTAATTCTTGATAAATGCAGAAAAATATGCCATATTTTTTTCAACAAGAATTGTGTTTTGTTATTTTTATGTATTTATGAAAATGAAACAAAAAAATATCATTAAATAAATTGCAAGCCCTTTAGGGAACGTTCTTTATTTGTACTTTTATGCTTGACTATGCAACTAGAAAACCTAAACATATTGAAACATAAGAAGACAGTAATCATACCTTTTAATACTTTCATTAGTACCTAGATATTCTAAAATGTGTAATCTTGAACATTTTTGTTCTCTAAAAAGAAACAAAAGTAAGCAGCAAAATAAAATAACAAGCATTGCTACATAAGTCCATGTATCATGACTATCTATGTATAAATAGAGAACATGCGTAAATGTATAAAAGAATCATTCGATATTTATTTTCTTCTGGATCATGCCTAGCAAGAGACATCACCTCAGCATTTTGGGATGAGGTTTAGCTCTGCATGAAATATTGTCGTCTCTTTATTCTTATTTAGAAATGGCTAAATTATAGACGGGGATAGAGTGGATCCCAACTATTTCCTGACTCGTGGTAACTGGAGAAGTGACAGCCCATGGTCAAAAGGGCACTTCAGGTTCTACTGCCTACACTTACAATGTCTGGTGTTGGTGCTTTAAAGAAGGAGCCCATATCCAGCCTATCTACCTAGTACAAGACATGTGATGTCTCTTGCAGTCAAGTGTAGTGGCAGATTATGTTGCAAGAGCTGTGTATTGTACCCTGGAGTAGCAAAGAGTAGACAATTTTTGTCTCTGGTGTGTTTCTATTCATAGCATTATCTTTACTATTTTCTTCTAGTAAAGTGTGTGAAGAGGAATGTCAAAATTCAGGGCACCTCAGTTATGGGGAATAGGGAGCCCTACCTAGCTCTTTCATGGAGGTCTCCACTTCTAGGACAAAAAATAATTAATTTGCAGGAGTCCTTCCAGAATTTTGAAGGACTGTACTTGATTTACTGTACAACAATGATATTTCAAAGACAGCACGGTCTTCTGTGAATGGATCTGTCTGTTAAGCAGTGGACATAACCAAAATGAGTTGACACATCAACCTGAGTCACATAATTCATTCCAAAGCAGTCCATTGCTCTTAAAGTTTGAGAAATTCAGTGAACACAAGTACTATTTTAACACCATTGATACAAATAAAAATTTCTGGGTTTATACATTACTTGTAGATGATTACACGTTATCTTTGTCAGATCTGTTGTATGTTATAATTATGAAGATAGAGATTCAAGCAACATTTGACTTCTGTAAAGCGGTTTCCAGGAGATAATCACAAAATCTTGCTTCCCTTCTTTCTCTCAGTGACTGCCTGCCTTTGGTCTTAGTCTCAACTTCTCCCTCTTCTATCTGCCCTTAGTTTCAGGGTCTGCAAACCCTTTATTTTTATTCTCCTTCAGTGCCACTTCTCCTACAAAAAGTAGGATCTGAGGATCTGTGCCATTCTTGTGCTTCATCCCAACCTTATGTCTCACATCAGAGTGTTCCAGATGATTGTCTCATCTGTTTTAGATTCATCAGGCTTTCAAGAAAGAGTTTATCAGCTTCTAAAGAAGACTAAAAGTCCTTTGCTCCCTCCAACCCCTTTCACAACTTTCAGGATTCAGCTAAATAAATAAATAAATAAATAATTTTTTTTTAAAAATCCATGAAAATTCACTTCAATAAAATTAATACTGTTGAACTCTTCATGCTAAAATAACAGTGGGGGCACCGTTTTTCTCTTGCTGGTTCTTCTCTTTTGGGTGATTAACATTTCAATGAAATACATCCAAAAGCAGTGCAGAAACCCTTTTAAGAGTACTGCAGTTACTTTTGACCTATATTTGACTCTTTGACAGCAGTCAAATATTTAAGTCAGTCAGATGTATGAAAGAAATGTTTTTTTTTTTCCTTTGCAGGAAGACATTCAGAATTTCAAACAAAAATATGCAGCTTGACACTTCCAGTAGTTTTATGGCATTAATGAGAAAAATATTATAATTCTGTGTCAATTTTTTGTTTTGCAGGTTAGTACTGAGGTGCATAATTTTTCTTTTCTGATAGATATTTCATTAATGCATTGTTTCAGTTTGTCTCTTTTCATTGTTTATGGCTGCTCTAGCTGCCCTGATTTCATGGTTCTATCATCATGTGATATAAAAATCTAGTCCTGTGCAGAAGATTAGGTCACATGCCAGTGTTACAATCTCTCAACTATTTCATGAAGGAAGGCTGTGTTACTTCCTAAGAGAAGGACCCTCCTAAGAAGGTCATGGCTTATGTTTTATTATTTTTTATTGTTCTTAGCATGAGTTCCACACAATTATTCAGATGTCTATGAAAAAGGACAGCTCATTTCCCCATCATTTTTCCCAGTCCCCATCACAGATTTTTCATGACTATTTATATAAACATTTAAACATTCACATCTAAAAAACTGATGCCACACTGAGCTTTATGACTTTTATCTTCAGTTATCTTTTCCTCTGCGACTTAGCTGAAAACATTCCATTATCTCTAGATCCCCTCACCTATCTTTTTTTCTAATAATAAAAAACAATTCCACGTATATGAGAGGAGTCTCACCTTCCCCAAGTAAAAATATTATAGAAGGAGGTTCCTTAGATCAGGTTCTAGTAGTTTTTCCATGGGAAAGTTTGGTTCATGATGCAATATGACTTTATAATTTTTCCCAATACTTTCAGTGCATGTTTTTTTTTTTACACAATTTCTTCCTCTGTGTCCTATCACTTGTCACTGCATCATGGAATTAAATGCAACCACATTCTTCTCAGTAACTTTTTATCACTTTATTTTTGCCTCTGTTTATTTTGGGGACTGCAAAGTAGTTCAGTAGCTGATTCTGCAACTTGAATTTCATAAGAAGGCTGCTCTTACTTCACCATAAATTATGCTGTACAATGCTGAATTGGCTGTAAAATACATTGTCATTCCATCTATGAAATAAGATGAAAGAGTTTTGTAATGGGAAGTAATGCTCAGAGAGACCTGGAATGCACCTCACTGTCTAGCAACAGAAACAAGTTTACTGAAGATAGTGTTGCAAAAGGCAATAGTAAGGTAAAATTTCTGTTCTAATGTAAAAAAAAAAATCGACTTGTATTTATGTCACAATCAATCTGATTCAAGGTCCTTTACAGTATTTATTTATTTATTTATTTATCCTTCCCTTGCAAGTAATTTTTCAGGTTTCATCTGTAAATAATAATGACTTGTGAGGCCTAATATTATGAAAAGACTATTCGAAGGCTGCTAATGTGGTTGCTTGGGATAAAGTGAATCACCAATAGAGGGAGCAACACACTGGAGCCATTCAGATTACTCAGTATTTTGAGAACCGGTCACTGAGATAATGTCCCAAAGCAAAGAAAGAAACGACTGACAAAATAGATAGATTTTTAGCTGCTGTTTGATTGTTTCCCAAAAAGTAGTTCAAAAGTTAATTAAATTGTCTGATTAAAATGGAGCTCACTGACAATTTCAGGAAGATACAGAGGAAAGAACACTGGATTAAGAAACAGGAGATTATTCCACCAGTAATGGTTGGCTTATTTGGGAGGACAGCTAAAAAGCCAGCCTTAGAAATGGTAGGAAGAAGGATGAATGGAGATGTTCACTAACATAGACTCATAGAATGGTTTGTGTTGGAAGGGACTTTAAAGATCATCTGGTTCCAACTCCCTGCCATGGGCAGGGACACTTTTCACTAGACCAGGTTGCTTAGAGGTCAATCTAACCTGATTTTAAACACTTCCAGGGATGTGTGGCATACACAAGTTCTCTTTTAACAATTTCTATTAATTAGGATGCCATTTTCTCCCCTTTATCTTACAGTGGATTTACAAGCTACATTTTTGAGAATTTTCTTCTGGCATACTTTATAGTTCCAAGTAATTTTACCACATTCTAATAGAATTTGGGACTTAACTTCTTCTGTTCTCTTCAGTAGTAAATAAAAAGAAAACAAAAATAAGGCATAAATGCCATCATTTTATGTCAAGGCCATCTGCTGCATCATTTTGCATTTATTCTCTCTACCTGTCATTTCATTCAAAGAGTGTAGCAGATGGTGTGGAACCATCACATAAAATACCTTAGTCTTTCTTTGTTTACAGGTATTCTAAAAAATCTGTCTATAGATCACTGTTAACTAGATACTCTGTAGGAAACCAATAAAGTTAGGTGAGTATAATTAACAATTAATGACTCACATCCTGATGTCTCCACTTATTTTAAATTATCGAGCCTTTACCAGTGGGAAATCCTCCCTGAGGCATTACCAGAGCATGGAATGACTAAAAAGACCATTAAAGTTTCAGAATTTTCTCTAATAAACTATTATTACATTCACTTTCAGCTTGTGCTGTGTGAAATCATAACTGTTTTAGACACAAACAACATTCTTTTGTGAAATTTAGTTTCATGTAAGTCTACATGTCTCCAGTTACCTTTGTGTGAAAGGATCTGCAAATAAATACAGTGCCAGGAAAAGCCACTGAAGGAAGGAATTATAAAAGACAACGTGGAATATTGATTACAAATTCTCCTTGAGACTTTGTCCTCTGATGTTTTAATGAGAAAGTTACTCTGAAGTTGTGCATGCTACATAGCCCTTGGCACTGAACTTAAATGCCCTAGTTAGGAAACCATGATCAATTAAGAGAGAGTGAGAGAAAACAAATTAGTCACAAAGAGATTCAGAGTTGCAAAATTAGTCCTCGGTCCTACCCCTTTTTTCAGGCAGAGCTCCTCTTTAGTACAGAGTGATCTTCAGAAGACAAACCAGGCAGTGTCAGTGGCTGAAGGTGGGTGTCACGAGTCCCTCAGAAGGATTTCTGTTAAGACAGAATGAAAAACAACATTGTATGTCATTTGTGTTTAGGCAAATCTACGTCAGCTCTGATTCTGAATCAAGGTTTTTTATTGCTTATGCAATATAATTATGTGTGCACAATAAGCAGGGTAAGACTTGCAAGAATTATGGTTTAGTACTGCTGAATCGCAAACAAACACAAAAGCAGGAAATAGCAGCTGAAATAAGTGCTGAAATTAACTTCTAAACCAAGAAGCAATTTAATTTCACAGTTTAGTCTGTTTTACTTAAATGTGGTTAGTAACAACAGTTGGGATACCATTCAAATAAGTGTCATATAGTTATATCTTTTCCTAATTAAAAATATTTTTATGACTTTGTTACTAAGGACTTAGATTATGTTCTAGTATGGATAAATTTTTACTCATGTTTGTGAACAAAATAACAAATGCTAGTAGATAATTTGAGATGTAAAATTGAACACATTAATAAATTATATCTAAAAGCTGTACAGAAACTCATTTTTATTAATGGACTATAGCCTGAACATGTAGAAATGTAAGCCTTTGGAAAAAATGGCCATGGGATATTTCTGGAGCATCAGACTCTAAAGTTAATGTGTTTGGGAGTTTAACATGAATTTTAATGGATTTTTAAAGGTGTAGTTTGTTTTTTGTTTTTCTTTTTTGTTGTTTTTTGAGAAAATACCAGATGCATGGAATTTTAAAGCTGTCTATTAGACTCCAAGAGATGACCTGTAAATATGAAAGAAAATTACAGAATTAAGACTGGTTTTGTAGCTTTTGTGTGAGCTTTAGTCTCAGATACAGAAGTTTCCTAAAACTTACTCCATTTTGACATTGACAACAAAAACACCACGAAAGGCACATGAGGGAGAAAAATGCCAGCAGAAACCTGTGATGAGGGCACAACACAAGAAAGGTAGGACATCTGTTAAGTGTGCAGTGCTTTTCATTCTTAGATCAAGCAAGCTGAGAAAAAAAAATAGATGCTTTCATATCTGCAAGATGATAGGTTTCTTTCATCACGCAAGAACAACTTGGAAGTTGAAGCAGATTTTGCTGTTGACTTCAAGTACAGACAGAATTTTTTTTGCTCCTCTTGTTTATGATGTAGAGATGGAAAATCAAGGAATGGTTTTAAGGAAATTATTCAAGTGAAATCTAAGAGGATGCTGAGCTCATAGGGACTAGGAAAAGTGTTGGATTAATTTCAAGGATTTTAAACCTGTTGTAGACTCCAGGTTTGTGCCTATGTTTTCCTTTTAGAAAATAATTTGTAGCTAGTAAGAAAGTCAGGCTGCAGGTTTTCTGTAATAAAAAGCCTTTTCCTGTGTTTCAGAGACCTGATTTGAGTCAAATACATAAAAATTGTTTAATTGTGCAAAGGTTCAGGGTCCAGCATTTTCTTTTGAGAACACTGATGGTTACCTGCTTATAAAATCTCTCATAGTAGCTAAAGATATTTTTTTGTCTTACAGGATGGGACTAAATCACTCCTTCCACATTTCTTTTTTTTGATCTTCATGTGGCCTTTCTTTCTTTTAATGTTTCTACTTGTCATTCTGCTGCTCATTTGCTTTTGCAACACCCAATTTTACAGACAGATGATTAAAATTCTGATTATTATACAAGCAGGACTTCTATATCCCACATAGAAGTCAGATAGAAAATGCATTTGATGACTAATGGTATGTCTGTGCAATCTTGTTATTTTGAAATAAATTCCAGCATCCCATTATGGAAAAAGTAATGAAATCAACTGAGTAGAACAGGTTCTGTTAAAATAAACAAAAATGCCAGTAGGGAATTTCTGTCCTATTTTGAGGCCAGATTGTTTAAAGAATTCTGCTGTTCTCACTTTTAAATAACTTCAGTAAGATCTAAATTAATTAGGAGTTTGATTCCTGAATGCATATATTACTGCCCTCAGCTACTTCAGCAAACTCTTATACACAGGTTTTTAAGCACAGTGTATAAATGGTGATGCTATTAGGCAGAAATGGGTAGTGCTGACTTGTTTTTATCATTTCAGAACTTCCCTTTCTTGTAAATGTGTGACAAAGTGCTGTAAAACACACACTTCAAAGCCATGCAGCCTGCTATGCTAATCTGACCCAATTGTTCAGACTGACCAGGCTATATCATTTGCATACAGAAAAGGTTATTCTTGATCTATAAACATCATCCTCCATTACACTTAAGACAAAAAGATAATCAAGACAGCATATATTCACAACTAAATTACTTTATATTTGTAGATAATGAGCATCTAGTTAATGAAATGCAATTTTAAACTAGTAGATACACTTTTGTGTATCAAAAAGAATCTGTCCACTGATAGGAATTCTGGTTTTTTAAGTACCTTGTATTATTATTAATGTACAGCTTCCTCTCTGAAAGGCCTTCTCATTTCACTGGCATTAAAACATCCAGCTAAAAATGCAGAGAGATCTTTTCTATAAAAATTTTCAATCTCAAAGGTTAAGAGCACGAAGACAGCATCCTAGTACAGTCATTTCACTAAATGTGTTTAAAAGGCTTCTTTGGTGATTTAAGCTGTCTCCAGTGATGGCACGTGTAGGTGGAACACAACAAAATCTACAGTTATAAAAAAGGTCTTCTTAAAAACCCCTAAGACAGACCAAATCTCTTATCTCTTAAATTTTGACTAATACTATTTGTATTTTTCAGGACTTAGTAGTTAGGGATATACGTCACGTACATACTTAACTTTTTAAAACAGAAAATGCTAGTTCTTAATTTAAGTCCTACATTAAGAGCCAACTCCTTGCAAAGAAGAAGCACATAATCAGGTTACAATTAAGGTTTCATTCCCTACCTTCCAATCTCTCCTTCCCTTTTGGTCCAGAGAAAATACTACCAGCCGTCGATTGTCACAGATTGTTTGGGTTGGTTATTTTTTACATTGGATCCTGCAGCTAGAAGTCATCCGAATCCCACTTTATGTCTGCCTGCAAAAGAGTAAATCCCTGCCTCTATCCTCACTATCTGTCTGTATCATAAGCAGGGTACAAAGGGACAACATTCTCTGTTGGTCCATCCCTCATCCTGGGCAGACATGAGAGCAAGCAGGCTTTAATTCAACACAAATATTCCAAATATATTTTAGAAGTTTTTCCATTGGTTATAACATCAATCTTGGAGAGTTCCATAAGAAAAGTAACTAATTTTTTATGCAAAAACTGCTATTGTTTTAGAAAAATAAGTGCAACTGTTGACTCTCATTTCTTCATGAAATGTAAAAGAAATTACTGTTTATGAGGAGAGAAAAGAATTTCACTACAGATGTTTTTCTGTCTGTACATCTTAAGAAAAAATGACCTCCTTTCACTGTTTATTTTTAATAAACGTCTTCTTATGATTAAGCAAGTCAGCTTGTGTAAAAAATTGCATTAGGCTGAGATTTTTGGAAATAGCACTTCCTCACTGTATCATCCTGTTAGATGCTACTAAAGTCAGACTTACCCCGTGTGAATGTTCTTGTTTAGAACAAATCAGCACAGCCCTGGAAAGGAACGTGTGATCAGAGCTCGCCTTTTTGGGGGAGAAGCCAGGTAATTTGCAGAACAGATTTTCTGATTTACACTTTTGCTACTCACTATGTAAACTCTAATGGGAAATACAAATTGTGTGATTTCAAAATGTTTTTGTTAAAAGGCAGGAAAATGGAGTGGCTTTCAAGTATTAAAAAAACTCCCAATTCTTTTCTCAGGGAGACCTTAATTCTGTTACACTTGGACTAGAATAGGCACTGCCATGCATTAGTTAATTACTCCACTTATTATAATCTAATCTTAACCTAGAAAGAGTACATTGAAATCCTATTATAAATTTCACTCTAAGGAAGAGAAGGGGAAATAATGATACTGAGCTCAAATATGTTTTGATTCCTTACGTTTCCCAGTTATGGGAAAATCGATGCCAAAATCTGAGAGACAAGAGGAAATGGCCTTAAGATGAGGCTGGAGATACTCAGATTAGACATTAGAAAAATTCTCTTCATTGTTAGGCTGGTCAGTCATTGGAATAGATTGCCCAGAGAGGTGGTGGAGTCACCCTCCCTGGAGGTGTTTAAGAGACTTCTGAATCTGGTGCTGGGTGATGTGGTTCAGTGATTTAGAGGTTACTGTGACAGTGCTGATTTGATGATTGGACTGGATGATCTTGAAGGTCTCTTCCAACCTTGATGATCCTATGATTCTATTTCTTTTGGTAAATTATTTCACCTGGGAAGAAATAATGGCAAACCCCCTTTGTAGCTGCTTGCTTGGCCACTTGACTGCCCGGAAAACCAAGCAGGCTACTTGCCAAGGCGTTCCGAAAGGCTGGTGGGTCACAGCCTTTAGCAAGCTGCGGGTGGAGCGCTCTGCCGTGAGGCTCACTGTGGAGCTGGCAGCAGCCGATGGTAACAGTAGCAAGCTGCAGAGGCGAAGGACCAGAGAAGAGACTCTTTGGTGCAGCAGCGCAGGCTGATTCTCCCAGGGGGAGCAGACAGAGAGCCGAGGAAAGATGGTTACATGGGCTTATAAGGGGCACAGAAAAGGGGCGGAACAAAGGGATAAACCAATGGGGAGATGACATGGGGTGANCCCATATACAGAGAAGGGGCGGTACCTCGGGGGAGGAGACCCATACATACAAGGCCCTCAGGGGCGCGGCCGGACCCCAGGACCGCCTTCGGCCCTGCCCGGGGCATCAGCCTCAGGCTCCTCCTCAGAGCCACTGTCCTTGGCAGGGAAATCTACCCGATTTACATCTTTATTGATATTAAATGAGAAGGCGGGCTGGGTCACCACCACACCTCTTACCATGTAGAAATACTTGCAAAGAGCTTAATTAAAAATTTTATTTTTCCTCAGGTAATTCATCACTAGACTTCCCAGGACAGTGATAGAAAAGGACAACTGCTTTTGTAAACTGAATTATGGGTAGGTTTTTTTGCCTGCTCTTACCTTCATTTCCATCATAAAGCAAGTGCAAACATATATTTTTAGTACAAACATTGCTAGCATTTTTAGTCGTATACTACCGGGACATACTCCTAGCATGTGCTTCAAACTACTGTGGTTTGAAAGTGTAAAATATTCATGGTTCCTGCAGAAATTTCTTCCCAGAGCTTCCTTTTCTGCTGTGTATAAACAGAAATTAAAAATGTTACTAAACTTAAAATGTTAAACATGTTGTTATATGCTAAAATGTTAAACATGTTATTAAACATTTCTATGTGGAGCTAACATGCTCTGTCAGTGCTGGTAGACTGAGTAGTCTTTTTGATTAATTTAAGTTTAGTTAGATAGATTGAGTTTAAAATTTTAGGAGTAAACCTGCTGTCATGTTCCCACTTTGGCAAAGCAAGTAGAGATGAAAGAATACTGAAAACATTTGTTTTCCACAATATGAGACTGCCTACACCAAAGGCAGGAGAGAGTAAATATGCATGACTCTCTAAAAGAAATATCTGTCTTCATTTGGCATTTACAATGAATCTTATAGCCTCCCTCCAGGAAATAATTGCCCTGCATTAAGTTTGTATGGCATTAAGTTTGATATTAGCACAGGTTTAATTAGAGGTAGCCATGAAGAAATGAGTCTAGTGCCTATTAAGAGTTCAGTCCTCTAGTCAGTCCAGTTCATTAAGGTGATCTGCAAACTCAGGCTCATCTGACATTTCTGGCCACTAGTTTTCAGGATCTTGAGATCTCGACTTAGTTTTTCAGAAAAGTATGTTTTCTACTAACTTGCAGAGTTTTGCACAGAATATGTGCTGTGAGGTTTTTCACTGTAGTGGTTTTCCAAAGAAGAACAGATGAGTTGAGTCTTTTTTAAATTTTAAGCCACATGACTTTTGTTAATATCTCACTTTTTGGATCAGGGAGAGAAGCTGGATTATCATTTGTGTGTGCTGGCCATGGATACTAGAGAAGATAAAAACATGTGACAGAAGTATTCAGTTGAAAAACATAGTTGTACAGTTCTATTTATTAAAAATAGATTCATATTAATGTTTTATTAGAAATGGGTTTACCACAGAACAAAACATCTAGCATGCTCAGTTCCTTGAGCTGTTTCATGCAAGAGAAGGAACAGAATAAATTGAAGAAGTTTAGAAAGTATCGTCACACACATAATTCTTGAATTCCAATTCACCTAAACCCAAACGTGTCAATGTGTATTATTCAGAAAAGCTCAATTAAAATCAATTTATTTTATTACTCAGTAAAAAATTAGTTGTCAATATTTTGAAGTTCATGGTAATTCTTTAAAAAGCTTTTTTCTTTTAGGAATAAGACAAAATTTATACTTCAGGAATGACAATATAGACTCTTTTGTGTAATTTTGTCTTTCATACATTTTAAAAACAAACAAACATAGCATTTGCACATAAAGTCTTAAATCATTTTGACAGCAGGTATATTTCAGAGTAAATGGAGAGCTGGGGAATTGTTAGTGAGAATGGGTGATCACCAGGGAAAAGAAGAAAGTAACAGTGACAGATAAGAGCTGGTATGTTACCAGGAATAAATGAGAACAGACTTGGGTAACTGCCAGGACTGTGCTTGCTGCAAAGCCCCATGCACAGGGAACAAATGAGAGGAGGAGGTTCATTACTCACCTCTTCGAACTTTAAATAAAAAAATAATCAACAGCTCCAAAGAAATTTTGGGTGACTTATCTATCAACTACTTCCAGTTTACACAGCAAGTAGCAGCATAATTTTAATCCTAGTAGACATGTTACAGATAATCCAAGCAGTAAAACACACAAGATATTGCCTCAATAGGACTCTCACTGTGAGTGAATTTGCATTGTTGCATACAAAAGAGCCTGATTATGTATAAGAAGAATAAAATAGCATTATAATCATATCTGCGGGAAATGTAAATCTGCTTTGAAGTCTCCCTTTACGTTGTACACATTTGTGTAATAGCACGTTCAGTGTTCAGGTACTGGAATATCCTACAACAAGAATTATAAAAGTTTTGTCTTACAGTTGCTCGTATATCATATATATGTGTATATAAGTGGTCATAAATGGTGTTTGCAGGGATATTTTGCTGTGAATATGTAAAACTTTCTTTTGTTAGCACTGCTTATGTTATTTTGTTCAGGCTTATGTTTCCAACTTGCTGTTGAAACCAAGCACTAAGTAAAAGAATTATGGGTATGTTGGGGTCCTGGTTCACAGAAACATTCCTGATCAGGATGGCACTACCCTTGAAAATGATTCCTGTTTATGGGATTTAATTTTATGGCAGAACCTTTTAAAGATCCAAATTAAACATACCATTCCCTCATGTCTGAAACAAGCCAATATTAGTAGTTGTAACTAATAGGGAATGAAGCAATATGTGAATCAGAGCATCTTTGGGACTTGTATGAATTTGTGTTCCTGTGTATATTCTGACCATTATTTTGTGGTGGAAGTGCTAAATAATTTAAGTACAAGGATCAAAACATTGAAGTAACTCACCTAGAAATATGCAATAATTATTAACATGCAGGTAGTGGATTGCTTAATTTGGAATGCATCTAGAATATCTAATTTTTTTGGTTTTTTCTGAGAGAGATGATGCACAGCAGTATAGCAGCACAATTTGAAAGGCACTGTTTTGTCACTCTGAGACTTGTAAATGGGAACAACCAAATAGTAGGTCTCATAAACTTTGTTTCAGTAGATGTTAACTTCCATTCTCTAATATTTTAATTTTCATTCTATGGTATTTACTAGTATGTCTTGCTAGGCCTAGGTTTTTCATGGTTTTGAGATCACTGCAATCCTATATAAATTACTAATATCTTCTAAAAAGAGATATATTTTCCCAGATGCTTTGGTGTATTAATTTATATTTATGCAGAACAGAAAATTCGTCCTGCAACTTAATGAAAAAATGTTAATTAAATGGATGCAGCCTGTGGCTTAAGAAGGTCCTAGGAAGAATGATTCTCTGAAGCTGAAAGGACATTTTTAGGGACACAAGTCCATTATAAGATTTTTTGGGCACAGGAGAAGCAAATCCTAAGCCCACAGTTTCAATTTTGGTCAATATACTAGATTTTTTGCCTCAAGGAACAGTGGAGCAGGTCCCTAGTGGCAGCCCTGTAGGTGTGCCTCCATTGCATCAGAAATCCATGTCTGAAGCAAAACCCTAGATATGATTTATCAAAGCTTCTTGTGCCATGGTTTGTGTGGGTGTGGCATGGGAGTGCTCAAACTGGATTTCCTTTGGATGAAACTTGACTGGAAACCATTCTGTCTTTTATTGATTGTTTACTTCATCAGATTTTCACTAATCCAGTGCTAGCTTTTGGTACAGAAATTTGGAACATGTTTAATGCCATCACATTCTCAGCACAACTACAGATATTCTCCTGGCCAACATTTGCCCATGCAGATGTAGCTGTATGGTGTCTAGATTTCTACTGGTATCGAGTGCCTACGTTATCCACTATATAATAAAGCTTGACCCAAATAGAGAAACTCATTCCTTGTATCTAGAAAGTCTTTAGCTTCTTAAACATTCAGTTATTTCCTGTTACAAAATCTGGGAATTTAATGATATAATGCCAAAGGGCACAGAATAGCAAGACATCTTTGAACTTAGTGTATTGATTTCACGTGAAACATAAATCAAGTTTGTTAGATTTGTTTAAAGCACAAGTTCTAGTTCAGCAGTAGATGAAAAAATCCCGCAACACACCAAAAAACCCCAAAACAAACAAACAAAAAACCAAAACAAAAAGAAAATCCCAAATCCTCAACAAATCAAACCAAAAACCCAGCCCGGCTTTGAAAAAAGCTCACCTGCAAAGGAAAACAATCTAAGCTTGTGACCTCTCCTGTTTTACAACAATGTAGTTATGAAGGGAGTATAGGGGGAAAGGTTATTGAGTTATATTTGCTGCTTAAATCTTATTTTTTACCTTGAAATCTGCATAGGGAAAAAAAAATTAGAAGAAGGAGGAGTAGATTCTGGCCCTCCACCTAAATTCCAGTGGAAGATTAAAAATCTTTTTTAGGCCACTGATTCGTGTTTCTTTGCAACTATGATGTTTTCTTTCTTTGGGTGCACAACACAGTGAGATTGCAGCTTGAATAACAGAGACAATGTTGAATTCATCTTCTGGGAAAATCAGAAGAAAAAACTTCTGAAGAGCAAAAGGACTTATGTATTTCCAACAGTATATGTTCCTTTTATGTATGATTATGAAAAAAACCCCCACTGTAACTTTTCCCCTAGTTGTATCTTCCATGGTAGAAAACTACAAGTTAAAACCATACTTATTATATTTTATGCACATTAAAAAAATCCACTTAGTTACATATTTCAGGGATGTTTGAGTTCAAAGTGAGGGATGAGGCAGTTTGCACAGGAAATTGCATTCTAACACCTTGAACTGAAATATCATCTGACCTAACCACAGGTCATATTTGGAAAGTGTTGCTGAAGAAAGGGCTGCTTAGTTCTTAGAGAATGGCACAGACCCCAGATCAGGCTTCTCTCTGCCCACTGACTTAGGTAAACATAAAAGACGTCACACGGAGCAATCAAGAATTGAATTGTTTGAAGCCTTCCTCCTCTGCATACCGGCTTTATTGCAATGATTTTCTTCTGCATTGTTATAAGAATTTTATAGTAGTAGGCTTGAGTTATGCCAGCGAGAGTAATAGAACTTAGGACCTGTACAAATTAAACCTAAACTTTTAAAAACCTTTCTTTTTAACTTTTTAAGGTTGCTACTGTCCACTGATATGTCATATTTGGAAATACGGCACATTTCCAATTTGTTGCCAGATCTACCAGTATTTTACCTCAAAATGCTCTAATTCAGTTGCAGCATTAGCCATTTAATGTAATGGAAAATCTGGTTGAACTCCACCCTACATTTGTTATCTAATTGTGTGGCCAGGAACATTCCCTGTAGCTTGACCTAACCTTTATTGCTTTGGGTACTTTAATAATAATATAGTAGTGACTGCATTAATCTGCACCCCTTTTTTTTTTTTTAATTGCCAGTCAATCCAAATGGTTTAATTATTGTTCCAAGTCTGTCTTGGAGTGGTAGGCAATGGGAAGAAAGGGAAAAGTTCTAGAAAGGTCTTGTTCTTAAGGCAAGCTGAACAAAACCTGGTGTTGTTAGCAAGTGAGAAAGCCTTGTATGCATAAGTAATCCCTGTAAAAATAACTCCCCAAGATCCACCTAGATAATGAAGCTTTAACATCTGACTGTACATGAAGTTGAAAAGCAGTGTTCTATTCTCTTTAACTCAATGTTCTGTGTAACTGCTTTGTGTTTCTCATCAATAATGCAGCCACTTGCAGCTGTCTTCATGTTCCACCAAGCTCAACTATAAATTCATTCAAGCTTCTAAGCTCTTTTTTTTCATACCTCTGAGTTAGAACAATTAATTCATTAAGTTTGAATTGTTTCTTTAATAAAAACCTTTGTCTTTCCAGTGAAATACGTATGACTTATTTTATTCTATTTACATTAAGAAACAAATGAACTAAAACCAAAAAGCCCAATCAATCCCAGAAAAATAAGAAATATGCCTAAAGAGATGCAGGGAATCTGCTATTTACATATTGTGTGAAAAAATTTGTTGAGTAAAGGGGCTCAATAACATAATTTTTAGGATGAAACCAAGAGACAGAGAGGTGCAAACGAATGACTTACAAACTTTCTTGAGTTTAGATGAAATATTTAGAGAAATATTATCCTATGAATCATTACTTTGACACATACTGATTTCCCAATCACTGTTCATTCTTTCAGAGCACTTTCTTTATGCATCATTCAAGTACCCTTTAACTGTTGCTAAAGTATAATTTAAATTTGATTTGTGGTTAAAAGGAGTTATTTAAAAAGTATAGGACACAGCTACCACGGCCAGAGCTAATAGTGGGAAATCTAGCATTTAGCAATGAAAAGTAAATGCATTCTGATTTTCAGAAATCTACCTGGATTCTGCTGTAATTATAATTAAACCTATTGAACAAAAATGAAGTTTTATTATACAAGAAAAAAACCAAAAACACCAGAGGCTTTTCAGAAATCCCCTACAAGGAGATGTGGAATGGATATAAAAAATACAGCAGTTTTTGTGGGTTTACTCAATGATCCCAATCAAGCTTGATAGCAACATTCAGGTACAGAGTGCTTTGAAGTAAGTGACTCAGAGCCCTGAGGTCTCTTTCTTCTGCCCCAGATTCATCCACTGTTTACTAACCTAAGGTTTTACCTCCCCGGAATGTTTCTCTGCCGAAGACTTTCCAAGACCTTATCTTTTTACTACAACCATTTTTTTCCTTCACCTTTTCAGGTCAGTTCCTCTTTCTCCACCTCTAGCCTGCTCTCCCAGCAAAGATGCAACCTACCTCAAAGCTCTTCACCTCTGTTGCTTCTACAACAGCTTCTCCCTCATGAATTTAATTTATGCAGAAGCTCTTGCCAGTTCCAGCCAAATTTTCCTAACCCTATTCTATTTTACATCTTCATTTAAATGCTGGCACATTATTCTTGGCAAATTAAGGTTTTCTTCTTGTCTACCACCTCTTCAGAGACATATCTCTGACTTCTGTTTCTAAGAGGGATGGAAAATAATTTAATGAATATCCTTAGTGGTTTCTGAAGGAAGTCAAAACGGAATAAAAACACAACCTTAGCCTAAAATTTTGAGCAGAAAACAAAATATTTTGTGAGAACAAAATGCTCCTGACCTGAAATGCTGTCTTGGCCCATTTCGTATTACATGAGTTCTCTGGCCTCAGGGGAAGTTTATTAAGTATTAAACAAGTAGTTACCTGAGGTACTAGGCCATATATAACAATTTCTCTTTTAATCATGATCCAGAGATGTGAAGTGTGGTGGGTTTTTTTTTTTGTTTCCTTAGTTTCCAAATTGCTGCTTTCATTCTTGCACTGACACCACCCTTTTATGAAGCTGTAATTTCCCCTTCTCTGCTTCAACTATAGTGGAGGCAAATAGATAAATAGATTTCGTGGAGCTTGGCACCTAACCGGCGTTCAAACCATGACAAGTAGTCATGATTGCATTCTATTAGTAAAGCATATGCTCATATTTTAATGGAATTTCAAGTCTTTGGCTTCATGGTTATGTTGCCTTTTTCTTTCTCTGGACAATTTTGAGAATATAGTTTTTAACAGTTCCTCTCCCCTCTCATCATTTTTCTCAGGTATTCCTTTATTTCTTTTAGATTTCAACTCAAGTTGAATTTCTTTTTAAAGTGGTTTACATTCTACCTACATGTTTATTTCTACTCACAGGTTTACCTTTATTTACATGTTAAAGGCATTCATCTTTAAAATAACTTAAATACCCTGTAAAGAAAGTATTGTTTATTTTCACAGTCCTATAAAAAGTAGTTCTATATTTCTGATCTTAGAAAAAGCTTCAGATGCCTAATATATTTTTCAATTACTATAAGCATTCTGAATACATGTGGCTTATGTCACTACAGATTTCTACAAGGTGATTTAGTTCCACATTCGTTCATAAAATAGCTCACTACTCATGCAGGAATAATATCAATGTCAGTATACTAGAATTTTGTATGTGGACGTAAAATGCCAAAAAAAACCATCAAAAATGGGTTTAAGCCCTGCTGAGCATGTAAGAATAAACACTTTTTCTTCTTTGAGAAGAAAAGTACGTTTGTTGTAAGCAGGTTGTTTTGGGGAAGGGAGGGAGTTCTGAGTGGAGAAGGCATGAGAAGAGAGATAAAATGTTCATTTACAAAATCTACATTCACTTCCTAATTAAAAAATAGAGAACAAAACAGTAGCTGTGAGTTTGAAAACTCTTCTCTATTCAACTCTGAACAATAATCTATAGCCGTGCTTTGGTATCCTTTTAATGAGCCCAATTTACAAACCTGTCAGTTATTTGAAATACAAGGATAAACCACTGAAATATTTAATGCTATGAATATTCTTCTCATTCAAACGTTTAGAACCAGATTGCACAAAGTATTTCAGAAAAAAGAAGACAACATAAGAAGCCACCTTGCTCTCTAGAGCACTGAGATTCTACAAACTCTTTTCTCTGAAGAAGGAGGTATTGTCCCTTAACATTTTTAGAAGAAAGCTTAATTTCCTTCAAGTTTTTCTGAACATAGCAATCTACAGTTCTATATTTTGTATTGCTCTCACTATGATGAACTACATTTTCTATATTATTTCAATGTCTGTTTTTTCCTAAGCTGTCATAATGCACTCCAAAGGAATAATTTTTCAGAGTTCATCATGGTTCATGTAGTCTATTAGCCTGTAAGGAAAATGAAACCTAAACTAAACTAAAGTTTTCATGTTTGGGATAATGTTTTAAACATATTTAGATATTTTTTGGTTTTATTTATATATATATATATATATATATATAAAAATTAGATTTCCAAGATTAGAATTTTAATATAGACATTCTTTAGGCCTCATCTTGGTTTGTTGATAAAATCAATATAAAAGTTACTTCCCCACCTTCAAAGCAGTGAGACACAGAATAGAATTGAGTAGTTTTACTGGTTTTGTTGTATTTCATACACACAATTTTCTGGTCAGAAGTTACAACTCATACGGAAAGGAGAGCGGGTTAATTTACTGTCAGGATTTCTGGATAGGAGAGACAAGTGTATGTACTTTATCAGATTGCAAACAGGACATTTAATTACTTTGCTATTTTTATGGGTATTACTTCAATACATTACATGAAGATTTGATAAAGGAAAAAGAATGCGAAAGAGTAACTGTTGCAAATTTGGTTATAAGTCACAAAATTAGTTTCTTATGCCTCCTTTGACTATGCTGATAACCTGATTATGAAATAGGCCAGAGACCCGGACATGAGGAACACAGACTTTTACTATCATGCTGAACCCTACCCTCTAAGGGGATATCTGGATCTTCATGGTTGAGGAGAATGTCAGGGGTGGCCAGATATGATGCTGATGCCATTGTTCTTCTTGTGTGCTGCTGATCAAAGAAATTGTTGTGACAACGGTGTTAGTTCAGAGTACCCATGGTACCAGCCTTTAATTATTAGTATTTTCTGTATTTTTATTGGTGCATCCCAGAGCACTGTCAGCTGCTGAGAGCTAAATACAAAGCTTGCAGTAATATTCTTGGTTGAAGAAGGAGCATGAGGAATACCATGGCACACACCTTTGAGTTTATTTCTCTCCCATTTATTCATAACCTTGAACAGTGAGAGAAGAATTTACTGATTTTGTATTGGCTGTTATTTTGGCTAACATACAAGTGTGTAAACTAGGCATTGTATGTCTCTTGCTGAGTGAAAAAAAACAGGCTTTCATGTTGTGTCTAAGCACTGATACAAGAGCAGTAAAGGAGTGTTTAGCCTCTCCTTTGCCATTAGCACTAGTGGATGAAATACTGATATGAAGTCTCTGGCAGAATGGGCTCTGGAGATCTGTGTGCTGCCCTTATGAACTGCCACAGTTTCAGACAATTTGCGGAGGAGGCACATGCAGAAACACATGGGATGTACACAAACCAACAAGTTGCTTGTATGTATCTTTTGAAAACAGAAAGCCTGTAATGCACAAAGAGACAAAATACTTAAATCCTGGGCAAGCTTTTAATAGCACGTCATCCCTGAAGAATAACCCGAACAATAGGTCAACTTGACTGAAATTAAGAACCTATGATTCAGCTACAGGGGTCATGATAGTTGCTTTCTCTGTGGGATGTGCAGAGATTTGGCTACAGAAGAACCAATAATGGATAGATTTTACAGGCAATAACTTCTAACAAAGTTGATGTTGTATTTTCCACATATTACTTTATATTTGCCATGTAAATTCCTGAATCACGAGAGTGAGTCAGTCACAGAAAGTAAAGCAACTGAGCAACTTTTTCCAGAAAATTAGGAGTTTGTTTAATGTAGCACAAGATAAGTGTGAGGGATTTTGGACTGTTACCTGCAGAGATAAATGCATGGAAAGGAGGAAAGTTAGTTCACTAAAAGGAGGAGTTTCAGATACGGACATTTCATGAAATAGACCTGAATATGCTTAAATTAGTAATTGGAAGAAAATAGATTAAGTTGGTAAGGTTAGATGAATGACTCTCCAATGGCAAGAGCACACAGAAAATAACCTAAATAGTTTAAAGATTATTAATAATGTTGTGAACAATTTGCATATGACAAGGTTGCAAGAAAATTACCACAAAATTCTTTTTTTGGTTGTGTGTAACAAAGAGAACAACCTTTTTGTTATTCTTAGCACCAGAAGCTTGTGACTGTCAGTTTAAGGCTCTTTCCATTAGTGTCATGTGTAATTGTTAATAAGTTCTGCTGTAAAAACAATTGGCTTCNAAAAAAATATAATTAGAGTTGAATCAGACCAAAGGGAAAACAAAAAATTTTTAAAATGGAAATAGGGAGAGCTGATCAGAACCTCTAATAAGCAGCTGGAAAATTGAAAATCTAATACAATGAAAACTGCAGAAAAATTAAAACATGTAATCTTTGCATACACTTACAAAATTTCAATAAATTTAAGCAGAAACTTTTTGATTTCTGTTAAAAGCTCCATACATCTGTATGTACCTGCAAGCTATTTTGATCTGCTGACAGGTATATTGAGATTCCTTCTCCTTCAGTTTATAATCGAAGAACTAAATGGATATACTACATTAACCTCAGAGAGAGTGCATTGATTGTGCAGATTTAGGACAATTACAGGGTGTTTAAAGCATTAGAAAGATGGAAGCTTTTGTTAGTAGAACAGAATTGTGAAGAGATATGCCAGCTCAATGCTAGCAAATTACTTTTTAATACAGAGTAGTATAAAATAGATTCTATTTTGCAAGAAAACAACCTGAAGAAAGAAAACAATTTACTAATAGAATGCTGTGCCTTCTTTCTTATTTCTCAATATATTCTAAGAATTTAGAAAATCCTAAAGACCTAGAGCTGATAAACTAACTTTATATCTGTTGAGAACATATTCAGGAATAAAATCTAATTGAAAATCATGTTGCATGATTTCTTATAAAATAGTTACATGACTTACTTTCTCTTTATAATTTGTTTGCAATCTCGCTTTTGTTTTATGACCAGGCTGTGTGGCATTTTTCATCAAACTATGAGTCCAGAAAACAGTCTGCGTTTCCCACAAAATGTCCAGCAGGTCCTGTGAAATTTGTTGTTCCCCAGTAACTTCACCCAGGAGGAATAAAAAAAAGTTGCAGAAACAAAACAAAATGGCAGGGAGAAAGCCAGGATTTCTGTCCCAAATTAAAGGGCATTTACAGGTATATGAAAATTTTAGTTACAGAGAGCTTTTTTTGAATGATCTTGTAACTTGAAAGAGATAATGGCCATATGGATGACTGAGAATCATAGGATATCCATTAACTAAAAGTTGTCATTTTTTGGTTTTTTTTAATCTTATCTTATGCTTAGAATAGTGAATTCTAATTGTAGTGAATATATTCTACACAGATAATCAGGAGAAAAGTTTGATACGGAAAGAAGATATCAGAAATACATCTGAGACAAATAAGAGCTGCCTATTTTGAGCCCAACCTGGCGAGCTGATTACAAATGCCATGTGTCCTGAAGTGACAGTAACAAGCGCCACTGTCAAATGACTCAGTGGGTGCTGAAGTAAAATAATTTTTTTTCCATGTTTCAACAGCACTGCTCAAAATGATTGAATTTCAAACATGGATCACAAGAAAAAGATATCTGGGTTTTTTTTGGGAGGGTTAGATTGATTGGTGGAATGCCATGAAACATCACTTGGAATAATATTTCATTACTTCTGATGCCTACATTCTGTTTTTCATGTCTCTTTAAAGAGATAATTATATTGAAATGCAACAATTGACAAATATTTGTTGGATATATATATTGATCATGTCTGAAATACATTTTATTAATGTCAAATTTTGCTCTACGAAAGTAATCTGCTGAGGAAAAGAATGCCCACAACTTTCTTTAATAATTTTACTGTGACAGTTGCGTCCCTCAGAAAAAATAATGGATTGGAATATCCAGCTGGGAAAATACTAACTGTCTGTGTCCTCAGTACTGTTGTATATGATTGTTTCTGGCTCATATCAATATAGATATCACCTCCATTTGCTGATGTTTAGTTACCATATATGCATTACAATCTTCATCCACACTGCTGCTTCTGTATTGTAAGTACACAAGATCTGTACTTTAAGGGCTGCCGCAGATTTTGAATTTTTGTAACACATTATGTCTTTTTAGAAATTATATCATGCTTATTGCTGCATAATTTTTCCATCTTTCAAGGCTCTAAGTAATGACAATACTTTAGAAGCTGTGACAGAGGGTATTCTCCTGGAACTGCAAGTACTTGACCACTGTTTCTTGATTCTAGCTAACTAGGTCATGATTTTCTTGGATAAGCCTGTCCTGACTGAGGGCCATTTGTTCTGGGGGTGGTTGGAATTTGTTTGGGTTTTCTTGCCTTCTGAAACATGGAAAAGTAGTGATCTCAGAAACTGAGAAATATAAACTAGACTGTGTATACAGGATAGAGGCTGTAACTGCTGCAGAAAAATAATCACTACAGTAACATACACCTAATTTTTCATGATAAAACCATATTATTCATAGAAATTTGGGGGTAAAAAATTATATGAGGAAATCCTAAGTCACTCTTTTGTCATGGATCATGCAGCTTTACTTTGACCAATTGGACCTTGGGAAAGAAAATATAATTACCACTGCCTCTTATGTGCATTCTGAAGAATGAAGATAATGTAAAAATGTCTTCAAAATCACTGCGGGTCAAAGAGGTGCATTCACATGAATCTGGCTTACCTGTAAGCACATTTGAAATTAGAAGCAAGTTTTTCCTAGGACGTTATCAGGTTTTCTAAGGAATCTATATCAGCTCAAGGAAGAGAAAGTGTGATTAAATACGGCATACATGCATGCATCTTAGCTCTGCAAGAGGATGTGAGGCAGTAATTGATTCCAAATGTTTGTGTTCCTTTCTTGATGATGCTTAATACAGAATCATGTGTGTTCATTTCTTATACTTTGTAGATTTAGTTATGAAATAAGTAGTATGCTTAGGAGGACAGAAGGTTCTGTTGCAGGTTTTATGATTGTTGTTCCTGCTTCATACTCTGGTCTGTCCAGGCTATAAATTTTCTTGATTTATATATTGTTTTGACAGTCATCATTTTTAAGGGAGTATTTCTGTCCTCCTGATCCTTCGGAAACTCATAATGTAAGCATTAAATTGATTTGATCTTTTTATACTTTCATAAAGCCTTCTTGCACAAACATGTGTATGTAATACCATGCAAGATATATGACAGCAACTGGGACTGCCTGCAAAAACAGCAGCTGTTTAAACATCAAGTATCATGAGAATACAAAAATTGTGTATTCAGAAGAGCTGATTGTAATGATTTGTGCAAATTTTCATGCTTTTGTGTTTTTGTGCTCTTTGAATGTAAATGGAAACACCAGCTGAAAAAGTTAAATAGAGAGAGGGGTAAACAGCTTTCAGTCCTTAAAATAAACCTCGCTGTAATAATATTTGTTGCCTGTGGTGCTCCACCTTTTTTCCTTCCCCTTCCACTGGACATATCACATGTTTTACGTGATTACTTTACAGATGGAAACATGCATATAGACCATGGCAATCATAAAATATAAAACATTTGAAATGGGCGTTGTATTTTTGCACAAAAGAAATTATGGAACTCTAGTTTAGCTTGTAGTGGGTAGCCTGTAATAACTGGTTGTTACAGAAGGTGGACAAAAGAGCTCCTACAAAGAGTGTGAATAGTAGTTCTGTCTTACTGTGGTGCTTCAAACTACAAATGAACATGTGATTTTATTGTCAAGAGCTACAGAATATGTACATGTCAAATTGGTGCTACATCTGCTACAGAGAAGCAAAGCTGTGGTTGAATGAGGTTTGATGAGATTTTGAGTGATGGCATAGGAGTGTCTGATTTCTCATGGTGTTTCTTTTGCTATTCTGGTATTCTTCAATTTTGTTAAATCAGGTCTTCCTTTTGATTTTATTTTTCACTGCTTTCTGTTCCCATAATCCACTTTTCTGTGGTTTATGCATGTTCTGCAGAGCTCATTGAGTCAGAGGTTTTATAACCTCATGTTATCACATCTCCCACAGACAGCCAACAGTCACTTGATGTTTCCTCCTACTTCTTGCAGACTTCAGACCATTTCAATGTGGTTTTTTATCATCACTGAATTGGATCAGAGGCAAGTATCTAATTATTTACAGCAAGGGCAAGTTTTAAAAAAATTATTTCTTTGTCTATTTTGGCAGTTTTCATGACTGGGTTTTGGAGGGATCGAAAATGCTTTCTGAATAAAAATTCATCCCTCTGATTATGTAAAACAGATTGCAACTGGTGATGGCTACAAAAGATGTTAGGGAAAAATTGTTTTAGCCTTGTGATACTGCTACAGAGGCGGTTTGATCCATTTTAAGCACCGGAGGCTAGCCTGTTGACCAATTCAATATAGAGCTGATATAGTTCTTCATTCTCTAGATAAAATTATGGTGTAGGAATATGTCCTTCAGATGTTCCTCCTTCTGGCTGCCCAGTGTGAATGTTCTTGTTGCTTGACAGAGCAGGGCTTAGTTATATTTTCAGGGCCTCGGGCAGTGCAGAATGAAATGAACAGATAAAATAATATAAAGTGCCATGCGTTTTGCAAACAGAATGGATGGATGCCCATGGGAGCCTTGTTATTTCCAGCAATATTTCAGAAAAATCCACAGAATCCACATAGAGTTGTGAAAACTCTAGTGTAACCTACAGAAATTCAATAAGCAAATGCAAGGAAACACTAAACCACAAGTTCAGAAAAACAGTCTGTGATATTGATACTGGAAAGAATCCAGAAAAGGACCATGAAGATGAATAAGGGACTGGAGCATCTTTCCTATGACAAAAGGCTGCAACTGCTCATCGTAGAGAAGAGAAGGCTCGAGAGGAATCTCATCAATGTGTGAAAAAGTCTAAAGAGAGGTTCTAAAGACGGCACAGCCAAACTATTTTCCGTGGTGTCCAGTGACAAGATAAGAGGCACAAACTGAGAAACGGGAGGGTCTCTCTGGACATTTTCTCTGTTGCCCGGAGAAGTTTTGCATGCCCCCTTTTTGAAAGTGTTCAAGGCCACATTGCATGGGGCTTTGAGGAACCCGGTCTAGTGGAAGACATTCCTGCCCCCTGGCAAGGGGGTTGCAGCTGGTGTTCTTTAAGGTCTATTCCAACACAGGTCATTCTATGATTCTATGATCACCAAGCACTATTTTACTGTGAAGGTGACTTGAGTACTGGCACAGGTTTCACAGAGAAGTTGGGGAACCTCCCTCTTTGAAGATATTCAAAAGCTGTCTGGAAATCATCCTGAACAGGTGGTGCTAGGTGGCCCTGCCTAAGTAGGGCATTTGAACGCTATGACCTCCAGAGGTCTCTTCCAGCCTCAACCATTCTGTAATTCCTTGGTTCTAGTTCTAAATTATTTTTCCATGTATCACTCATTCAGTGTCAATGTGCATACATTGTTATTATCTGTGAAATTCTGTTCTGCTTTTTATTTGTGAATCTCAGCAGAGGGATGATGGGCATTGATTTGTCTAGCTCACAATTACTTTTAGAGTTTTTTTTAAATTATACAGATAAAAAGCTGAAAAACCATACAGTAGAAACCGAGGGATTTATACATCAGTACTCAATATATTTGTTAGAGCTTTGTTCACATGCCCTGACCCTCTGTGTTGTAACCAAATAGGGATGATCTATTATCACGACTGCTTTTACTTGCAAAGTAGCAGCATAAGGGGCCAACATTCTTCTCTTCAGTTCCCTTTGCTTCCTGAGTCTGGTGAACTTTGTAAGGTACAGATCAGTACAAATGTTTTTTTATCAGCAGAGATAATTAAGACTATTAATTTGTTAGGTAATTTTTTTTTACTGTCAAGGTGCTAGAGGGAGGCTACAACATTCTTCATTTCCCTCTCCCAGTCTGGGAGATCGGGAGATATAAATAGAATTTCTGACTTTTTTTCAAGCAGGTTTAAATTGTATCCCCAAATGATCTTTTCTGTTAGTCATTCATTCATTTTCCCCCTCCCACTTCTTAAAAGGGAACCCCTCCACATCCTTCATGTACATCTGATGGGAGATGGAGCATTTTTAGTTCAGGTAGATGTCATTTATCTGTCATTACATAAACACACTTAAAAACATGTACCTTCCCAAATTCGATGATGAGAGCAGTTTTCTTAGCTAATTGTCTATTTCCCATATGAGTACTGGAAAGTATATGGCCTACAAAATCTTTGAAGTCATGGCCTTTGCAGAAGACAGGAGAGTGTCATGGGATGCATCTGTAAAAAGGCTGCAGCAAGAACAGTCTTTGACATTTCCTTTTTGCCCCTAACTGACTGAGAGCCTCTAAAAATGAGGCAGAGTGATTGATGTTTATGTAGCTTCTGCTGAGGCTTCAGAGTTTCTCCTCAATGAATACTTTACTTTCTGATCTTTCTATGTTTTTAGGGAAGATATTTCCTTCAGATGGAATGCAAACATCTGACGTATAAAGGCTTGTCTCTCATATAACTGCACTCAATTTTCTTCATTCTTCCCAATGAGCAAAACTGTAGACAGCTGTAGAGTCTTTCAGAATTTACTGGTGACTCTTGCTCTTTCTTTCAAGGTCCTTTATATGTGTTACCATCAAAAAAGAAAAATGTGCTTCCAGTAACTGCTGCCTTTTATCTGAGAGGCTTCACCGAACTTCCACAAAATATTGGTTCTCTTTCTCTCCAGGGGCAACTTTGACTTTTTCTGGCAAAGTGATTATAGCACAATATAGTAGCATTTGAACTTCACTGTAGGGGAGGTGTGAGGAAAATTAATGTGTAGTTTCTAAAAGTAAGCCTGTTCTTTACATTTTTCCCTTTTCTGGGCAAGTATAAGTTACTGGCCTTATTCCTTGACTATAAGATGAAAAAAAATCTAAGTATAATTTCATTGCAAGGAGAAATTTGTGGTGTTGTCACAGTTTAAGTTTTTTACATTTTGCCAGCATAAAAAGCATGCCATATATAGACATGTCAGTGTTTAAAAGGTGGCATGATACAGCTACAAAGACCTAGTTTTTCATAAACAAACATTGAAAGACGCAAGCCAGACTAAAACTTTTGCAGAAGAAAAAGATTAAATTACCTTTTCTCATACGAAAATACAAGAATTACGAACAAACTGTAATGCATACTTCCTGTCATAGAAAAGACAATGTTATTAAATTGAATTTTTTGATGTATAAAAGTATATTTTGAGGAAAAAATATTTTCTGACCTCTACTAGCTGTGCCATGCTGTTCAGAGATGGGAAAATGATAGAGTAATTTGTACTCCAAATAAGAAAGTTTCATAACACTATGTCCACAACAGAAGCAGTGGTCTTCATATTTTGTCAGAATCAGCAGTATTTATTACATTGGGCAAAACAGATGGAATTATTCTGTTGGCTATATAAAATGTGTTTCTTATTCAGGATTAAACATTTATCCTCAGAGTTATAGATATTGCCATATCCTAGCAGGTTAAACTGGTAGTGCAATACTTCTGGCCAGCAAAAGTTCTAGATGAATTCACCTCCAGTGCTGCCAGAGGTACACAGTGTTCCAGGGGAAAGGCCTTCTGAAAGTATTTTTTTTATTTTTTAGTAATTAATAAAATTAAGTCAAATCTTTCAGATAACTAGAAGGAAATGAAAGAAGAAGAAAGACTAAAAACTACAAATGAAATAAACTACTTGCTGGCAAAATTGAAATATTAAATTTTAGGAAAATGAGACATTGTAGATAGAAATTCAGACTTGTGCATTTACATTTTAAGGAACATTCTGTCAGGCCAACTTCTTAAAATAAGTTCTCTTGAGTCAATGGAACCTGGAAAAAGTCTGACCCACTGGCAGCCTGACATTAGGACTTGGAGACTATAAAGTCTTGTCTTGCTCTGTTATATATGTCCATAAATTATAGGTCATATAAATGCCTAGGGAGGGCACATAATCCTTACTTTAATTACTAGAACAGGTAAGTAGTTCCACAAGATTGAAGATCCCAGAATGCATGTAAAGAATTATAAAAAGCATATAAAAACCTAAGGTAAAGGAAGTACCCTTGCATCTTAAGGCATCTTCTCCAAGTCATATACTGGATTCAGAGATAATTAATGCATTACGAAAACTCCTGCTGTAAAATGGTGAGAAAAACCATCCATTCAAATCATATTTTAACACATTAAATTTTCATTCTGTTACTATTATAATCTTTATGAAGTTAAGGGTAAAATTTCAGTGTCAGGTCTTGTCCTGTTTTATAACTCTTTTTTGCATATGTGTCTGGCAAAGGCATTGTTCCATTCTCTAACTCACTGGTTTTTTCAAGCAGTATTCTGCATTCACTGCTCAGAAAGACTCATACTCTTTTCTCTCCAGGAGAGAGAGACCCTGCTCAATCCCTAGTTAGCAACTGAGGACCACTCTGCAAATGAGATAATTTCATCTTGTCTTTCTCCATAATTTTTCTTTAAAAACTCCTGATTTGATTCTGCCTTTTTTTAAAAGTCACAGATTTTGCCTCTACTGCCACCCAAACTGAGGGAGGGATTTATCTGTTAAATTACATCTGTTGCTGTGATATAATGTAATGTACAGTGTGAACACCTAATCTATTGAAGTCTTTCATAAGTTACTTGCAAAATGTCCTTTAATTGAAAGTATTCTGACCAGAAAGTGTTTCATTTTATTGGAGGAATTTCTTCTGTTTTTTTACATGCATCCTATGTATTTCCACTACTACAACTTTGCAATTTTTTGCTCTTAGATATTAAGTTATATGAAAAAAAAAAGTCCCAAATTTTTCTATAAACGTTGTAAAACAAAAAATTTAATCTCTGCTATCCCATCAGAGGTATGTCAGCTCTAAATCTTTCATTGTCTCTGAAATTTTAGTTTCCAGCTGTTCTGTGTGCAATCCAGTGTGTTTGTTTAAAAGCTTGGACAGTTGAAATCCTCTTCACAAAGAGCCTGAAGATAGATTCAACAACCTCATCATTAAATGCATATATGCACATAAAATACATTTAAAAATATATATATATAAATATATGCAAACATATTTATAATTTTTTCAATTATTGATAATGATATAAATATAAGATTTTACTAAGGTGTATCCATATTAATATTTAAAGGATCCTTAATATCTCTCATTTCTTGATACCGGAAAGATGTGGTTGTAAACATGCTTTTTCAGCCCTTCAGTTCTTGGAGTCTCCTATATAATTTTTGCAAGCATTGTTGCAACAACTGATGGAAAGCCTGAGAGGCTTGAGGTTACAGCAGCATTTTTTTATGATGGATTTTTGTTAGCTGTGCTCATTGTTGACTCTGGGGCCATAAGAATGTGGCTCCAGTGAGCCTTTGTTTCTCCAGTCGTTGCATGGCAAACTGCTTTCTCTCTGAAGAAAGTGGAGCAGCCTGGATGTCTCAGCTGTGTGTGTGCTGCCTTCCTCAAGATGATTTGCAGGACCTACTATCTATTGCTTGGTTTCCTTTACCCTAGTCTGAAAGGGTTTCCTGGTGCTTTGTTTCCTGCAGTATTTCTTAATCTTTGTGCTTCCTAGCCATTTCTTGCCAAAATTGAGTCCCTCTTTATCTGTCTCAGAATCATTGTGAGATTGAAAATAGAGTACCATACATGATCTGGTGGGGGGGGAATCACAAGGGGTACTCCCACTGACTGCCAAGCTCCATTTTCCTCTCAGCTGGGTGATTTCCTTCTTTATGAAAAAATTCTTAAAAGTGGTCCAGATAGTGGAAAGTTTAAAAAAGACTAATTTTAATTTGGCAATGCATGACATTGGCATGGAGTAGCAATAGTGGCAATTCTTTCAATTGTGATCCCTCTACACTGTGCAGTATGCAATGTTGCACTGTATGTGTTACAATATTACACTTCCTCAAAGGGCTTGAATAACATCATTTCCTAAATGTAAAAGATGGTTTTGAAAATATGTGTAACAAATTTCTTCATAACTTAAATTGAAGCATAGTCACTGAAGTGCAGAGTTCATATTTCTGTGATTATACCAATACAATACTTACTTATAGGAAGTGTAGCTTATTGCTAAGCATTAGGTTGTAATTTTTAGGTAATACCTCAACTATACCCGAATTTTTTTGGATCAGAGACTATTTGTATATTTAATTGCTCTGGAAAAATATTCTTGCTTTTAGGCAAAACATCAGGCAGCTATTTGAGAAAACAAAATAGAAATTCTCTTTTCTTGCTGCTTTCTGGAGACTTATACAGAGAATTCTTGGCTACCAACACTCATCAGTTTGGAAAGATCTGCCAACTTTTTATGTAGGGCTTGCTTTCAGCAGGAAATGTAATCCAAGTTAATTAGCATTAAATAAAGCAGAAAAAGTAGCATGAGCATCTGTAGCAACAAAGAATTCTCTTCCAGTCCTAAGTCTTAGTGAAGATGAAATCATTTGCTCTTCCAGTGGTGTGATAATGCCTGAAGGAAACCACAGGATCTACAATGACTTGCTGAATCACAATGAAAATGCAAATTGTTCTTTATTCACTTTGTTATTGAGTATATATGTAGTATTTTTGTCTTATAAAATAAGCCTTGGTTTCTAAAGAGCCCACAGTCCCTGAGAGGACCCCCTCCTTGGGCCTGTGTCTGGGGACTGCTCGTTGTCCTAGATGGCGCTGAGGAAAATTCACACTATAAGAGAATAAGAAATGCAGGCAATGGAGGTATAACTGTTCATGTGTCTATAAGGTTGTAATGGTTTCCTGGGTAATCTTCCACAACTTTTTATCTCTACCCACAGTAATTTGGGAGTGCTTATCTCCCAGACTGCATTTTTGTTCAGCATGACACAAGACTGAAGGCACCATCAGGGCATCCTGAGGGCCAATGGCTGCCTAAGGGGTAGGAGGACGAGAGCCCAGCACCACAACAGCTCAGCGAGGAGCAGGGCAGCTCGGGGGTCCCAGCCTCAGGTGCTGGGTGGCATCCTCCTTGAGGATGGACTGAGGCTGGGCCAGGGCATGGACCCCTTGCAAGGCAGGGCAGGGCTGTGGGGAGCTGGAGAACAGCACTTCTGCAACATCGCTCGGGCAGAGGCTGACAGCCCTGGCAGCTGCCACGGGTTCTTGGGATCTGGGCAGGACAGGGGGAGCATAACGAGGGCATTCTTTCATGAATTTGATGTGGTATTTTTGTAAACCTGATTGGTTTGATTTATGTCTTTCATGAGTCTAATTAGACTGTATATCTCCAAACTGAAGGGGACCAAGAGATTAATAAATCTTTCTGGGGAAGGGTACATGAGTTCTTCCATGTCTTGACAAAACCCTACCTTCTTTCTTTGATTATTTGGAAATGTTAAAGGCTTTCACAGGTTTGAGAATACAAAGATTCTAGATTCAATATGATGTGACATAACTCCAAAAATATTTGGCAATTTTAGTCTCAATTCTCTTCTCATTCCTTTCTACCAGCAGTAATCAGTGAAGAAGGGGTATTATGCATGGTATTATTCATGTCAGTGTAAAGTCTCACTGCATTTTATTGGCAATGCAGCTACCATAAATAATGTATGTGTCTTTGTTACAGTCAACTGATGACAGGGCCAATTAAGGCTGAACTTTTGTGGAATAATATACTTACGATTAGTAAGGTACTTGTTCTGCTCAATTCATTATACAATTAGCAAGATACATTCTTCTCTAATTTTCTTGTACTGAATCAGGTGATGGTTAATGGCAACAGCTAGACAGTAATCTAGGTTATTGCCCATGCCACAATTTAATATGTGTTATAGGGGAAATCGAAGGAAAACCATCACTGCAAATAAATCAGTGGTATCGCAAATGTTCTGTTTCTTATATTGTTGAATGCAGTAATTTATTGTTTGCTGATGAAAACAACTTTTCAGTGCATTTAAAAATCTTTTTAAAATTTTTATGTTCACACCTTTTCTAAAATTTCTACCTGCTTATTAACGGTGCCAGTGTCTGTAGAATTTTGTTAGTACTTTCATAATTTTAAGACTCTTAAATCCTTTTGCACTACATTAGGTACAAAGACATTGTGCACCTAATGGCTAATTCAAAAAAAGAAATGCCATGAATTGTTATAAGTATGCATTAATTGCCTGCATTACAATATAGGGAAACCTCATAAAGCAGAAAAAACATGAACATGAAATAAACATAAAATTAGGAGGCAAGTTTATCAAACTCATAACACATACAAAAGAATTGTATATCAGCTCTCTATTACATGTTTGTATATATGTATACATATGTATGAGTATTTTAAATATTAAAGAAAATCTGTAAGGTAGCTTTGTAACTTTTCTATTACTTAATAAAATTTCTGTGCATTGCTTATTAGATTTATTAATAAGGGCTTGTCTTTGTCATGATAATGTCTCTGACTCCTGTTGACATGATGTTTTCATTTTGCAAGTTAAAGATTGCATGCTTAATTAATTTTTATAATAGCTATGATAAGATTTTTTAAATCAATGTGTTAATCATTATACCTTCGGCAAAACATCATTGGGAACATTTTCACTTAAAAACCAGAAATGTGAAGTGTTTCTTTGACATGTGAAGTAAATGAAGTGTTTTTTCCTTACTTTGTCCTGATTTCAAAGAAAATTTTAAAGCCTTCATACTACCTTACCTCCAATCTTGGGACCAAGTATGACTTCACAGAAAAAAATCTTTTGGATTGGTAGCACAGAGACTGGTCTCAATGTTTTTTAAAAGGTGATCTATTACTATTTGGTGGGAGTTAGCTTTGTTCTAAATAAAGTTTTCAAGGTTTTTTATTTCTCTGCAATTGCTGTTGAGTTCTTATGGTTTCTCAGACTCTGTGCAAATCAAACATGTTTTTAGATCTATTTGTTCAAGATCTTAGGCTTTCAGGATGAAAGGATAATTCATAAACCAAAGCTAATATACTTTTCTGCTATTATTTTTTTATGCTCAGCAATGAGCTGAGGGTATAAGCAACAGTTTCTCAAATACAAATATGTCTTTACACAGTAATACTTCATTTCCTAATATCTGCTCAAATTCTTGATTTAATATTTTCCGCTGTTATAAAGAGTGAGAAATAGAAAACAGCAGGCATGCAAAAGGACTGGTTCCATATTCATGTCACTCTTGGTATTGAAAAACTTTAATATTATTGATGTTTATTTTGTGAATTCTCATCTTACCTAGGAATCTATTGTTTAATAACTTAAGATTAAATATTGATTAAAAATATTTAAGTCCAGTAAAAGTCTTTTAAATAAATCCTTTAAAGTGGCTAACAGACTAAATGTAGTGGGACAATTTATGTTAGCTTATGTTTCTCAAAGACATCATAGGAAGAGAAAAGTTTTAAGCTGTTTCTGAAAGGTAACAACGTTCTAGTTTAGTTCTGGTTTTTATAAAAATCTTCGCAAGCAAAGGGCAGTCAGAGAGAAAGCAAGAGAAATCTTCTTTGAAGCCTAAGAACTGGACAATTAAGTTTGGCAAAGGCAATAAGCAAGGCAGGAGCTAGCAGCGTGTCCATGAACAAGAGAGGTGGGATAAAACGGGGCGTACCACGGAGGACAGCAAGCCACCAAGAGTAATGTAGCAGGTAAAGAGGAATCAGTGGGGTAAGGCAAAAGAACTGGCATAGTCAGCAATGTTGTGGACTGGGAAATTGATTTCTTAATCAGCATTCTGAGCTAAAATGATGTGGGCAAAAGGTATGAATACAAGGGCAGCAGTCCAAAAGTTCACAAAAGAGAAGATATAGGTGTTCCAATTCTATATAAATCACTATATACAGCTGTACTAGATAGAAAACTCAGCAGTATGAAACTCTGAACATGGATCTTTAATCACTGTCATGTATCCCATGAGGGTATAAATTTCATCAGAGTACATGAGGAAAACCCTTTAAGTAATTGCTTGTTCTTTCAGGGGGTTTTTTGTGGTTTTAGGGGAAATCTGTACCTAATTAAGCACTTTGGATTTAAACACACAGTACTAGAATAAAAAAGGCAAAATTTTATGTATTATAAAGTACTTCTCCATATTTTTGTAACAGCAGTGCTGTAACTGACAAGGAGGCTGTGCCATAGAAGAAATTATTTGTAGTACCTGTGTGCATCAGAAAATATTGGTCCAGTATGAATGTGCATCATCACTTAACAGCTGAATGAAAATTTTATTACACCTAGGAACTTAAAGTAGATGGTAAATGACCCAAACATCAAACATTTATATTATTGGTGCATGAAAATGATGAAGGAAAAATCTTGACTGGACAGCATTTGACAATACTGTAAGAGAAAGAAACATTAGTGAAAGAATGACCCTGATAAAAGCTATAAGTATATCTCTCTGAACAGTCAGTGGAAGTGTGAAATATTTAGTGGCAGAGATGATGCTTTCACACCAGAAGCTGTCAGATGAACCCTTATATCCCATCTTGAAACATCAATTGATAGATTTGCAGTAGTCCTAAAAGCCTCTTACAGTAAGACTTATTGAAAACATCTCTACTCACTCAAGTTGAGTAACCATAAGTGAATGAAGTAGCACAATTTGTATCCATGATCCTTCCCAAAAGGGAACTTTGATATTCATATATATTTTTGTGTAGGTCAACCAATTAAACCTGGTAACATTCACTTTCCTTCATGAGCTATTCCATTTAGAGATCCAAATGTGTGTTTTATAACTCAGAGGCTGAAAATCACTGCTGCTAGGAGAAAAGCTGTGGGTTTATGGTATTGTAATTGCTAAAATGTACATTAATAGTTTCATGCCAGTTTTCCCAGGGCTGCTAAAGGAAAACTTACATTAAATAGAAGATTATTTTTTCTGACACCCTGTTTTAGTTTCCAGTGTCTGTAAAAGACATTCCCTCCATGAAGCCCACAAGAGGATTGGAATGTAGTTGACAATTCTGCCCCCAGCCCCCAGATACATGTTTGTAGCATTTCAGGTATGGGCATGTATTCAGCTTACTCTTAAACAACACAGTCTCATTTGGCATCAATAGACAAACCACCTGTTCAGGTGGGGAAAACAGGCAAAAAAAAAATCAGGGTGTTTCCTTGGCTTCTTGGTGAATGAGAGCTTCCAAATTCTGTCCTTTTTTGATATGGGAAAACGTGTACAGTATTTTCTAATAGAAATAGAAAAACTTTATTGTCATAAAGCCTTATTATATTGGCATAAATAGATGTGAAAAACAAAAAAAAGAACCCTTTCCTGTTGTACTTTATATAGAGTTGTCATGGCAAGATTGGATCTATTTGATTTATTGGTTGAGATTGTCAGTTACAGAACCTGGAGGACAGTGACTAAACTCTGTAAATGTTTACGCAAATATTACTGAAAACGAGGACAACTGTAATGATTTCAGGTAAAGATATTGTGGCTTTAAAGATGGTATCAAAACTGGTGTCAGTACTCTGATTTCCTCATAATTTCTTTGTTTTCTGGTTTTTTTTTCTGGTCAGTCTGTTTAATTTGTTCATACTTCTTTTTTTTCCCCTTCTCCTGCCAGGACCACTACAAAGGCATTACTCAAAACTTCAAAATATTTGCACCTGCTAACTAAGTCTAGCATTTGCATTTGCAATAAAGAATACTTTTCTCAGCTGGACTTTTGTTATACAGCATAAGTCAGTTTCTAATTAGGTAATGAGATAAACCAATCTTGCCTTAAAAGAGAGCACATTTAGGGCTAGGCCCACTTCCAGGTGGGATTTGATTGGTGGTTGGGCTTTTTTTCTGCTATTTTTTTCTTGTATAAATTTACAGAATTAAGGTAAACTTGTATTATTTTTAAGTCTGTTTATTGAGGATTTGGGGAAGAGTGATAATTTATTGAACTACCAAATGATAGAGAAACCTAGAAATTATGAATTTCAAAAGTCTCCAAAATTCTTTTAGGTAGGTCTAGGCATTCATGGACATGAAAAGTGACAGTAATTTACAGATTCTTTCTGATACACATATTTATGACTATTTATCAGTCACCTCATACGGTGAAAGTTTACCCATCACCATTTTTAAAAAGTTACTCTTCTCCTTGAAACCAGAGCTTAATCACATACACATAAAATAAAGGAAGATTTAAGAAGTTTATCTCATGGTCTAACAGTACATAAAAGATCGATCCTCCATTTGGACATATTCACTGGGGAATTTAAAAAAAAAATATTCCCACAAATTGTATTCACGTCACTAGGATGGGATTTTAAATATCAGAACATATAATTCAATTGAATGGTAAAAGTTATAGTCCTAATAAAATACAAGGATATAGAAGAGGACTGTATCTATTCAATGGACAAAAGAGGAAACTGATTCCACACTTGCAGTCCGTTCTTACCCCTTTTCCCACCACATGGACCCCACTGAGAGGTGGAAATTGTGCCATTCCAATATTTCATGTGTTTCCATTGATGATCTTGCTTCTGCATTCTCTTGGCAAATGAGGAGATGATAGATGTTGTATTCCTGTTGCTTAACTAACTCTCTTTATTACTTATCCTTTTGAAACTTTTGAAATGAAACTTTATGAATATCTGATTATTGCTTCATATGAGAGAACTACAGCAAGAACCATCAGCTTTCTCCTCAGCCTTAAATACCTAAGTGTACCCATGCAAGGCTGAGTCCTTTAGCTGTCAAAACTGAGTGGCCGTGTATGGTGAGAGATACTTATAGAGTAGGAGGGTGCTTTTTCCCTCCGTTTGTTCACTCCATTGTTCGCTTGCTGAGTTGTTCTAGACACTTGAACAGCGAGTTGGCATCTTCTAAAGAGCAGAAGGGCTCCTGGTAATGTCTGGTTTTTTTAATAAAATGGGAGGTTGTCTGTAACACATGCTCACTGCTCCTGTCTTAAGAAAGTCTATAAAAGCAGGTATCCTGAACCATTTTGCAAAGTGATTCTGCAGAAGCTCTGAAATGCTACAGAAGCTTTGAAGTGTTACAGTGTTCAGCCAAAACAACAGTATATTCTTCTGCTAAAAAGGCTTAGAATATCTTCTTTTTTCAATCTGTTCAAAGCTGTGAAGTAGAAAATAGATATTCTTTAAAATACTTGTGTTGGCTTTGTGCAAGCTCTACAGCAGAGATGCTTCAGGGAACTAAGAGCAGCACTGACATAATGAATTAAAGACAGGAGATCATTCTTTGTGTGGCCACTAATGAAGACTCATATATTTAGAAATATAAAGCTTCTTTAACATCCTCAAGTTATGTAACACATAGAAAATCAGTAAAACATACATCATTATCAGGTGGTGAAAAATGTTTGCTTGGCTTTGGTGGACCAGACTGGATTTTACAGCAAAATCACTGGCACCATAATTTAGAAAGCTTCAACAGAGTGGTAATTAATGAATTTGATATGCAAAATAAAAAGTCAACTGAGTCCCACGAAGCTGAAGAGCATTCAGTGTGTCTGTGAGGAAAAAAAAATCAAACCAAAAATATTGCAGTCATAAAGATTCAACCAGGAAGAACAAAACATCGGAGAGAAGAGTGTATTGGAATTTAGTACATTCATAGTCTACCTTGCAACCATGAAATCAAAATTGTTTTGACTATGTATTCTACACAAATATTTGTTTATTCAAGCTACCTAAAATTGTCACAATAGCGATTAAAATCACCAGAGCAAGCAAAATTACAAAGAACTGATGCAATTTCATTACCATACAGATATTATTTGGAAAAAAAAAAGGCAGGCTTTCCACATTTAAGCTAATGGTTCTCTCTAATAGCAGGGATAATGGGATTGCAAAGCTACTTATATAGCCATTGCCAACAGATACTCACTGTATAGCTCAGACTTTCTCTGATACAATATGTGCCAGTGTATATTGATAAAAGATTAATAATATTTATATATAATTAGGTTTTTATGGAAAATACATCATACAAGTTCTGGCAGAATGAGAAAGGTGAGTCTGCCACAGCTCCATATCCCCAGGTTCAACCAGTAGCAAGGCTGAAGATGCATTCCTGGCAGACACATGCACACAGATGCAGCATGCATAAATAAACGTGTACACCTATATACACAACTGGCCCCAGAGATCACAGGCAGGTGCACAAGACACTCATGCAAACCCAGAAAGCAACAATTTACTCATCCCCCTCCCCAGTTTGGCTGAGTAAGGGGGAGCTCCATTAGTATGTAGATATATGTGTACATACAGTATGTATATACACATATATTGTATACATATGTATACTGGTCTGTACTTTTGCACCCACACAGGAGCTGGACAGGATTCCTCAGGCCCCACAGCCATCTTGTAGGTGTTTATATACATTAAGTTTATAGCACAAAGCCTCATGAGGATACTACAGTCTGCTAAGTAGCATGGATAAACAGTGACTTGATAGAGTGCAAATAGTTTTAAAATTATTGAAATTACTGTTGGAGACAAATGAGATAACGCTTTCTGACAACAAAAAAATTAGTTGAAACCAATTGTTCAGATTTTTTGGTTATGTTCCTTAACCTCTTTTTAGATTGCTGAATAATGACACACATCAGACTGTAAATTTAAAAGAAATTTCCCTGAACAGTCATTCGGTTTGCATTCATATTCCCATTATCTTGATCTGTGTTCATTACAGTTTCATACAAACTTTACTTGTAGTGCTGTAGCAGCAGGTCAATGCCTTGTGACAGCTGCTGTTCCACAGCTGCAGTTTCTTATTGATGAAAATATAAACCATTCTCAATACACAGACATCCATTTTGTTAAGCTGAAGAATAGAAAAATTACAATTTGCCCAAAAACCTTGAATGCAGATTGTTTGTTTCATACACAGGCACAATGGTTGCACTGCTGCAAGGGGAAAGGCGCAGCTGGAGATTGATTACTTTTATGGTGTTTGCTTGCTCTCGACAGGGAGATAGGACATGGGGTGTACATCTTTCAGATATTGCAGCTCTGTGGGCTGGCATGTTAGGTAAGATGGAAACCTGAACCCACAGTTCCACTCTCAGTCCTTCTTCATCGATTCTCGACCAGAGGAAAAAACACTGTAGAGCTGTGTGGCTCTCTAATTGTCTTCTTACAACATCTGTGCAGCATCAGGATAATGGACGGGGGACTCTGCAAGTTTAGACTGAAGAGAGAACTAAAGTGACTGGTGTTCTCTTCCTTCTCCCCAGATGTTTCCTGAGAGGATATGAGGGTTCTTAAACCCTGTGACACACTTTCAGCCAATCAACCACGCAAACCTTTCCTCTTTAACCTCTATTGAGGGCCTACCTCTTTTTTTCTTTGCACAGTTTTGCTGGCACACCGTCTAGCCCTTGAAGTCGTAAGTTGAACTCCTTCTTCCTGAAATAATCACAAAATTACGGTATCCTGGTTCACTCCTCTATAATAGCTGCAAGGTCAAAACCAGCTCGGATTGTACTAATGTGCTATGAAAATCAAAATGAGCAGGACCAATCATATGGACAAGTGCCCCTGTGCCAGAAATCTACTTGGAACAGATCTTCCAGTCTCTTGGTCTTCATCAGGGATTGAATATGTGCAGGCAAGTTCTTCAACACTGCATTTCTGTCTATTTGATAGAAGCCAGACCAATTATTCTGTAATTCTGCATATAGCCTACAACTAAGAACAGACGTGAAAGAACATCATGTAAATGGTGTGCAGTGTATATTATATTTACATTGTCATAAAACTGCATGTGCAAGCTTGCTTTCATATAAAGATCTATGAGTGTATTTGGTCTCATAATGTTACTGGGAAGCTGTTACAGATGATCTGGAATGTTATGTTGCTATGGAGGAAATTTAACAATAAAAAATAAAAGCAACCCTGGAACAAACTGAAAACGTGCTTTGCCTGCATTCAAGTCCCAAACACTAGCGAATATTGGAGATGACCACGCTTTCATGCAAACCTAAATTTTTCTTTACCTGTATGAAAATCATAACTTGCTTTGTGTATGTGCTGTACTGATCAAGAGTAATGAATACAGACTATAAAACAGACCACCTGCTTAAGGAAGGAAAGGGGAATATTACCATCTAATAATTTATCTTTTAGAGATGACTAACAAAAGATAGTTGGCTTTATTGTTGCATAAACACAAGAAGATTACTCTCTGTTATAAGAGAAATAATAGGATAAGGCAAACAGAAACTCCTGTTTTCCTCCACTACCTGTTGCTTGTAGTTGCCATGGATTTAATAGACTCTTTACAATGCAAAGGGCAAGGTAGATGAAAATTTTGGGAAGTTTCATGGATATACAGTAGCTGCTTTTGAAATCTTTATTTATTTTTATTTTTTAATTATTTTTAGTTCCAGGAACTTAAAGCTATGTCAGTAAAGATTCTGAGTATAGACAAAAAGCAGAGGTCAGCATGTGGTAGTTTTTCCATATAGAGTTCTCTGACCAATCACCAGGAAAAGAAAATGAAAAAATAGAAAGCCCAGTACCTCATAATGAATGTATCACTATATACAAATTAGTTAAATTAAATTTTCATTTAACTTAACTGTGTGAGACAGCTGCAACTATAAGGTAAAGATAAGGTCAATCCCTCTAGGCATCCTCTAAGCAAACGTTTGCGGTGGCTCAGAATTTTTAATTTTGTAAATTTGGACTGCCTCCAAAGCAAAGGAATTTTCTGTATTTGTCACATGATTGTACACAATTATCCACAAAAAATAGAATCTTTTTCATAGACCAATAAATATCCTACCTTTTCATGCCTCAACTCAAGTCACATTGAGATGATTATAGAGTGCTCTAAAAATGAGCCAAAATTGGATGCTCAAACTGTACACATGCATGGCACAGGAACATCAGCATTATAAAATAGTGTGTGTTTGCAATTAGAATTCTTCTTGTTAGTGGAAGTAGCATCGCTGTTCTGCTCTGCTGAGCAGATAAGAGGATTTACCACTAATCCACCAATCCCTACCCTACTGCCCTATCCACTCACTTGTTGCTATAAAGTACTTTCACCTGAGCCTGCTGGGATAATGCACTGGCCAAGGAGCAAAAGAAATATGTTCTGCATGATGCATGTTCAGTTTTTCCATACACCTCACTGACGTACCATCCTTTCTGTTGAAAGTTACCCTTAGATTTCCCTCAGACACCTGTATCTGGCTGGAAAATATCTGGCTCAGAAGCTAAGCAATATGCATGTAATACCTAGTGTAAGGCTGAATGCCAGGGGGAAAAAGTGAACTAGATCATTCTGACAGCATGATAAATGCATTAAGCAGCATATCTTGAAACTCTTCATAGTGCTATATAGGTTCTACTGAAGAAGGTAAAAATATGAAGGGTTTTCTCTCCTTCATCTTTTGATTAAAAATTTATTCAAAACACTGCATGCACCACATTTTGGGAAGCTTCTAGCTCTCCTCAAAACTTACAATATCAGTATCTTAAGGTAATTTTAAGGAACAAAAAGGAGCTGTGCTAATCATCAGAGCTGTGTTTTATTCAAAACCAGCAGGTATTAATCAGTTGGATTTGCTTAACAGGTGAATTCCATTAACATAGCATGTGGGAACAATTTCATTTACTGATATTTTCTGCATCAGGAATTTAGCTATAAAGGCCATTTTAGGTTTTTTATTATTTATATATAGCATGCAGGCAACCTATGTGTTGCTGCTGCAGCCCATATTATCAGAGTGCACTTTCTAATGTGTTCTGGTTTTCTTTCTTCTAAAACTCCTGCTTTTTAATGTTTATAAGGAAATAACTGCATCAAGAGCTTATTTTAAAAAGTTAGTGTTATGTCTTTCTAGTGTGACTGGTTCTATAAACAATTAAAATACAGCGTATTAGAAAAGGAACATTTGGTTTATTTGTTTTTAATGCAGAGGAGTCTGGTACAGCCTGAGGACTGAACTTGGAGCTATTCTAATAAGGTGAGTCAAGGAAATATCAATAAATGGCTACAGTAAATTTAAAGGTCTGCTAATCTAATTATATGTTTCTTTGTACAGTTTGAATTCATTGCATAAGATAAAATGTAGTTGGGAAGAGAACTGAGAATGCATTCCCCTTTTAGCTCTTTTGAAACCTGAACAGTTTCATTTGTTGGATCATCTTATAATATACATTTCATTTAACATGCATTTACAAAAAGAAATAGTCATATGGTTTTATACTCTTTAGAAAAACTATAAGTGCTATCTTCTCATTCTTTAAAAATGTGGAAGTACTGAATGGTACCACACATACATATTGGGAAGATGAACAAAACCACAGAACTATAAAATGCTTTAGTGGATTTAGGAGTAGAGATTAAAGCATAAGAAATGTTCTGCTTGAAGAATTAAATCAAGGGCAAATAAGGCAGGCTAAATGTGCATCTTGTTTTCATAAATCCATATTGAAGGGAGAAAGAATTACAAGAAGCCGGAAATGAAAAGTGGAACTTTAAAACCAGATATTTCAGCAGAGCCAACTGCTTCCTACTTGTTCAAATTTGTAGCATTCTTAGATGTAGGTGTTGATGAATGTTGTCTATTCAGACTAGAAGTTTTTGAGAATTTAAACTGGATTAAGCTGATTAGTATACAGTGTAAGATAATGTTATTTTGGAATAATAAAAATAAAATTTGTGGTAAATGAGAAGTTTATGTGGTGAATATGGTTTGTTTCATCTATCAGGGTCAACCTGTGTGACCATATTTGCTGTACGCAATTAAGAAGATATCTACTTAAATTAAACATCACTAGTGGAGTAAGTGAAATCAGCTGAAATTTGGTTATACAAACTTTAAACTGGAAATGAAAATGAGTAATTTTCTTGTATGCATAGTTGTTATTTGAGACAGTATTCAGAGCTATGAAAGGTCTTTATCTTTTGTTCACCTTCTTATTCTACTATTAAACAAAAGGTCTTACAAGTGAGTGGGACCTCCAGTTCTGTCAAGTTGTAATAGCAACACATGTGAATACAGATGACTATATAAATATTTGACTATATAAATATTTGACAACTTGAAAGAGTTGATTATCTTTTCAATGGAAGTAACCAGCATTTTTAGGTCCTGATAGCATCTATGTCTGTGTTAACTCTACCCTACACAAAACCAGCCCAATTTCTTCTGCAAAATTTTTTACATATATCTCTGGTTTATACCATATTTTTATGTACATTTAGCATATCCTTCAGAATTATATATGCAATGTTTAAATATACATAGTTTTATGCACTATATATGGCATGTAATGTGAATACTTTAGATACCACATAGATGTAATGTGTATACAATATATATATTACAATACATGTATTATGCGTGTATCTATATAATATACACACATTTAAATATCTGGATATAAGCATGTATTTTAGAGTACATTGATATTACCTAGATCTGGGTGCATTAAATAAGGTTGTCTCATCCAATTATAATAACCTGTGAGCAGTAGTGTCAGCCTTAGCACTCACAAATTTAATTTGGAGTCGATAGTGTTTTAGAAATATAACTGTAAATAAATGATCAGCTGGACAACAACATTAGTAATTTTTAAAACCTGATTTAATTTTGGTCTCACCTGCACTTATGGTTTCTGAAGACTCTCTGTGTCCAAGTCTTTTGACTAGCTGTATGGGAATAATTTTGAAGTATCTGACAGGATTTGCCAATATGAGAATGCCCTCTCATTTTCTTACCTGGTAATTACTTGTTTAAATGCAAAGTAACAGATTGCTGTTTCTGTTGCACTGCAAGTTTTGAATTTCTGGGCAAAACCTTGCTTTACTAAATGCAGTGCAAGATGCTCTCAGTGGAAATGTTATTTAACTTTCTTTTTTTTTTTTTTTTTTTTTTTTTTTTTTTTTTAGTTACCAGAGATGTAAATTAAATACCAAAGGATTAAATCAGAAATAATGTGAAGAAGGGCAGGATCTTGTATGCATTGTTACACATTATGTGCCTAATACTGTGCTATAAAGCTTTCTGTCACAGTGACCTTCACACTCTGTCATACGAAAGGAATTATTCCACATAAGGCAATGACATTTCTTTCTGAGTTTCCTCCAGAATGTCACATTCAGAACACTTTTCCAAACTTCTTGATTCTGAGTCATATCATTGTTAAATATGTTTGCACAAATCTTTGAAGTTACCACATCAGTATCTAAAGCTCCCTTTCAGTTGTGTTGACAGTACTGGTATTCTTGTGATCACTTAGGGTCTGTAACATTAATTGCTTATAAAACACTTTTCCTCAAACATCTTATGTGAGATGGTCTCCCTTGCATTAAATGTTGCCGGGGACAGCTTCACCAAAAATGGTTCTGTTTTTTCTTTTTCCTGCAAACTGGATAATTTAAGGAAATTATTTCAATTTTCCAGGCACTGTGAAGCTGCAAGAGGTTTACATTTTGGGCCTAGGATTTGAAAAAAAAAAACAGAATCCATCTCCTGGTCTTACTGTTTAAAATATGAGTTCTAAGACTGAAAGAAATGACGTATTTTATGTGCTGAGTAGAGTTTGAGAAGAAAAATTGCAAAACTCCAACCAATGTTAAATACATTCTGTACCTGCATGTTATGCTGGGAAAAGCCTTCTGTACATCATCATTTGTTTTCTGCAGTTCACAGCCTGTTAGCCTAGTTGGGCATGTGGAAATTTTGTATTCTTACAGCTGTGCAGAGAAAATAATTGCTTAGCCTATCATAGAGTCCTTTGAAATACAAACCCTTCACACAAGTTTTAGCCTAATCTCTTATGCCTACGTCCTTAAAGATATTTTGGCAGCAAACACTGAAATAGAAAAATTCTTAAATTCCTTTCTTTTAGAAGGTAGTAAAAGACCTGTGCCTTCTCTGCCTTTGGACCCACCTACAAAATGAACACCATTGTGTTACATCATCTCACAAAAGCAGTCAATTGGGAGAGAATTTTTTTTTTTGAGCATGATTTAGCAAGGTAGAGAGTAAAAAGATCTAAGGCTTGCAAACTGAAGAAAGAGAAAAATCAGTAAAGTCACTACTAACTGAGCACTAACCTTTTGATGTACAGGACTGCTGTGGTCATGGAATTAAGTTTGCCTGCTAATACTTATGCAGAAGGGAAAGAGAGCAAGATAATACTCTTTTAAGATAGTTAATATAAAAACTTTGGGTTCTCTGAAGTATGACTGCATGGAAGAATATATATATATGCAGCATAACTACAGATATGAATAAATATGTGCACTTGGATCAAGCTACTTTTGTACTTCTACGTGTCACTGGTTGTTTGACATAATTATATGTGGAACAAGAGGAATATTATCTAGACAGCTAAAATTACTACAGTTGAAAATTTACCTGCAGCTGACAAATGTAGCTTCAAAAATAGTGTATTTGAATTCTCGAGAAATGAAATGGATAAGTTTTGTGTGAAGTCATAGAATCTATCATATTTTTTAAAAAAAATCTTAGTTACTGTAATATTTTTGAATATGCAGAAATATTTATTCTTTGTTAAGTAGTAGCAAAGATAAACATTTGGACCAAGGCAAAGTTATGATGAGTGCTTTTAAAGATCTTTAATAAAGCGACTCTGCTTTTCAATCAGCTAAGGATAAAATGTATTAAGTGAAAACACCCTTGGAAATAAAATGAATTAGACTTTGGTTTGAATTGCAATTCATATTCTTTTGACCCAATATGAATTATGGAACTTTCTAATTTCTTTTAATTATATTCTTTAATTAAGTCTTACTTGTATGCATAATGAATATCATGATCAAAATATATATTGACTTAACTAGGTAAGAAACATTTATAGACATTAATTGGTTTGGTTTTGTGTTCCATTTTTGGTAATGTGTTGCCAAACCCCCCAAAAATGAATATATCAAAGGACCAGATGTGATAGGGCCCTGAGCAACCTGTTCTAGTGAAAGGTGTCCCTGCCCAAGACTGGGATGTTGGAAGTAGATGATCTTTAAGGTCACTCCAATCCAAACAATTCTATGAGTCTATGATTCTATTTACAGGAGTTTCTCCCCATTTAGCTGTAAGAAGTAATTATCCACAACTTCATATAAGGTCATGGAGTACTAACGCACATTCAACTCTCTTTTGATAAAGGCAAAATAATCTAGGTCTTTTACCTGTGGCTATGGATGTCCTTTAAAACACGACTCTGTTATAAAATTAAAACACCTCACCTTACAACGCAGTTCACTATAAAGAACTGTATCTTCTGCAAAATTTATTATAAAACAAACTCCTTGAGGATTTTTATTGGATTTAAAAAACTTAGTGCAAGGACTTCAGTCTCTTCTCCATCTGTTCTCGAGACCTAAGACTTAGGCTAACTCCCATCTAATCCCATTTTCATGGAGCTTCATATTCTCAATTATTTTGTTCTTTGATATCAAAAAGGTAAATGTTGACTTATTAAACTTTATTGCTATTCATGTCTGAATTTTAAGTTTGAGTTCCAGAAATAGAAACTATTAAAATTATAATAAAAGAACATAATTGGTGATATATTACCATCATGGATTCTTAATTGCATAACCCTGACTCCAGGCTTGCCTCTTCTTCAGGCAGCTGTGGTACCAAAAATGTCTTTGACAGTGCAGAAGGTGACAGACGGATAGAGACCGTGAAATGTCTAATATTTTTTTTGACAGTGGGATCCAAGAATTTCCAGAGCTTAGAGGGAGTTCTGGGGGTTTTTTTTGCTGCTTTTGCTTTAAGAAAATGGGAATTTATTCGGCCAGTGTAATTTTTATCAGCATATACCCTATAACCACCAATATTTTAATGAAATAAATTATATTGTTTAGGTGGGAAATAATATGTGAAAACAAATCTCCTCCATCTGCCCTCTCTGCCTGAGTGAAGCCTTCTTCTGAGTTTGCTCACACTCTTAAATTTATCCAACTTGGTAACCTCCTGGTAATATGACATTATTTTTGGCAATATTACTTTTAGGAAAACATTAAGTGCTGGTGCCATGAGCAGACAGCTTCAAGGTAGCCCTAACATTGATTGAGACTATGAGAAGTGGTACATTTGCAGCTGAGGCCTCTCCTAATGACCACATGGATTTAATGGGGCTCAGCAAGGAACAAGCTTGTCCTGTTTGGAAGCTATATCAAGTCACTGTAAATGCAACCAGAGATGGTTTAAACCAGTCCTGCCAATACCATCAGCTACCTCTAATGACCCAAGTTGAATCTAATCTCATAAAACTTAAATTTTTTTGTCCTTTCATTGATTCTATAAAGACTTTAGAAATTAATCATCCAATTCTGTCTTTAGTCAGCTTCTAATATAGAATTGGTAATTGAGGGCGTAATGACTAATTTTATCTTTCCTTAAGAAAACTTAATTCTCCAGTGCTTGCAACAAGGAAGGAATAGTTCTGCTACAGTCATCTTTTGTTTAAATCTTTTAATACTGCTTCCAGAGGCAATTCAGACAGTCCAACATTACTGCTGCAAATCCCCCATTTCTTTTTGAATTTCCCCCACAAACTTCTCAGAAAAATTAGCATACTAGTAAATTACATTCTTAGCAAAACAGGATTTATGTTAACTTCACTTTCATCATTCTTCTCTATAGACTTATGACAGTCAGGAGAATTTCCTGTCTTTTCTACACTCTGACAGATACAGAAACAAAATTAAGTAAACATTTATATAACTAAAATATGTGACTTCCTAAGCCAGAGGATTCTGAATTTTACCTTTATAGTATATTTTCTTGAACACATTGATATATATTAAAAATAATAATCTTATTTGCTCATATGTAAATGTCTAAAAGTTGATCAAATCCTATTTAGCATAAGATTGAAAAGACATGGGATTATTTCTGTATAAAATATTCTCTTCTGGCTTTTTGGAGTCTGACTGTTAATACATGTCAGGGTAGCTTTGGCAGAAACCGATAAAACTTGTCTTGCTATGAAATTATTAAAAAACAGAACAAAAAAAAAGTACACTGGAGACAAGGAAACACAAATAAAACATTCTGCTTCTAGATACTAATAAAATGTGCCTTGACATTTGCAAAAAGCATGCAGAAATAGCTTAGCTTTTCCCTTATTTTAAACAGCAGGTGCTGCAGAGAGAAGAGCTCTTACCCGCAAAAGCCAGGTTTTATTAGAACAGAAACAGGCACGAGTAATACTTTGAAGAAGCTCACTTTTAAAGTACCTATAGAAAGATAACTCAAGGTGAAACAGAACAGGAATAAAAGATTTTGTAAATAAATCTTTCCAACCATGTTCTTTTGTGTATGATTAGTGTGAGGGTGGTGAGGCACTGGAACAGGTTGCCCAGAGAAGGTGTGGATGCCCCATCCCTGGCAGGGTGCAAGGCCAGGTTGGATGGGGCTTTGAACAGCCGGGTCTAGTGGGAGGTGTCTCTGTTCATGGTGGGAGGGCTGGAACTAGAGGGTCTTTAAGGTCCCTTCCAACACAAGCCATTCTATGTTTCTTTTCACGAGTTTATTCCCAGTTTTACTGACTTCTGAATGGCAACAAATTTCATTTTCTTCCATTCCAAAGAACTTTTTCTCTCTGTCTGCTTCTTTGCTGTACACAGGAAGACTTTTTCCCAATGGAGCAAGTGACCACAAGAGGAAGAAGGAAGTTCTCCTCTGTTGCTTTATGGAGAGTGCTCCTTGACATGTTGTATGGAAAACTGGTTGCCACTTATCCAATCCAACATGAACCTAAATAAAATAGTAAAACTGTTACTGTTTACCTCAAGGTTAAACTGAAAACCTTGATATGTTTTTTTACATAATCACAGAAATATTTTCCCTGGAAAAAAAAATCCTCATGATTTCTGCTTCTCAAATTTACATCTATTTGCAAGGAATTTTAAAAATACCTGCAAAGATAAAGATCAAATCACTAGAAATGTAGTACTTATAACTAACTTTGAAGCTCTAGAGAAATTCAAATTTAAATTTTCACTTTCCAGCCATTTGCTGCACTATCTTCAGTACAACCAAGTCTTGCAGAGGAACATCTATGTTAGCGTAATTTATATCAAATGCTATTAGGTGATTGTTGGTTTGGAAGATTTTTTTTTGTTGGGTTTTGCTGCCTTTTTTTTTGGTTTTTGTTTCCTTTTTTTAAAAAAGGCTGACTATTAACACATTAAGCAAATTATTTTTTTTATTGTAATATGAGATTGCTGGTATGATTAGTTTATGTCTACCTCCGCTTCTATTTCTGCTAGAATTTGACTATTCTCAATGACTCTTTGGAGTGTTACCGAACTAGATGTTGATACAAGTTTGAGTGACTTAATATATCTAGTGTTGTAAAATAGCTTGACAGTCTTTATGTTTTTCTTCCATAAAACCTTGCAGGAAAAAACAAGGACACCTGGAAACATCCTTGAAGAGAGGAATCTTTTTCTACAAAGTCTGAAATTTAGATTTAATTTTGGAAAGGGATATAGCTAACTAAATGGAAAAACCTTAGCTGTCATTGATCCTGCCATAAACCTAAAAACACAGGAATTTTTTCTCAAGATCATTGAAAATCCAACCACCTTAACCACTTACAGTACCCTTTTATCTAATAATTTCTCCCTTCAGGTGACACACAGAAAAGACAGTTATAAATCATAGCTACAGATTTCAGAGTCTCAAAATTATACTCTCCTTAGAGTTCTCTTTATTGCTTATCTAATCAAGCATGATGAATCTCCAAGACATGACTTTAAACACAGCTTTCGTTTCAGATATTCTGAAAACAAATGATATTGAAAATAATTAGGTGTTTGGAAGCTACTGGCAAAGTAATCATGCCCTGTTGTAAAATAAAATAAGGCACATAGATCATACTACACTGGAGTGTTTGGAAAAGAAGCTTGCTCCCTATTTTAGTAAAAATGTGGTAAAGGACATTTTTCAGTCTGTAAGTTTTTTGTGAGAAAACCCAAGCAATACCTCATTTACAATCTCTTTCCATTACAAGTTCTTGGACTTCCTCTTTACCAGCAGCCTGTAGCAGGCCAATTAAAAGAATCCTTTAAAACATATTACATATTAATAGGAAATAAAGTATTTATTTTTATATTAATAAAAAATTATTATTTTTTAAAAACTGGAGGGGCTTTTGACAACTTTCACATAAAATTTGTAACTTTAACTTCTTTGTGTATTGCGTATTTTCATATCACATACTCTGAAACACTGACAACCTCAACTCATTTATCTGTACGCTTGCTTATTAGATAAAATATGATACGCAGGGGTTTTAAATTGGTTATGTATTCTATAGGAGATTATCTCTTTGAAATAACTACTGCTTCTAAAGTAAACTTTTAAACACAGAACTGGCTAGATTTCCTTCATTGAGGTTACTTAAAACTAATGTAGTTCTGCAATGGTTATACCTCACAGAGAGAAACACTTCTCTTGATTAGTACAAAATCCGCCATTGAAATCCTACTGATTCCCTTTTTTGTGTGTTAAAATGTGTTGGACTAAAGAACCTAAGAATTGTTCTTTCAACAAAGGTTCCCTTTCAACTTGGATTTTCATTTCCCATTGTTCATGTTGATCAATTATTATGAGAATGAATAGGTGAACTTAAAAGCCTGTGCTAAAACTGCTCCCCTCCTTCGTCTACCCATAGAGGAAAAAGCAGGAGTAAGGGAAGGGAATTATTATGACCATCAAGTTAGCAGCTTCTAGTCTGGCCATTCCTGATTGTAATCAAGCTCTTTTTGCTGACAGAAAAAAAAAAACAAAAAAAAAAACCAAAAAAAACCCCACACCACAAAACTGTGTACTTTCCAAGAAACTGTGATTTTATGATTTTTTTTTTTTTTTACATATAATCTATTTATATGGAAGAAAACTTTCCAGTTTTCCATTAGTAATGTTACATACTTTAGCCCTTTACTAAACTGTGAGTCACTGTCCAAATCTAATAGATTATTTAGGGATTCCACAGAGAACACCTAGGCAAATTAGTTTTGTTACATCAGAAAGGCTCTTCTCAAGAAATAGGGTTAAATGGGATGTAGGAAGAGATTAATGAGGGCATGAGTTCATATTCTTTGACAAAGCTTGCTCACCATTTAATCGTTTGACAAGCACAGTTTCACTGTCCAGACAGTAGCTTTTCTAGCCCCCTCAGCTTAGCTTTCCCCTGTAAAGGCAAAGCATTTTTACATAGCATCCCTCACTTTCTTCAGCCATTGAACTGATAACATTTAATATTAAAGTTGTCAGCTTTCAGGGTCAGCCAACTCTGTGGCTTTTGTAAAACGTTGCTCAAGAACAGATGATAGCAACTCATACTGTATTTGTAGACTTTAAAAACGTTTTTAAATATGATACCTGATAGTCATTAATTTGGGATACTCTGCAGCCTTGTCTTTAAATTTCAGGATCTGTCAGTCATGTATAGAAATAAACATTAACTCTTCCTCACTAATGGAAGGAAAGTGTAGGTGAAAGAGGAAGAAAAATACCATATGAGCATGAAAATAAATAACTTACAGTTTCAAAAGTTTTTACCTTTGAGCAAGTCCTTCCCAACTCAACACAAACTAGAAGCTTAGACTATGAGGCAAAGTAGTCAATACAGCCCTTTGCTTGGACACAGAGATCGAAGTCATGAAAATAAACACACAATTATCCCAATCAATCACTGTAAATAATAAATCCTTGAGCAACAAATTGTATCTGTTCATTAAGTATGTGATATTCTTCAAGTTTGGTTTCTTTAGTGACAAAGACTTCTTAGACTGTGACTGGAAAAAGTGGCAGGTTAAAACCCTGATTGTCATGTACAAAATGTAAGCCAATGCAATGTCAGTGTAAAATAGCACACGATAGAACTTCTAGAGTTCAAATTCAAAAAGTAAAACATATGCATTCATAATTTTAAATTAAATTCCTTTCACCCTATCTTTCCTAATGCCAGGAGTGATTAGGTTGTGTGCCGAGTACCTCAGATACCAGAGAACGTTTGATTACCTGTGAGTTAAATGAAGTGTGCTTTTAATGAAATTGACATTGCTAGGAGCATTTAGTTTCAACCTGTTTGTTCATAGGAGACATCAGAGTATCCCACACTTTTGAGATGTTATTATTGTTAATTATATATTATATTGTGATATATAAATTGTTATATGCTATGTCTGGTATTATTGCATCTCTTGCTTCATTTTTATGCACTGGATCTGTATTTAGTAACCCTAAGCCCATGGTACAGTGTACATCTTTACACCAGCATGAATCCCACACATTCAGTTTTCGTTTTGTCACTTATTTTTTTCCCGAAATAAAGGTGATGCTTGATGCAATATGCCTTTTCTCCATGACCCAAGGTTTTGCCACTTGCCTTCTCCTTTGAAAGAGGACTGTCTCCTGCAGTCTAGTTAGAAGAGCAAACAGTGCAAGACACTTTTCTCAGTTTTTTGGGGAAAAGGGGAGGCCGTATTCCCTATAATGAAAGAAAGCAACAGACAACCCCACAAGAACTTCCTTGACATGAATGATTTAGAATTGCTTGTTTGGCAGGAGCTCTTTATTGCTCGATTTCTTCTCAGATCCCCATTCATCTTCTAATATTGCTATAAATGCAGCTACTGTAACTGTTACTCGACCATCTTGGGTAAGATTCTACATGTATACACATGAACAGTTTTTTGTCTCTTAGAGGTTTTTGGTTTATAGTGTTTATTCTTTTGGCCATTAATCAATTAAAATGTACTTATTACTTATTGTTCAAATAGTAATAAGTAATAGCCTTTTATAATTTTTTTCTACACACAATCCATTTATATAAAAGAAAACTTTCTAATTTTTTTGTTATTAATGTTACATACCTTAGTCCTTATAGCATGTAGAGCTGCCATATAATATACTTCTTTTTGTTCCGAATTATCAAGGTTCCTTGGGTGCAGATTAGCAGTATTTTGGTAAACTGCGTTCTCTTTTACTTTGTGTGTACATTTTGTACAGTAAGTGAAACAGTGCTAAATTTTTTGCTTGGACTTGATATTAATGAAGGAATGCATATTCAGTTTGACCAAAACCATTAGAAAAACACACAAGGAAAAAATTGGCTGAAAATATCAAAACTCAAAATATTTGGAAGTTTTTACTTCTCAGGAAAACAAACAATGTTTTGGAACTAGGTTTTATTCTGTTAACAATAAAAATCTGTTAATACCTCAGTCTTACTTATTAAACTGTCTTGCTTTCCCTTTTTTGTGGTTTCATCTTTCCCCCCTGTAAATGTCTTTGGAGCTACCACACTTATGATTCAGAGAATAAACTACAGAGCTAGCAAAGTTTATCCTCTACCTGCTTTTAAAGTCTCTCTACTAAAAAAATGTAGACATAAGATCAAGGGTATCTATTCTATCTTTGATGCATGAGCATAAATCCTGTAAAGTTTATAGGAATTATGTGCATACTAAGTGAAAAATACCCCTGTGGGGTAATAAAAGGGATTCTGGTAAGCTCAATGGAGAGAGAAATGTCCGTGCCATACATTTAAAGAGTTCTGAATTGTCTGGAAAAAAATACATCCCACTTCTTATAGAATATTGTGCATTTCTACATTATCAACCCCCATGATTTTCTCCTTTAGGAAGGATTTCCTCATGGCTTTTCTTTGCAACTTCTCCAAGGGAGGTAATCTGTATTTTGACTTTACGTCCAGATTTCTACGGTACATAAAATGAGGTCATGAATCGTCCAGTGCCATCAATTTAATGTTTATTCTACTTCTGTGGGAGACTGTCACTTTTCCATCTACAGTAAGTCACTTACCAGTATACCAGCAGTAATAAAAATAAGAGGGAATTACTTTATCTTTTTGTTCTGTTCTTATCATATGCTTTCTTTTGCCCTCATGTTGCTTTCTGAAGGCAAAATATTTCACAGAAATGATCAGCTTCACCATTTGTCAGAGATGAAGATTTCATTAAAGATAACTCAAACTAAAACTTGGAGATGACTCCTAATAAATAGAAATGCAGGTATCTTCTGGGTCATATGTTGGCTTTCCACAGAAATATATAATTGATTTCTTTTAGTTCAGGGCTTTGCCCTTTTTCAATTTTCTACTGAAAAATAGCTTATAGTATTATATGTGACACTGCTTTTCAAGAAAATTATTTTCTTTTGGCATTCTAGCCTCATTCTACATTATTATTGTCTCTTTTTGGCATTTATTTTGCATAATTCAACAGTACAGACTGCAGTGAGTAAACTATATTTCAAGAAAAGAGAGCATCCAAATCCCTCTGCTCAGGGATGTTTTACAAGAATTAGACTGCAGGCTGTGTTCTATAAGTTAATATCAGGGAATGCAGAGCAATGAGTAATGATCATGAAGTACGTCTAGACTTCCCTGCTCTGAGTCAGAGCCTCATGCAGTCAGTCTTGTCCACACTGGACAACTGGACAGTTTATGTGACAGAACTTCTACGCATGTGTGGCTTTCCCAAGGTTCTCAGGCTGAAACCTCCACATAGCCATCATCTGTTTGGTCCAACAAAGTCACAGGAGATGTTTTGTAGGTAGGATAACTACCCTGCTGATGCTGCCCATGAGGGGTATTTGTAATACTTCAATATGTGCCAAGACCTTTTTCCCTTCACACAAATTGGGTAACTTTTTGTGGTACACCTACTACTGAAGAGGTAATAAGAAAGGATATCTAACAGCAATTGGAGTTTCTTATGCTAGTGACCATATTTGGAAGAGGATAAGTAGGTACCAAACTGGAAGAGAACCAGAGAGAACACAGAAATTCAGTAATGCTCTCCTGAATTTCTATCTGTCCTAAGCTAACCTTTCCATAGTATTTGCTTAGGCTAACAAGAACAAACCATACAGATTTGAAAGATCATTCCTCGAGGATGTAGTCAAGGTAAGACTCAATCCTCCTGTGTCAGGCAGCCGAGGACACAGCAGAATTGCACCAAGCTCCATCAAGGGTAGACTGCTCCAGAGATCAAGGTCAGCCAGCAGCTGGGGATGACAATGAAGCAGCCAAGGACGGAGACATGACTGCCAAACTCCGTCCCCACAGTCCCCTGACCTGCTCATGGTGAGCAGAGCAGGTCTGGTGTCAGCAGGAGTTGAGAGCACCACACAGGTCTGCAGCAGAGATGCCAGCACTGCTGTGGCACAGCTTGGCCAGGACAAGGGAAAAGTAGCCCAGCTAAAGAGAACTGCAGAGCAGGGCAGACCTCGCTTCTCATGGCTCATTCTGCACAGCTCTCTGACCTGAGGTCACACAGCTGCACCAAAATCTAGGCTTAAGCCCAGGCAGCCAAACCCCTGAGGCTCTGAAGGAAGAAGATATTACACTCATGGCTTAAAGACATTGGGATTTCAAAAGTTACAACAGGATTTCATTTCAGTCATGTTGGTAGATATTGAAAACAGAACTAAAACAAATGTATCATGTCCTTCAGTTTTTATATAAGTGTATAACCCCAAGCAACCTGAAAGTGCTGGCAATTTGAGATAGTTTGTAGTGCTTATTACCAAGAGATGGCAATTGATGGCATGAGAGGGAAGATGTGCAGCTCTATTTTGTAAATAATACAGGGAGAACATTTCTGTGAAGTTATCTCTGCAACTCAAGCCTGAAAATTCTTACACAAGTTTACAAGTTACTAATTATAGAACTTATTAATCTGCTATGAGGATATTTACTTTGTCAATTTGTATTATTAGGAGACAAAGATAGATTGGTTTTGCATATTTTTCATGCTTCAAATTAATAGGTACAAAGCAACCAGGATACTTGTTAAAGCTGCTGAAAACTTTGTGATCAAACTCAGGTTCAAACTGGGATATTTGGCACAGTTTATATGAAATACAAATTTAGATAGGATTCACTGGCTCAAGGAAATAGGATGATCTCTTCAGGGCTGCATACCATTTTAATGTGTGACACTTTTTTTCAGCTCAGAGAAAGATGAGAATTTGTATGTATTCTCTTTGCAAATCAAAAGCCATATTTTTTGAAAAAAAAAAAGGNAAAAAAAAAATGGGGGGGGGGGGTGGAACTTTGCCAGAGCTATTCTAAAGGACTGTTGAAATTCAAGTAATCTGCATACCTGTATAAAAGGAACAGCTGATATCACTGAATGTGTTTTTCAACTCATCTGCTTCAATGGATGAAACTGATTCCAGCCAGCTTCAGTCATGGACTTAGCTATGCACCACATGCAAATTCCCAAACAGAGGATTCAAGAACATTCATACAATATGAACCTGTTTTTCACAGTCCAGGGCATTTATTACTGAATAACAGATGTTAAATGGAAATTTAGGCACTGAGGGCCAGGGCTGGATTATCAGCTCCCGAAACTGGCCTGTGCAACCATGTTCCTGCCAAGTCAGTGAATGTATGATATGCATTTGGCTTGTGTTCAGGTCTTACTGTGTGAAAGCCTACAATCTGTGTCAATCAAAAGACTGATAGATTGCAAAATGGAGTGCAATTTTAATCTGATGAGAAGTTGGAGATGAATTTTGATGTCTGAAGTATACACTTACTGTTTTAAGGCAATCTGACACTGAACATGAGAGGATTACAAAGAAAAATAGGAATGCATTCAGGTATACTAAGGTAATTGATGAGTCTATACTTATATTATATTCTTTATAAGCAATAATGAAATGTGATAAATGCAAAAGTGTATTCATACTCAGATGAGAAGGGAAGACTGTCACAAAAAATACAGCCACCACTACTATGCTTCCCATCATTATATTTTAATAGTAGGCACAGGGTCTTGCTTAGACACTGCTACGTCTGAAAATTATTTCTAAAATTTGTCACTTCAGGTGGTAAGTTCTGTTATCTGTATTCAGTGACGACTTTTATTGTACCTTTGTTTTATAGCAACAGTAGAAAGAAATTTGCCTCTGCTGACACACTTTCCTCCTACCACTTTTCTTCTTGCTGTCCCTCAGATTCCTCCTCTAGGGTTTATTGACCAGAGATCCTGATCAGGAATATGCTTTCCAGGCTGTCTTATCTACTTTCTTTACTGATCTGGAGTCATAATGTAGAACAGTAGGAATGGTAACCCAAAATCTGTATGTATTGTCACTTTATACTGAGGAAAGTTGATTTTTTTTATAGTTTCAGACAAAGGCAGTTTTAAGTACAATATTTCCATTTCTAGTTAGGCATAAAGGCTTAACTATGAATCTTTAGATCTTTTCACTCAATTTTTATACCATAAAAAGTGCTAAACAGGTGACCATGTATTGCAGCTAGTAGTTTTTTTAGGGGGGAGGTGTGGATGGAGGCAGATGGTTATGTTCCTGAAGGGTGTAGAGAAAAGAAGAAATCCATTTGGTAATTTTCTATCCCAGTTCTTTTGCAATTATTGTAATGAGAAAAAAAGTCCAAATTGCTTTACAGTATATCACAAATATTCCTCATTAAAAAGTTCAGTGTTAACTATCCAAGTAGTAATCCCACTCAGAATATTTGATAAGGCATTTAACAGCAGTTTTGGAAAGACAGTAAGTATTCTTGGCTTGGCTCTTCCTTTCTGCTCGTTCAGCAAAAAATCAGCCAAACAATTATAATTCTGTTAATTCATACATCCATATACTCAGGGGAAGAGTATATAGGCTAAAAAAATTTTAGGATGGCTCCAGCCTAACTTAACTATACTCATCTAAGCATTACTGTATTTGCATTTTTCAAATACATACTTTAGTACAGGCAAAAAATAATTAGAGTAATTGATTACACTGTGATCTGTTGCAGTGATTTTTAAAAAGCCTCATCTAAAATGTACTGATGTCCTAAAGAGGGTCTGCATTATTTTTGATTAAATGATTGCTCTTGATATATTTTAGGGCAAAATATAAAAGAATAGTTTAAGTTATCTGCAGTCCTTGTTTAGGTTAAGCAAGCTCTGATATTTCCTTTGTTTTGAGCTGGAACCCTGTTAGAGTTAGAACTCAGCTGTGAGGGTGTGAATTACAGCTGACTGATGTTATGGCCTCAGAAAGGACAATAGTTGAGATACTTTGAACCCAATCTCCTGTATGTTAAGGCTAAAATCCAGTCAATTAGTATATGATTTGCTGGCTAATTATGGAGTTTGAGTAGAGTATTTAAAACAGAGAATATAGAAAAAATTTCCTAATGAAATTTGTGAAAATACTCATAAAATCTTATTCAAGAAACCAAACCAAACTGAATAGAATTTTATCATGTTTTAAATGGTACTCCTTAGCTGTTTATAAACATGGGAAAAAACCCCAAGCAAACAAATTGATTTAAAATCTCCTTTGCTTTATAACACCGTGCTCCTTGGCTTTATACCATCATTTTCTATGTGCGTGTATTTATGAAAAGATAAACCAAATTTTTGCATTCTGTGTAGGTACTTTGTTACTAGTCTTCATATGCCAGCTGTGAAACAGTGTTTCTAATTTCAAACACTGTGTGAGTAAGTTTTGTAAAATCATTTCTCCAAATGCTCTTATGAAGGACTCACATAAAAGCCTGAGTGTTCTGTTTAAAGAAAGACTCTTTAATGTAACCTCTCCATGTAATGATCAAAAGATGTCTATCTGGGAGAAGAATAGTATCCTACAATTCTAAGAGGATGCTACTTTTGTAGCCAAGGCAAAGCATGTTCTATTCAGGCCTTGAGTGTGTTTTCTTAAAGAGATATAGTGCTATTGGATGAAAATGCCTCAGAACAGTTCCTCAGACAGCTAAATTCCAAAATGGAAAAAGAAAAGTTATGCTGCACTCAGAAGGATATGCCTTATCGATTTTATCTGCCTGAGATAAAAAGATTGTTACCAAAATAGTAAAAAAATTAAAATTAACAACACCTAAAACATACCCCAAAAGTATTTGCTCAGTGTAGAAACTATAAACTTCCATATTCTATTTAAAAGTAGAGCATAATTTTAATTTCTTGAAAGGAAATCATAGTATTTATATGTACTTTGATATTAACACTATGTTACTCTAGAAACTAATATTTAGTTTTAAACACATTATGAGTTATGTTGAGCACTTTTATTGAAGAACTATGCCCAGTATGTACTGAGGTACTTTGAAGATAGTCTAAGAAAGAGAACAATAGGAGGTATTAAATTTTTGGTGATGGCTGTGTTCTTCTTTGAAGGTTCCTCATATGAAATTTTGAAAGAAACAAAATTCCCTCTTTGGTTAGTTCAGTATATGACTCAATATTAGAAGACTATTTTTTAACATGATTTTATTGAGCCTTTTTCATTAGTTTTCATTACAGTGGGATTATTCAACTAATCTTCAGGTAATTAACCACTACTTACCTTTGTAAACTTCTGCATTGGAACTCACGACAAGGAGATGGAGATATCATCCCTTTCTAATCACAGAGTGTCAGTGGATGAGCTATTGCATGACAAATGTTAAGTGTAAAAGGTATGATGACTTGAATTTAGAGCTATCTCATCAGAAACAATAGTATAAAGACAACTTTTCAAAGAAGTGTGACCAGAGTTATTAAAAGGAGCTGATTTTTGAAAGAATTGTTTCTTTACACACAATCCTGCAACTACAGAGTAGCAAAGGCAGAAGTTTTGTATTAGTTTACATCATATCAATGGGGCTATAGAAAGCCAAATCAGGTGACAACATTTAGAAATTAAGGGCCAGATTCACTAATCTAAATATGGTTGCTATGTGCCACTCAGCTGATGATAAGTGGGTGAGATGCAGAAAAAAACTTCAAGCAAAGATCCCTGACATAAGGTAAACTAATTAGTTTGCCAGGACACTTGAAGAGGTGGGGTGGTGTAGGGTGTGTATGTGGGGGTGACATGCTGCCATGTTTCTCAACCCTTCTTTGCACTGGAAAATCTGGCAGTCAGCTGATAAGGTTCCATTAAGGATCCTGCAATGCTCTATGAGTAAAGCTACTAAATAAGAACTCTAAATGGTGCATAATAGCATTGGAAGAACTTGCTTCAGGATTTCCCACTGAGCTCTGAGCACAGGCAAATGTCATGTTGCCATTTGGTAGTTACTGTTCTTTGTGGTTTTACTGTACTGGACATTGCATTACTCTCTCAGCATGAATTCCATCTGCCCAGCTGCTAATGTTTATTCTTGACTCTTCAGTAGAATATAATGTGCCTGAAAACATCTCAGACATAGTGTATTACTCTTGAACAAGTGTATCACTACTTTTTTTTTTTTTTTTTCAGTATCACTCAAACAATGGCGTATGACCTGCTCTCTGCCCTTCCTGAAATGGACCCATATCGATTTCTTGGTGGTGTTTCTGAACAGCTAAAAGCTTTTTAGAGCTTCCCAGTATCTGAGGGAATGTATTAACTTAGATTTTTCTGTGACTTTGAATGCTTTTTCCCCCTCCTGTGAAGGAAGGAAGGAGGAATGGCAGAAGATGCATTCTGGTACTTGAGTGCTATGAGAACTAGGGATGATTCCTTGCACAGGCTTCCTTACACCACCCTGTTGGGAAAGAAGCAGACACTGGTATCAAAGCTGATGTTCTTACAGCCTCAGTTATTTCTCCCTTGTTTTTTGATTGCCTGTGCCTGCAAATCTTGAATATGATTTGATTTCATCTCACAGCTCTGAAACCCTGTGAGAGGGTTACTCTGAGTTTCAAGCATCTTTACTTGGATTTGAAAGTCATGTAGGTTTGACAAGAAGACATTTTGAAGTAATTTTGTTAAAAACCTGTTAAGCCCTGTGGATATTTAGGAAAGATTTACAATATTGGTTTAAAATAAAATTGAACCAATTCATATTGATATGACCTAGATATAGATTGAATCACAATGTCCATGCAAGGTTTTGTTGTGGTTTAACAATGCATTACTAAGCTAATATAAAAAGTGAATTTGCTTAGGTTTAATCATAGAAGAAACATTGTTTAAAGCCATATAAGCTCTGAAATTTAGGTTACGTGTCTAGATTCTCGATTGTTTTTCAGCTCACACTTTCCTCAGTCAATATATCAATATATTCCTTAAACTGTCTACTTTACAAATTAGCATGGAGTAAATACTTTACTAAGAGTTGTTAGAGATAATTACAGGTGCTAAAGAGGTGATTTACAAGGGAAGCCATAGTGTAAGAATTCTACGGAACATGATAATAATCTTAAGAAAGTTAATATTTTTCCAGATAAACTATTTCATAAAACTCTGTGGTAGGAAAATTAATTCCTTTTTGCAATTTTTCCATTACAGGGAATTACTTTAATTCTACAGAAAAATCATCAGCCAGCTGAAATTGCTTCCATTAGAGAAAAAAATTCTTAATGATTTACAGCGTCCAACACTTAGGGAAAGNAAATTGCTTCCATTAGAGAAAAAATTCTTAATCCAACACTTAGGGAAAAATTAGCAGCACTATTTATCTTATAGCACCTCCATGTCATTTACAGTTTTAACAATTGTAATATTAATTTGCTTTGTTTCTTGTTGTTATCTCTAGCTTCCATTTAAAATCAGAAACTTCATATTATATATTTTTAATTTGAACTATTCTTGTTCTAAATTACTCATCCACAAAGATTGAAACAAATAGGTGATCAAACACCCCCCAAATAAACGTATTTTTATGTTTATATATTAACATAAAAATAAAATTAAAATAAATTTACATGTTAAGAAATCCTTGTGAACATGACTCCCTACGAGTGTTTATAAAAACCAGTATAGGTTGGAATTCTTAGCCTGGAGTTCATCAATGTTGCTGGCAGAGGGGATAAAAATTATAATGTGAAACCAGTGAAGTGACAGCCTGAGTTTGTTCCCACTAACTTCATGTAGCTTCCTGACTGAGGTTGTTGGGATCTATAGCTCCCGAGAAACTCATACACAGGTTGCAGCTGGTGGGTTTCCAACATGCCTGCACTGCCTTGGAGAAAAACCAGCATAGCCTTGAAGTCAAAGCTAAAGCCTTGAGGTGAACTTCCTGCATCTGTAGCTTTCTCAATGCACATCTGGGTGCCAGATCTGTAGTGCTCAGACTTTTAAACCCCTCACTGAGTGGGAGGAAAGCCCTTGCTCTGGTAAGGCTGCCCAAGCTTTTTAGATGGTGATCACAAATCTAGAAGATGATGGCCTTTTGAGCAGTCCCTATATTAGGATGCCTCCAAGGGTGGGAACAGCTTGTTAGGAAGCTTCCTTTTGCTGCAGGAGCCTTCAATCTTGTGTTCTTCAGGGCTGTGTGATACAAAACCTGTTCTTCTAGGGTCTCATGTTACAAAACAAGTTCATTATAAGACAGATGATTTTCCCTTTCCTTAACTCCCAGCCCAACCTGAAGAAATTATTTTAATGTAAAAAATAAATAGATGACGTTACCAGAACGTAGAATTATACTTTAGGCCTGAATCAGGGATAAAATCTTACAGGCAGGCTATAATCAGAAAAGAATAGCTGCATTCCTGTGATGCAATGTTATTAAATCATTGACTTTTGAAGCATATTGGCTGTTACATCACCATTTCCTTTGCTGAGTCAGTTCTTCCTTAATTGGGGAACAGAGAAGAGCATGGGTAAGTAAATGCAGCATCTTATTTTATCTTCCAAGACATAGTGAGGCTGCAGGGAGCATGGAGTGCTGGGGGTAATCTCACACCCCTGCAGTCAGAACATGAAAGCAGGAAGGGTGTTTTTACTGCGTGGAGGCTGGGTGAGCAGGAAAAGATGATCTCACTGGGAAAATTACTGTTACTATTTCACTGTGAGGAGGTTGCCACCTCCAGACATGTATTATTGTCATAGTAGTATTAAAATAATACTTGATGCAGAGTGAATTGCTGTCATTAATGATGATTCTGAGAATGTAAAAAATTCTGAGAATGTCATAAGTTCCATATAATGATTGCAGAATGGTCAGCTGCTGTCACTGCAATGGCTGTTATCTAATCAAACCCATAATTTTTTTAATATATTAGGCCATTCTAAATCTATTAGGTTTATTGTGGTCACCTGTAATCTAGCTGACCTATAGCTTGACTCTTAATTTGACCTTGTTGTATTGTGTAGTATAAATCTACTGTGCTAATTAAGCATCTATTTGAAACAAAGTCTTTGAAACCAGAATAACTGAAAATGGACACATTTCTGCTGTTGGATATTATTTAATCTTACTTCTAGAGAAAGGAAATGTATAGGGTTCATTCTGTACATGGTGTAAATAGGAAACCAAGATGAAACCTAAGTGTCCGGAAAATCTGAAATCAAGCAATTCCTTAGTATACTGAGCAAGGTGATGCAGTTCTCATTAATTCATTCCCTTTTAGCTGACAGCTAACCTGTGGCAGCTAAATATGTCTTGTTTAATGATATCTCTCTTCTTTTCATTCCAAAATTTCATCATATTTGGTGTTGATCCAACTAATTCACCAACATTTTAATCTAGGAAGAGATGAGTTTTCTTCCTAAATCTTTCCCATAGTCTCAGCTGCATGCAGCATTAAGTAGAAACTTCCTTTCCGTATTAGTGGGTGATGTTCTGTGCATTTAAACTACTGTCTTACAGCTGTAACCATGGGCTAGTATGGGTATTTTTTTTTTAAAGACACTGCCTTTCAGCAGTAAAAGAAAATAACAGCAAGACATCTCATCTTGGTAGTTACGTGTCTCCTTATATTTTCCCTGCTGAAGGACTGCTACACATCTGAAAAAAACATCTTGAAAGGAAAATTCTCTATCCTTTTGATATTTTTTGTGTAATTCTCTCCAGTATGCCCTTTTTTCAAGGGATATCCAGGCAAGAGTTACAATGCATTTTCACAGGCTGATGTTAATTATAATTGCAACTAAACCTATTGGTTATCTAAAAGAACAGAAATCTCTTCAAATAAGAAAAAAACACACAACTGCAGCCCTGTGAGAAGGCAAAGTTTGTGCTGCAGTGGGTTTGAAATTGAAAATTATAAAGTATGTAAATAAAAGGAGTTGATGGGTATCAAAGAAACTACTGCTCTTTGTCAGTGTGAATTAAATACACATATAATAAAATGTACTTTGCACATTCTTATTGTGACTTACCACTGAGTAATCTACACTCTGCTAAATTCTGGATATTCTACATACAACACAACTTACTGATAGCAAAGTTTAGCTAAACTTTAGCTGCAATCAAAGCCATATGAGGCTTTCACATTTTGCCAGTCACTTCTTTTGACTAGGAATTTGTCATCTTTTTTTCTGGTAGCAGCCTAAATAACCACCTTTTTTTGAGTCACTCTTAGATAAAACATTAATGACATTTCACATCTTCTCTCCTTGCCTTTCTTAGTCCAAGTTGTTCAAGAAAGAGGGTAGGAACTCCCATGATAGCAGTCCTCTTTTTCTAATATGGCTCTACGGAACCAAACTCAGTAACTGCTTTGTGCTTTATACTGACGGCAAGTGAACTTGTGTCTGAATGTCACTATCTGTACTTGTTTCTGCCTGGCCAGGATCGTAAAAGATCATTTAAATTGCAAACTTGCTTGTGATCTCCCATCCCAAAGATCCTGTGTGAGTTCAATAATGTCTTTGTAAAATACTGAGAAGTTAGCAAATCACTCTTAAATTCTTATAAATCAAGGAGGTATGTCTCTACTATATGAAGACTTTCCTTGTGATTTCAGGGTGTTGGAATGGCACTTTGCTCTTTTTTTTTTTTTTAAATAGATTCACCTGACATATTTTTGTCATATAGAAGTATGTTGAATTTATGTTGTGTCTACATTTCTTTGCTATTTTTATTAAAGGATTTGTTATATTATCAACATTGCTGTCATCTTATTATACCTTATTGACTTTCTCTCACAGTCTAGAAGTTGTTCAATAAAACTTGCCACTCTTTAAAACTTATATTCTTCCAAGTATAGCATTTCATTGAACCAGAAAAAGTGAAAGGACGGCTCTATTTTTGATAGCCCAGTAAATACATTGCACAAGGAAGACTGTATAAAGTATCCAAGAAATGAAATAACATTCTCTTTTAGAAGCTGTTTTTTTAAACCACCCTTCAGTTTGCCAAAAGAAAATATCCATATCTGTTGCTGTGCAAGCAGAGAGGTGCAGAAACAATTAAAACCCTTTAAAGTGGTATTCTGTGTTACTGAATCAGCCTGAATGACACTGAGAGAAACAAGACATTAAAAGACACCATAAATATATGGTGTATATTGAATTCTTAATTGAAAAAGGAATCAATGGGATTTAGTAGCCAGAAATTTAGAAAGTAAAATTCTTATTAATCCCATTTTATTTTCTGGAGGTATTGGTCACCCTTATGCCTGTCCACAGGCATGATATCCTGGCAGCACTTCAATGCCCTTGCTGGGCAGTGGCTTATGTACAGCACACAGTTCTGATATAAATTATTGCTATGCAATTTAAGTTTACATGTATATAAACAAGCAGAAGAGGGAAGTGGCTAATTTTTTGTACTTGGGACATGTGAGACCCTTCTTCCTTCAGAAGAAGCCTGGAACTTGAAGATGTCCTTCTCAATAACTTAGTCTGACTCCCCTTGCAAGGAACTGACTTACCCATTGAAACTGAGAATTATTCTTTTCAGTACTTTACAACAAAGAAAAACTGTATGTGAAAGCTGAATGCACACACCTCTTTCCCCTCCCATCTCCCCATCAAGAAAAACATCAGTTCAACAAGAGGTGACTCAGTGTACTTAAACCAGTACTTGTTAGTACTTATCCTACATGTTAGGCTAAAAGAAATCCAGGCCTGAGAATGAGACTAGGAGCAATCTGCTCTTATTTGAAATACCCAAGACAAAATGATCATACAAACTTGTCTTTATACTCAGTGGAACAAAATGAGCACCCTAAGAGGGCTGTTATTCCTGAAAAATTTTACAAATTACTCTTCATGATACTAACCTCTTCCTTCAAGTTTCTTTTTCCCTGATTAGACCAATGTGCTTTTCACCAGCAAAAACATCCTTTCTCCTCATGTTTCCTGCCCAGGACATACTGTCATTAGACCATGGAGCACACGCTCACTTGTAGGCTCCCTTCAGGTACTGGAAGGCTGCAATTGGGTTGCCCCAAAGCCTTCTCTTCTCCAGGCTGAACAAATACAATTCTCTCAGCCTTTCTTTGTAGGAGAGGTGCTCCATCCCTCTGATCATCTTTGTGGCCTCCTCTGGACTCCATCCAGAAGGTCAATGTCCTTTCTGTCCTTCCTGTGCTGGGGACCCCAGAGCTGGATGAGGCACTGCAATGGGGTCTCATCAGAGTGGAACAGAGAGGCAGAATACCCTCCCTCACCCTGCTGGCCACACTGCTTTGGACGCAGCCCAGGGTACAATTGGCTTTGTGGGCTGTGAGCATGCATTGACAGATCATGTCTAACCTCTCATCCCCCAGCACCCCCAAGTCTTTCTCAGCAGGGCTGCTCTCAATCTGTTCATCCCCAGCCTGTATTGATATTGCTGTCCCAACCCAGGTGGAGCACCTTGTACTAGGCCTTGTCAAACGTCATGAGATTCCCATGGGCCCACTTCCCAAGCTTGTCCATGTCCCTCTGGATGGCATCCTGCCCTTCAGATGTGTCAACTATACCACTCAGCTTGGTGTTATCTACAAATTTGCTGAGGCTGCACTCGATCCCTTCATCTATGCCATTAATGAAGATATTAAATAACACTGGTTCCAATACAGACCCTTGAGGGACAATACTTGTCACATTCTTTAAAATGAATCAGAAAAAAAGTTATCTTCTTCCCTTTTTTTATAAATAGCAAAAAGATACTAGATTTTGAGGCAGACTGAAATTACTAAGTAATTTGAAGGGTCAGTAGTGACTGTTTTAGACTTCTAAAAATGTCAGTATTTAAAAATTACCTTGAATTAACTTAAGGTGGAACTGTGAAGTCAAAGATGGTCTTTTATCTCAGGTGTCAGTGAAGTCAACTGCTAAGCAATAAAGAACTCTGCCATGCCCTTCTCTTGCTCTCTTCTCCGATAAGTATTTTACCATGAATTAAATAATTTAGGCAAAATGAATGGTATAAAGAAGGATCCTGTATCTTTGTTGCTGGTAAATACAAGAGGGTAAAAATAGGTTATCACCTTTGCTTAAGGGAGTATCTAATTATTTATATACAATGTAACAAGGTGAAGAGGAGACTGAGAGCGTCCACACCAGTTCCAGAGTATCCAGTATGACTATTGCATTCACAAGAGGTGTACACCAGTGTTCACATACTCATAAGAAAGGGACAAATCAATACAGATTTTCTATCTGCAGGTTTGATCCCCCTTCAGGGAATTCACTTAAGAGCTGGACTCGATGGTCCTTGTGAGTCCCTTCCGACTCAGAATACTCTGTGATTCTGTATCAAAGGCTGAAAATCAACTCCAGTTTTGTAATACACATGTCAACTTCTATACAAGTACTAACATACATGGAACTCTCAAGTAGAAGAAATGCATTCCAATCTTGGGAAACATTTTTGATCCTGATAAAAAGCATTCGGTAAACAATTACCAAATTCACAATCCTGTGACTTCTAAAGCAATGATTTTCAACAAACCTGTGATTCAGCTTCTCTGAAATTAACCTACTTGTATTAATAAATCTTGTAAGGAATACCGTACCACTCAGAGAAAACTCAATTGCTCTTAAGTTGATTGCAAGCAGAAATAGACTTTAAATAATACAACTTTCATCCAAAATATGTGGCATATATCATAGAAAATGTACAAAATAATGATTTGTTAGCTGCAAGAAATATTATTTTAAATTATTGGTGTATATTTAAGCATTAGGATTTTAATAAGTTATTTAAGAAATTTTATTTTAGTGTCCTTATAAAGGCATATTTGGAAGTTATTTTATTACAGTAATAAAATATTATGTAAAAGCATTATGTGAAAGATAAACAGGATTTTGTCTGGTGAGCACTTGATAACATTAAAGTTTCAGTTGCTCAGGTACCTTTAGCATCAGCAAAGAATTAACATCTGTGCTAGACCACCACATCTTTGATAATGATATTTCTTGGGTAAAACTTTGAAATTCTAATGTTGCTTATAAGCAAACTATACACTATTACTCATGTGTAATAATTTTTTTTAATTGAAGTAAATGGGAATCTTTACAGGTTGCTTGCAATGAACTACAAATTTGTAAACAATTCGTTTCAGATTTATGTTTCTGGAAACTTTAAAATCATTTATGTGTGAATAAGAATAAAAGTTTTCCAAGTTCCTTTATGAAATAATACAGGATATGTATTTAAACATTAGCATCCCCTACTTCTGTTATAAAATAGGCCATGATATTTTTCTATGAAATCAAGATGCTTTTCTTTTTAAATGGGAAGTTCATTGGGATCTGTGAATGTGTGTCTCTGAAAAAATAGGAAAGGCTGGCTATTTTCAAGCAAAGGTCAGTGGCATCCCTAGTGTAATGCCAAGGAGGTCAGTCACAGAAATACTCAAAATAGTGGGGGTTCTGCCTTTGGGAGAGAGAACAACCAGTAGAGATTTCTATTTATGTCCTGTTTTCAGTGTGGTACGTATCTTAATTTTGATGAATGCTCTGGGCTTCTTCCCGGAGTTTACCAGCTCTGACTGCTGTTTCTGTGTTGTACCATCCTTGGATGAGCTAGTGACTTTCAAGGAACTGTGTCTGCTTAGAAAAAAAAGCAAAGCAACATGTTTAACTGAACTTGTGCCAAGAATTTTCATTCAAGACTCCTGAGATTTTTATTCCTCACTAAATCTCTCCCTGTGTTTTCTATTTGTTATAAAATATCAATATTTTGTATAATGAGCTTCAAAATTTGGTAAAATCCTATGGGAAATGTAGTACCTTGAGATCTATAATGAACTATTGTGGTGAATTATTAGATCATTAATTAAAAAAAAAAAAGAGAAAGGTGACATCAAATAATCTCTGTACAACCATTTCAATTGTCCATCATGGAAAAGAATCACAGGTGAGCAGCAGCCTATGAAGTGATATTAATTATTACTTGTCAAAAAATATGCTGTGATCATTCACAAATCAGTAGGTCCAGATATCCTGTTTGAAAATACATGAGCAATTTCATTCGTAAATTGATGATGTTAGTGTTGCCTTTTGCAATTTTAGTGAAGCTAATGTAAGTATAATAACTATATCAGAATGTGTTAACTGCTTCAATAATTTCATCATTAGGAGATGAGGACATATACATGATGTGGTAGATATAAGAGATCATATTAGGTATAACAAACCATGTTATGGCTGAGAATTAATTCATTCAATGTTGTATGCTATTAAAATGAAGAATTAAAACAAGGGCACTATTTCTAGCTGTCTCCTACATCAGTAAGTTTTAAAGGCTCATCTTAAAAATTCTTCTTTCCATTGTTCATAATTCTGACAATGAAACCAGAAGTCACATGATAACAAATTTTGCTTTTTTTTTTTTAACACCGAGCAGAGTATTCCTTTAAAGGTTAAAGATGGATGAGAGCCTACAAACTGCATTTCTTCCATTCTTTGGCTCCATAATTCTAAAATGAACACCATAACCAAATACCTCCCTTTTTGTATCCCATAAATGTATAAAATAATAATAAAATTAAAATTTATAGGCAAATAACACTATGAAAATACTAATTTGCAACTAGAGTACATAAGATTTGAAGGTTGAACTGTTGCAGTTATCTCCATACTTTCTCTTTGCTTGCTCATAGTTCTGCTGCTATCATCCAAGATTTTTTGTTTTTTCTTGGTATAAACAAAATTCATCACATTATGACAGCAGTTGTAAATACATTTGACCATATATTATGATAGCTTAAGGAAGTATAGTTGCCATTCTCCATAAGCTAGTTTTTCATGTTTAAAAAGTAACAATTTATTTATATAAATTTTGGCACCTACTATGTAAAGGTATTGACCTTTCTTTTCACCAGAAAAAAATCTTACTGATTCCCTTACTGTTTTTAATGTGACTTCCTGTCCATCATTTTACTGAGTAAAGAAAAAAATTGCTAGTTTTGTTGGTAGTAATGTACTATCACAGCTATGCCTTACTAGATCATCAAATCTAGCAAATAAATAACAGTCTAGATATTTTTCCATAGCAACTGTTTCATGCAAAATATGAACAGCCAGCATTTAGTTGTGGAAGATATTCAGTAGCTTGCCTGTGTGATCATAGGTCAGTTTTCAGTCACACCTTTAATCTATTGTACTTTTCCATAATGAATTTAAGCTTTCATAGTCTTTTATACAAAGGTTTTTTATAGCAGGTAAAATAGCGTATTTTCCACAAAGTCATTTTTAGTGCCTAATACCAAATCACTACTTCCCCTTTTAAAAAGCAAGTTATTCTGGAACTGAATTATATGAGGTGACTCACTGCTAAATTTTATCTTCTCTAAGGTGGAGTGATTTCAAAAAGAAGTAGCTGAGAAGGTGTAATTACACATACTTTATTTTTAACCCATTTTCTTCTAATTTCTTTGCCCACACTGCTCTGAATAAGCACTGTTGCTTCTATACTATCTATAACTTTAATCTCTTTAATATTTAAATGTTAGAATATTTGACACAGGGACTTACGAAAAATTTCTTAAATAAGAGCTCTGTGAACAATTTGGGTGAATGCTATATTACATTGTCCAAATGCTGACTTTCTATCCACTTGTTTAATTCAAGTAACACCCTTGGTCTTAAGCTTTATTTATATCTCTGTTTTAATATTTTTGAGACATCATTAAAAAGAGAAATTACACGGAAAATAGTATATGGACAGTCTTTATATTTAAATACAATTCCAGGCTTTTGGGGATGTCAAATATTCTTTTGCTGGTTGATAATTTCTTTCAAATACATCTTCTTGCCATCAATCTTTGCCCTTCCATTTTCCCTAATTTGAAGAGCTCCAGTGGTTTTCAAAGCCTGGAAGGCTTTGAAATGAGCCTATGAGATGAAGGCTAAAGCCTACATCTGTGCACAGGTAACAATGCAAAAATGCTAATTTTCAACCTAAAATGAATTAATCTGCCTAAGGGAAGTGTTTATTGCTGTCTTTTATGACTACAGTTGATTTAAACTTAGCTGTGATTTACAGAGGAGCTGACATTGACAAATGAGAGGATTCCTCCGGATAAACTATGTAGTAAAATCTTACCAACTACTGTTGTCCTCCAGTAATGATATGGGAAATAATTGCAGGTCCTTGCACAGAAGATGCTTCTATTATTCCAAGGATCTGGTAGGACAATAACTACCTCTAAAGAAAAGAAAAATAGTGACATTTCAATGAGTCAATTCCTGTCTTGATATTTAATTTTTTAAGACTGAGCCACACATAATAGCAGTGAGGTAACTTCGTAATTTTCTGGCTCTTTCTGCTTTTCTTAACCTTTCAACTTCCTGAATCTGTACAATTAATGTTACTTGTGTTGATAATGTAGTTGTGCTTTCAAAGGATTGCTCACTCTTCAATACATCATTGCTCCCAATAGAGATGTAATTCCTAACAGGTACGAGTGAAGAGATGCTTTACTGACTCACCTTTCAGTTATTTCAGTGTATCATTTAATCAAAAAAAAATTATATCTCTGTGAGAATCTCTTAAATGAGACCCAAAGTCTTTCTAATGGTCTTCCAAAATGACGTGTGCTTTTAGCTGTTAACTAGTTGATTACAGCTGCTGAAATAGTTAACTAGGCTGCACCTAAACCAGCATCCCTTGATAAAAGATGGCTTTGCTGTTACCTAGACTTCAACAGTTGTAACAAGTAAACCTTGGAATTTTGTTGGATTTATAAATAAAGGAATATACAATCTGCCTTTCTGATGCTAACTTTGTGCTTGAGAAAAATTTTGTTGCAGGGAATGTAAATTCCACATAAATTTCCCTACTTTAACTTGTGATCTTGAAGCCTTTGGCTACCTGCACAAAAGAGCTCAATTACGCAACATTAAATTTATTTTAGTGTCTTCACATTATGTAAATGTTTGTGTTCTTCATACATGTGCGTATCAGCCTTATAACTGAATCTTGGAATTTCAGAGTCAGAATGATATGGAGCAAGGGGACAGGGGTTTTTGTCCATTCTTTTGGTGAGACATAGTTTTTTCACGTTTAGTATAATGCCATGTTTGTTATCATCAATACAGACTACAGGCAGTGGTATAATAGTGATGTCTTTGGTGGTGGTGTTTACGAAGTTTGTCACCATTTAGAGTTCAGCTTGTTCTCAGTCGTCCTCTGGTTTGGTTTTTTTGTTGTTGCTGTTGCTGGGTTGTTTTTTTATTATTTTCTATTTCAGTAAGTTTTCTGGTATGCTTAAAGAGCAATGTGTGGGTAGAAGATTTGGGGACAATTGCTCCTCAGCCCTCCCAGTCTGAAGAGCGGCGCTTGTTTTAATACATCTGATGCCTTAGGTCTAAGAGTCATCTCTAAATCACTCCTCACACCCTTCTCAAACAGTTAGAAATACTCCCTTGGAAAATATGCTATTTTCCCCCTCCATACAGCGTTTCTAGATTTCTTATTCTACTTTTCCTCCCTTCTGACCATAATACTGAACTGCTTTCCCACGTCCAGCTTGAATTCCTCCATTGTGCCCTTCGTTTGGAATTTGAAATAGCTTTACTTTACATGTAAAGTACTATGCAGTGGGTGGCTGTACTGAATAAACAACTCTCTATATACTGTACATTGTATAAAGAAAACATATTGGGTTTTTTATTCCTTGCTGCTGGCTCTAAACCCTACCAAGTATTACCTTAAATGTCTCTCAAGCAGTTATGATTTCAGAGTTGAAATTCTGCATAATCTTTTGACCAACTGAACTCTGCTTCCCCATCTTTCCATCTGCTTAAAGGTTCCTGACATGTTCCCATCAATATTTCTAGTCTCTCCTGGCCAGCCTTGTTGCTTGTCTCTTACATTTCTTCTGCATCCATCACAATGTTTCCTTCCCTAATTTTCTGCATTGATGAGCTGCCCATTTCTGCCTCACTGGTACCAAAAGAACCAACTCAAGTGACTGTCCCTTTTGTCCCATGTACCTATATAGAGAGCAGAATGATAAACTATTTCCTTCTAAGTAAATAAAATTGTGGGTTATTTGAACTGATTTTAATACACTGTAAAACTGACTAAATTATCTCTGTGTGTGAATGACTCAAGTACCTGCTAAATGTCTTCATTCCTCTTGGGGACATGGTTGTGTGGTTTTTTCTCAATGTTTTATGACTTGTGAAGAATAGATGAACAAAATTTTAAAAACCTGCAGATTCCATTAATGTTTTTGTATCATAGATACTTGAAAAAAATCATGTATTATTCAATAGAAATGATTTTTTCATATTTTCTCACACTTGTGGGGTTTATTTGCTTGGAATTTTTTTCCCCATTGCTTATGGAACATAGTTCCTCCATCGGTTTTGTGTATGAAAACCTTTAGGGCACAGAAAGACAATGGTACATATTAAAAATAAAGTAGATTTACATGCCATGCTTTCTCAGTTAAAGCTTCCCTTGCAGAGGAAGAAATTATAGATTCACCTCCCCCAATATTCTGGGTTCTCTCTAGTTTGGAAGGTTAAGTGCAGCCAGATGTAAATTAATGAAAATGTAAGAGTGTGCTTCTTCTTTGGAGGGGTTATTTTTGTCATCTTTTTCAATTGAGAGAGGTATGATTTAATGGCTTAAATTTGAGTTAGGGAAATGAGAATTTCAGCTGATAGCTAATGACTTGTGAAACTGACTTGAACAAATCTTTTATGATGTCCCCATGACAACTCTTGGCTTTAACTTTGAGTAACATTAACAAGTGCTTTGGAGAGATGTCGTCAGATGACTGACTGTGGCTCTGAATGGAATTGGTAGACTTGACTTTACAGGTCTTTCTCTACTAATTGACTGCTGGCCAAAGTCTGGCTCAGAATCTGAGATAAATAAAGCCATAAGGAGGTGGTCAAGAACATACAAAATCTACTTTTGAATAATTCCTGTGGACCTCACAGTCACCAAGGCTGGTACAGTGACAAAATTCACTCCTCGTCTGAGCAGTGGCGCTTGCAGACATGCCTTCCTATCACTTGCAGAGTACTGCAGCTGGGAGGTGAGCTACAGCCCCTTGTGATTGCCTCCATTTTTCACTGGCAAATCAGTACCTACAGATGTGTCTTCTGTTCTAGCTCTTAATTTGTGTGGAGAAATGCCACTGAAATAGAGCTCTAAAGTCAGACCAATAAAGAACATTGTCCTTTTCATCTGCTTTCCATGTTCCTATATTACAAATTCTTGATTTTTCACTTGAAAGTGTTCATATAAAAGGCAGTGCTAACCCTCTTTAATTTTACATTTTCTTCTTGCCCTGCAGCTGTACTGAAAAATCACTATTCTACAATTAAAACTATTTTCCTTGGTGGCACACTTTAAGGGTCTGGTTCTTTTGTTGGGAAAAGTTTCTTGTGTACGAACATGTAATTCTTGGTGAATCATTACTCAGTTGAATGAAGCTCACAATTATGTGGAACATCCAGTGACACAGCTCTTTGAGAATAATATTTCTGGAAGCACATTAAGTATTTAGCTCTCAGCCAACATGACATGAGACTTTACTGGTTTGCAGTTTAGAGCTTGGGTCTTTATTTCAGCTATGGTATAACTGACATTATGAAGAGTTGCTGGGAATACCTCTAAAACTATTACTATATTTGAGGGAAGGAACCTTACTACGACAAAGCATGGTTAATACAAAATATAGTCTTGCATATTTCAAAATTAAAATGTGAAGATTAAAAATAATTAACAATTTGTTCTCAGAGTGGCTTAGGTTGCACCGATTGGGGCTGGTAAAGTCATGCAGTACATATGAAAATGGATGTGCTGCCTCTGAGTACAAACTGCTGCAAGAGTTCAGGTGTTTCAACAGCTGCTGGGCAAGAATAGTTCTCTGAATGCCCAGGTGGAACTGGGAAATGCTTGAATGGAAGAATGGTTTGTGCCTTCTCTTTTCTTTCTCCAGTAATTTGTTAAGGAAGACTTAAGTCAGCATTTATATTTCACCCTGGCAAAATACACAATAGAGCACTTCAAGAGCCAAAGTGGTTAACATTATTCAGTTTCAGAATTTTAAGGCAAGAGTTTTCTGTGGAATCTATAGCAATCAAAACTAAGCCCAGGCTGATCAGCCTTGGAGTGATGGAGAGGCATGTGTTGAGTCTAGGTATAGCCTAGACTGTCTGAAGAAAAGCTGTGTCATTTAGATGAGAAGAAATGCCAAGGCTATAAGTGGATCTTCCGTGACCGTCTGACACTTTCAAAGATTGTATCTAAAAGCACATTTAAGGATTCCATAGTAGGTACAAAAAGGCAATGGGAAATAATTAATTCTTTTGAAAGTGCAACCTATGCTGGCATTGAAGTTGGTTATAATTTGCCACTTTAATAACTATTATTATATTTGCCTCAACCATTATACGGAAAGAGAGGAAATTCCTTCTGGTTTACAAGAAGAAATAATTGAAATAACTCAGACATATTTTTATCTGAAATATTAAAAGTGCAAGATTTTAAACTCCAGGTAATTGTCAATTTAGCTTAAAACAGTCACCATTTTAATAATTAGGCTTTATAACTGATAGTATGGAATGAATTATGGCAGGAAATTTGAAAACTGAGTAAGAAATTATGCAAAGTCCTTTGTATGCAAATCCTTACCTATATGCAACATTGTATGTTCAGTCTTTTCAGGCTCTGGCTTTTGAAATCACTGATCTGAAAATGTGATAGTGACCTTTTTCCCTAAGACTGTTAGATATTCCATGCATTTCTGATATTGTTGTAGAATCTCTTTCTAGAGAAATAGATAAATAAATATTCCAGCTGTCTCCTGACTTAGTTCCTGTGCATAAATTCATGAAGAAAAGAACAACACCTGTTCAGGTTCTTCTAACAGTGATGAATTTATGCGGCAGGACAGGAGGTCTGTTTTAGTCCTGTGGTTCAGTACCACTTCTGTAGCTGACTTCTGCTCTTTCTGCCCCTGTTAATTTCACGTAAAAATTACCCCTGCCCTATGAAAATGATTTTTATAGGCTAAATTCTGTTTAGACACAATATTTTGCAGCTGTTGCCATTCTAGACTTTCCTAAACAATAGTTTTGCAAATGCTCTTACACTTAATGTTTAATATGCTATTTTTATTTGCTTAAAATTAGAATGTGGGATATTTTGTACTTTGCATGAACAGTAAGGGTAAATCTGAAGGAACCAACATTTAATCTTTAATTGAAAACACACAGAAACACATGCATAGAAGATTGGAAGTGAAATTTTACAAAAAACAGTTTTTAATAAAACTTCAAGTCTTTCTGAGGAGCTTGACTGTCAGTGCTGTTGAAAACCGAAAATACTGTTGAACCAGGCTTTCTTAGGAAATAGCCTGAAATTTGTGAACAGAATGCTCTATTTTTGTCTAAATCTCTTTTCAGTAAGGCATTTTGAGAAAGTGATACAGGTATACTTTGGAGGATTTTTTTGTTTGTTTAGACTCTGTGGATAGTGAAAATAAGGCAACTGAGGATGATCTTCCTGTCTTTACCAGGACATGCAGGAACTATCAGCTAATAACCTCTGTGTCTCCTAAGTGAAGAGGCTTGAAAAAAAATGAGGAATCCTGGAAATCTGAGTTCTAAAAGGAAGGCAAGAAAATGGATGCAATCTGAAAAAGGAGATAGAAAAAGACTAAGATGTGGATATTTATAGAAAAGGATCTGTTGAAGAATCTGACTGTAAAATTGAGCCTGCAAAGTGTGAAGGGTAAAAGTTTAGGAATGGATAGTCTCCTTTCCCCATTCTCCAGGGAAAACACCCAACTGAAATAATAGAAATTACTTAATCTTTCATCTCAGTGTTCCATCCCAGGTTAGACCAGGAGCACACATTCTTTCTCTCTAACACAATATTACGTGTTTTTACAATTACGAATATCTGGAATCCATGTAATCCATATATTGGATTTATACAGGGGTTTATGAACCACATAGATGAGCTGGCAGGAAAAAATATATGCCCTTTGTTCTGAAAGATGATTTGTTGGAAAGGAGTTATCACTCAGAAATTCTGTGGATCTGAAAAATCACCATCTTTTCACCTTCCAAGTTTCCAATGTGACATAAATAGGATGTGCTTTTCAGCACGAGTGGGCAAAAGCCTATGCCACTGCATGATGCTTTTTCCTTGTGTTAAGTGCAATCAATAAGGAGCGTGTAAAAATGGCTGGTGACACAAGTGTGAAGGGAACGTATCAATCAGTTTCTGAATATAATGGCTCTATGTTATGAGAAATTAAGTACAGTAAACCTCAAAATCATTTAAATCAACTTGATTCTTACTGCTTCTTAATACTAGGTTAAACCATCAATACAATACAAACAGCATGCAAACTACAATGAAAAAAAAAAGGTCTATTTAATATGTTTTTTTCTCTAGAATTTCCACTGACACCTATTCAAAAATAAAAGTTATTTTTCAAACAAGCAGCAGGTAAAAGTGGTCTGAAAATATCAATGTAACATCCACAGATGCCTGCAGGAATTATACTCAAACTTTTGAATGCAACTGACTGTGAAGAAGACTTTCAGGTTCCATGTACCTTTTGATTCTTGTGGAATAGTAGGTATTTTGAGTGTGTTTTGCACCACAAGGTGCTAGTTCCTTATGATGCAAGTAAGAAAAGATTCTGTAAAGTGTCATTCAAAATGGTGGGGTTTTGAGCTAACACTACAGAGAAAGAAAAGTATGGATAATTTCACATCTTAGACACTGAGAACCCTGAATAATGCAACACTGAATGGTTTAACTGTCAGGGCACAGCGCACCATGCACACCCCATCCATAAAAAGTATTATCCAATTTTGATTATTTGACCTCTTATTGGATTTTCTTACAAGAAAATAACTCAGTGCATCTCTTCTACTGTCAAGCAGAAAGGGTGTTCATATAAGAACTTCTTGCTGCACTTTTAGATAAAAGCAAGAATACCAAGGTGGTATAGTCATCTATACCATGTGGGAGCAACCTGCATGCTCCTTTTGTAAGACTTGCCAAGCCCATCCCGATGACAGGGTCTACGGAATGCCCAGCACAGCCTGAGAGCCATGGGCAGTGCAGCCCAGCCCAGTCCAGAGGTTCTCCCCCGTATCTGCTGGGTGGGTCATTACCTCCTTGATATACAATGGTCACCTGGTCAGGAACATTGCAACACTTTAGAGGCAATCATCAGACCCAAACAGAAGATGTCACGGGAATGGAAAAGAGAGATTTGTGTTCATGACAAAAAATTCAGCTGTGGTGAAGAATTAAAGGAATTGGATAATTTTTGTGGTAAGTGAATGAATTGTCTAGTGGTTAGAATATAATTTATCAGGGAGGAACTAAAATGAAAAAGAAATTAAAGATCTGTTTCACTCTAATATCTGTATGTGAATGCCTCTTAAAGTAAAAGACTTCCCAGCATTTCTCTGTCCTAAAGTCTTGGTGATTCTGTCACTCTGTATTATGAAAATATCCATTGTATTAATAATAGGTGTGGAATATGATGTGGCTGGGAGTATCAGTGCATCAAGAATGCCTAAACTTGTAAGGGATCACTCTAACTTAATCTTAGCCTATCTTTGCAGTCAGAAGGGGATCAGTTGGGCATAAACATTGGTATGGTTGGCTTCACAGCCTAAGAGTCTTCTGTATCTGAGAGGTATTGTCCAATAATAAAGTTCAGAAGAATAAACATGCTTTCCTAAAATATTGCTAAGATTGTGTGGCTTTGGAAAGTCTATGTTTTTATTCCAAGTTCCTGTTCACAGCCTGGTTGGGAGCCATGCTGTTTGCTTTCTCCAGCAAAGTTTCCTCTTACTGCAGTCTCTTCCAGAGCCAAGTCTGTGATCACTTTAAAATGTTAAAACTACTTGTAAGCAGTTTTTCAATCACTGTACAAATCCTGATTAAGGTGTGAAATGCACTTGGAAATTAAAATTGCAACAAAAATGCAATAAATGGACTTATTGCATCAACAAATTTCTAAATAATTATCTAAATATAAATATTTTGAAACTTACCCCCTCCCCCAAACCAGTTTTGTTCTATTTCCTATTAGATTTAATTAAAACGTGATAGTTTCCTTCTGAACAGCTTAACCCTGAGGAAGAACTGAAAAAACCAGCTGCAAGCAGTAATTTGTAAACTCAACAGCCATGCAATCAACTCAGAAACTATCAAATTACTTCTGAAATTAAAATCCCATCTATGGAATTCCAAATAAGCCAAATAAGACTTAATGTTTATCATCCATCAGACATTATTTTTAAAATAGTGACAGGTAATTTGTGAGGGAATTTTTGACAGAAATTATAAAGCAATTAATATTTCATTGCCCAACTAAATGCTGAGGGGAACAGATGACAACAGGGATGAGTTTAAATAAACAGTAAGCATCTTCAGTTCATCTTTTCTGCTATAATCATGCATGGTTTTGGAAGTGAGATCTCTGTTGCCACACTGGGTGTGAGTAAATAGCTTTTAAACTACAAAAACAGCCAAGTGGATTGAAAAAAAAATTAAGAGAGCTGCTAGGAAAGGAAGGTGTTGTGAACATTTAACTGTCACATATCTCAGTCGGTGCATGAAACTCAGTACGATAGTTCTGTCCATCTGAGACTTCCTAGAGAATATCATTGCAGAGGAAACTTCTTCAGCTTCATCAGGAACTTTCCTATGATGATTTTTATGAATGCTAAAGAAAGGATCAGGTGTCAATTTCAGTAAAGTAAACCATGAGTAATAAAAATTTATCTCAGTTTTATATGTGTGAAACTGTATTTTGTATGGGGTTTTTTGCTGCTATTTCTAAAAACGCCTAAACTGCTTGAGTAACAAACATGTAAGAACAAAAAGCCTGTAAGAAAATGCAGCAAAAATTATGCTAAATCTCTAACTGAGAAACGAGTTCAGATATGATGGAATGACAGAGTGCATCTATATTTAGTAATAATACCTAGATTTTCCATCTTAAACCATATCATAATTTGATAGAAAAAAGGTATTCAGTCATCAGTTCTTTATATATGATACCTAATCCATAATTATAACCTAGTCTGCATTTGCAAACTTCCAGACTTTCTGGACAGAGAGGAATACAAACATTAGAGCAAAGACTATAATATGGATTTAGTGCAGTAGCTGGAGTGAGCAAGGATGCAAACAATTCAAAATGAAAGAACAAGCAAAAGTCCCTGCTCTCAAAATACAATGTTCTTTCCTACTGCAGAAGCAATCTGAGGAATAAGCATCCACTTACCACCAGGAAAGTGATTGTTTTGTAATTTGTATGCGCAATGGAAAGGTGGCATATTCAAGGGATAGAATAACTGTGGCATAATAATGCTTTTTTTCTAGCAGAGCTTGGGACAAGGCAAGAATTAGAAATGTTGGGAATCAATTCACACAAAAACCATTAATCCAGCTGAAATGAGAGAAGACAGAGGATGAGCAAACTTATGTTCAGAACATTATCCATGCTTTGCCCAGGGTTGTAGAACAAAGACTCTCAAAAAGTATTTCAAGAGATATAAAAGAGTCTTCAAACATTCAAGTTTAAACTTGTAACTTCAATATTTAATTACTATAAAAATGAAATAAATACAGACTTTCAAATTTTTGACTGCAATTATGCTTTTTGCACAAATTCTGATACAGTAGGATGTCATATCTTATTTTCCTAAATTGTTTTCGAATTGTTATCATTAGCTGGATTGTCTATGCATTTAGATAACAACAAGGTCTACCAAAACTTTGTAACAACTTTCTACTACCTATCTTAATAACTAAATTATCTGGGACCAGAAGAAGTTCCTGATGTAAACTTTTAGAAAAATATGGCTGATAATCTTGGCAAAACAGCTTTTCCTAGTTCAGAGCAACTGAACTGTTTTTTCTCTTTTATTTTCCTTTTTTTTAATGACACTTATTTGTGTCCAAATTTGCATATCATGTTCCACAGGAGTATTTCAATCTGTTCTATTAGTATATCTAGCAAAAGCCCTATTTGTGACAACCTTACACTACAAAGTTAAGGTTCAGTTTGTTTGATCCTATAATTCGTTCTGATTTTATAATATATAGTTCCCACCGGTAGGTTTATCTGAGCAGTGGTTTTTATCTTAAGAACACTTTTTTTAATTGACTGACTGTAAGGTAGATTATTTAAATTACTTTTAAACAAATCTTGATTATTTGAATTTTGGTCATCTAACACAAAGAAGTTTTGTACAAAGACCACCATCTTTGTTTTTCTGACATGATTTCTGCAAAAGGATTTTCCTGTTGACAGAAAATCAAACAACATTATGTATTCTTGAGGGACCACCTGGTATACTCAATCATTTCTTGTTTAACACCATATCCAGAAGTACATAAGTCAGAATTTCAAGTGTATTACCCCTACATAGGAAATGGGAACTTTTTTCCTTTTTCCTCTTTTTCTAATGATTAATATTTGTATGCAGGTTTAGTGTGAACATTCAATCCTCTCCAACAGTTTCTCTTTATAGATCCACTTCTGTTTGTAACAACCTCATTGTTCCCTACAGTTTCCTGAGGAGGGAAGGTGGAGAGGGAGGTGCTGATCTCTTCTCTCTGGTATCCAGGGAGAGAACATGTGGGAACAGTACAAAGCTTCATCAAAGAAGTTTCAGACTTGACATTTAGGAAGCATTTCTTTACTGCAAGGACGGTAATATACTAGAAAAGGCTTCCTGGAGAAGTTGTCAATGCCCCAAGCCTGCCAGGGTTGTAAAGGCCTTTGGATGATGTCCTTAAGAGCTTTCTGTAACTTTTGGTCATCCCTGAAATGTCAGGCTTGGTGGCTGGTTTAGGTCCCTTCAACCTGAAATATTCTAATCAAGCCTAGTCTACCCTTATTCATGTATTCTTCTGCAGCTCTGTTTATTAGTGTAGACACAAATGGTTTTCAGTGGCCCTAAAGCCAGCTGACAGAATGGCCTGATTCCTGGCCTATGATGTTATCCTGTTTTACTATCCAAACATGGTGAGTGCTTCTAAACTTACTCCTGATAAACACCACACATATGCAGGAATTGCTTGAAGACTGCTACTTCATCTGGATAAAAACTAAATCCAGGATTTTAGGATTTTAGGCAATCCTAAAAGCTTAACAGTACAGATGATCAAATCCCAGTGACAGGGAATGTTCTCTGCAACTATAATTTACTGATCTAAGCAAAGTTTTAGGGCATTTGACTGCAGGTGCACTGGAGGGAACAACTCCATAAGATGGTTCCCCCTTATCATAGTTTGACACTGGCCCAACACCAGGCACCCACGAGAGCTGCTTGCTCACCCTCCCCTGCCACAGCTGGCCAGAGGAGGGAAAAGGGAAAAAAAAGAATAACAAAGGCTTCATGAGTGAGATAAGGACTGGGAGAAACACTTCAAGGGTGAAACAGGCTCAACTTAAGTTGCGAAGTGAATTTATTGCTAACAGAATCAGACTAGGAGAATGAGAAGTAAAATAAGCCCTTAGAACACCTTCTCCCCCTCAGTCCCTCCCTCCTTCCCACCGACAGTGCAGGGAGACAGGGCGAGGGGGTTTGGTCAGTTCATCACCGAGATTTCCTTCCGCTGCTCCGGGAGAGGAGTCCTTCCCCTGTGAGGCCCTGGGGTCCCTTCCCACGGGAGACAGTTCTCCGTGAACTTCTCCTTTCTGGGTCCACTCTCCCAAGCAGCAGCCATACCGCACCTGCTGCAGTGTGAGCCCCTCCCATGGGCACACAGCCCTCCCAAAACTGCTGCGCCATGGGTCTCTTTCCACGGGTGCAGTCCTCCAAGGACAGGCTGCTCCAGCCTGGAAGCAGGGCCCTCTCTCTCCACTGGGTCTCCCACTGGATCACAGCCTCCTCCAGGTATCCACCTGCTCCAGCATGGGCATGTCCCCCATGGGCTGCTGGTGGATCTCTGTATCCCACATGGACCCACAGGCTGCAGGGGCACAGCTGCTTCACCATGGTCTTCACCACGGCCTGCAGAGAAATCTCAGCTCCAGCACCTGGAGCACCTCCTCCTCCTCCTTCTTCACTGATCTTGGTGTTTTCATGTTGTCCCTCACATGTTCTCACCTCCTCCTCTTCTCTAACCAGAATCAAAAATCTTGTGACTTTGTTTTGATTTTCTTCTTTAATATGTCATCACAGAGGCGTTACCAACCTCTCATTGGCCCAGCTTTGGCCAGCAGCGTGTCCATCTTCAGAGCCATCAGCCATTGGCTCTGCCGGACATGGTGGGGAGCATCCAGCAGCTTCTCACAGAAGCCATCTTTGTGGCACCCCTGCTACCTAAAACCAGGCCGAGCCAAACCAATACACCACTCTTACATACTAAATTAAGGCTGACTACTGATTTTTCAGTATTAGTAGTGGGGATATAAATGAACATGAGAAGGGAAGAGACTGTGCCAGGAAGTCATAGCGGGTGCAACAAGCACACTGTACCAAAGGGCAGAGCATTGGTCTCCATCGTACTGCTTGTCTTCCAGCTCTGCTAGAATCAGGGCAAGGAAGATGTCAAGGATTTTCTATGAGGCATTTAGCTTTATGAAAGATCTGATATGTAAATCAAACACGACTTCTATCCTAGCACACATTGTTGATGTGTTTAGTTGATTTAAATGAATAGTTCAGATAACTTCAGATAACAAAAGACTGACCTGGCTTTTAATTTTTTTCTCTTTTCTGTTTTGCTGTTTTTCTATGATGTTTTTTCATTTCCAATTTTGGTTTTATGCTAAATATGCTTTTGGGGTCTTATTCCTTTACACATGAGGTTTGTATTATTTTAAGATCCTGATTCTGAGGGAGATTTTAAGACACCCAGGTGGTTGCTGAATAATGCAGTGTGGATGATGACCCAAAGAATGGAGATTTGTGTCATAAAAATGTCTATTTGTCAAAAAAAAAGGACGTCAAATGATGTTCAGAATCATACTTAGTTATTCAGTGATGGCACTTGCCCTACCCTGAAGTTTTCAGGCTGCTGATTCAAGTTATGCTACAGTGTGACTGTTGGTGTTTGAGGGGAAGAATTCTGGTACAACTAGAAATGTGGAAGTGCATATAGTTATGTACAGATGCATATGTACCTATATGTATGTATCCTACAGCATTCAATCCTTTCCTTTATGCAATAATCATTGACAGAAAGGAATAACACAACACTAAATAAATTAATAGTATCATATAGTGTGGTGATTCTTAAATTTTGTTCCTTTCCCCTTACTTTGCTCAGTGCAACCTACAGGAAAGTAAAATGTCTCCAGTTCCACCCACACATAACCTTCCCTTGCGGGAACTGGACATTTGCGATGGCTCTGCTCCCATAAGTGATTCCAAATACTCGTGGGCAGCCATTTCTTTGCTCTGTAAAAGCCACTGGCTGATTCATTTCCTTGCTTGTGTAACTACTGATTGGCATTTTTAGTAAAACCCTTTTATGTTAGCCTTTTCCCTCTGATTTGTGATTTGGCCCAAAGAAAAAATGTCCTAGTTTAGCTCTGACCTACTTGTAGTTAAATTGACAGCTTGCTCTTTGCATAGGTTTCTTTATTAAAATCAAAGAGTGCCCTCAAGCCACCAAGTTTTGAAGCAAACCCTAAAGCTGTCTTAATATCATTGATGGAATTACAGGGCAATTTCAGCTATGTAGCATTTCTAAAATATTTTGCAGGAGAGGAAACGGCAGCCAGGTCAGAAAGCCAATATGCATATCATAAATATTAATATAGGAACTATTCTCTGTGGAAGGATATTCTTTGTAAGAACATCAATATAATATATATTGTAATCTTTCTTTCAAATGCAAAGTTATCAAATATCCTTAATTGACGTGGGTGATTTTTTTCCTTATGACCATGACTTTGAGAGTTTTTATAGTATTGTTTTCCATAATCCAAGTTACTCTTTCTTTTTTTAATCTAATTTTTGTTTAATCTTCCTTCAAAAAATATCAAATATGATGATTTTCATATTTTAATTGTTTTCTTGTAGGGTTTTTAATTTTCTATTGAGAGAAAAAATAAAAAATATTCCTCCCATCTGGTTATTATTTTTCTTGTATGGTAGCAATGCTTTATTTTTTGTTTCTTTACTTTTTCATTTATTTTTTCTCTTCAGCATCCTCTCTACATGAAATTCTATCACAAAAGAAACAAAGCAGTGTATAATGACCAGGTGGTACTGTGTAAGCATATTCTTCTTGTATGCGAGGATTTTGCACTGCATAATTCTGAGGATTTTTGAATCCGGAGTGATTGGCATGATATTTCCTTTAATGAGCTCAGCCCTATTTATTATTTTTATCCTACAATTTACTGTTAACAGCTGCACATTCCTTCTCCTCTCAAAGAGCAAGAAGAAAAAGAATTTTCTTTGCAGGGTTTTTTTTTTTCAAATCACTGTCTCAGCTGAAGTTGAATATTGAGGTGTCTCAGTTATAAGGTGGAGAGAAACCATCACTTTTTTTGGATCACAAATTTTGCTTACCATCTCCTGTTCTCTGTTCCCCTTTCAGGAATACTTCAGGCTGTTTAAAAGTATATTACCTGTATGTTTGTGGGGTTTTATGCTCTTCTGTATAAAAGGTAAATGCAAGTACTCTATCCATTTCTAGAAGTAAGGGTTTTCTTTTCAGATATTTCAGTAAATTTAACTGGGAAAAAGAAGGAGAAAAGGGAGAAGCTCTGGAAGAGTTTCCAGAACGTCTGGAAGTGATGAGGTTTTATGGCCCTTAATTTCTAGGTAGGTAAATTAATTAGTCTAGCACTCAGAAAGCCAAGAATTTCTTCCTTTAACTGTTGACTAAGTATTCTTGTTATGAAGAGTCCAGTAGTTCTAGGGAAACACAGAAGTTAAATCAGTTCTTTTTAGAGCATTCAGGAGTCTTCTAGGCAGTCTGGATTCAGGCTTTGCTAAGTTGTGGTTCCAGCTCCGGCCATGTCTTAAAAGGGTAAGCGAGGAGCAAGATGCACACCAGCACAGTGTGTGACACTGACAGAAGAAGGGTCCTTTCTAATGTGCAGGGGATGGCCTAATGTGTTTTTTTTAGTCACACATTTATGTGTTTTAGAGTGCAAACCTGTGAGTGTCCTGTGTGGGGGTGCCTGCTTTTTGCTGTGGTGAGTAGAACAGCAGGAATTAGAAAGCAGAGACACTGCTGCACTCTGCCTCGTGGAGGTTCCAGAGGGAGCAAAAGTAAAGTCAACTTAAAGGACACCCTACAAGGAATAAGGAACATTTTAACTTCTAAAAACTTCAACACTCAGCAGCAACGAGAGGTGTACTGATATTGGTTGGGGTTCCTTGCACTCCAGAGTGTACTACCCGTCTACTTTTCAACAGTTCTTTTGCCCACTGCATAATGATGCAAAGGCCATCTGGGCTTTTTAGGACTTTCTGCCAGTTAAGAAAAAGAATTTGCAGTTTTTGAGATGATGCAAAAAGGGTAAAATTGTTTCGTTTCTAATATTTTGATTTCTTTTAAATTTCAATCTCTTATTGATGACAATAGGGGGTGGGTGAGAGGGTGGTTTATGAGGGCTGGATGCCAGGCACCCACCAAAGCTGCCCTATCATTCCCCTCTGGAAATGGACAGAGGAGAAAAAATGTAATGAAAGGCTCATGAGCTGAGAGAAGGACAGAGAGAGATCACTCACTAATTACTATTAAGGACAAAACAGACTCAACTTGGGGATATTAATTGAATTCATTACCAATCAAAATTAGAGCAGGATAATAAGAAGCAAAAAAAATCTTAAAAACACCTTCCCCCCAGTGCCCCCTTCTTCCCAGGTTCTACCTGTTCCTTTTCAGTGGTGCAGGGAGACAGGGAATGGGGGTTATGATCAGTTCGTCACAGGTTGCTCCTGCTGCTCAGGAAGAGGAGTCCTTCCCCTTCTACAGCATGGGGTCCCTCACAGTCCTCCACAAACATCTCCAATGTGAGTCCATCCCATGGGCTACAGTTCTTCACAAACTGCTCCAACGTGGGTCCCTCTTCCACAGGGAGCAGTCCTTCAAGAAGAGTCTTTTCCAGCGTTGATCCCCCAAAGGGTCACAAGTCCTGCCAGGAAACCTGCTCCAGGGTAAGCTCCTCTCTCCACAGGTCTCTCCACAGGTCCCTACCAGGACCCTGCTCCAGCACGGGCTTCCTACCCATCACAACCTCCTCTCAGGCATCCACCTGCTCTGATATGGGTATCCTCTCTCCACAGGCTGCAAGGGGACCAATCCCTGTGGTCCTCCATGGGCTTCAGGGGCACAGCTGCCTCACCATGGTCTGCAGGGGAATCTCAGCTGCAGTGCCTGGAGCACCTCCTCCCCCTCCTTCTCCAGTGACCTTGGTGCCTCCTCACAGTTGTTCCTCTCACATATTCTCATCCTGCTGTTCTCTGGGTGTAATTACTTCAGTGCAATAACTTTTTTTCCTTGTATGTCATGACAGGGGCACTACTACCATCATTGATGGGCTCGGCCTTGGCCAGCAGTGGGTTCATCCCAGAGCTGGCTGGCACTGGCTCTGACACACTTGGGGGAAGCTTCTGGCAGCTTCTGATGGAGGCCACCCTTGTAGCCCCCCTGCTACCAAAACCTGACCACACAAGCTCAATACATAGTGCCAGAAGCCAGGAAGCATATTTCTGCTACTGTACTTGTTACGTACTGAAATGTAAACAGCTTCAGAATTATTTATAGCATCAGTTTTGGTTTTCCTAATGAATTCCACTTCCTCCAAGTTTTGAGAGTAAGGAAATGGTTCTGTCTTTATTATGCCATCTGTTCATGACAAAGAATGGAAAGGACTTGAGAATGCTGAGCTTTTGTTGTAAGTGTCAGCCTAACACTACCTTGGGGAAAAATATTTTGAAACTACCCTTGATGTTACCTTGATGGATTAGAATTGTAACAAGAAGTTATGTGGGAGAACTGACAGGCTGCTGACCTGCTTTGCTGAAACAACAATGATCAGGGAAGCTATTTTCAGTGGTTAATTTAATCTTCTGACAAGTATGAAGAAGTATAGATGTTGAAGGTCAAATTCTGCTAAGAAGTCCTGATATACTGCTTGTGTCCAAAGATTCACCAGCAATTAGAGATCAAACTTATGTCTTTCTCTCTAATTGACAACAGTCTCATACTAGTAAAATTCCACTTATTTTCTAAACTTTGCAGATATGCACCTCAAATTTATAAACCAGTCATCTCTCTAAGTTGATGCAGAATTTTGCTGCATTATACAGTTACAATATCTCGAAAGTGTTGACTTCTTCCTGGAAAAGAAATAAATCTTATATCTATATTGTTTAACAGCTCCACTAATCAAAAACTGTTAAAAATCTCTCCTTTTTTTTTTTTACTTTTCTTCATAAATTCAGTTCTGATAACCATTTTTTTCCCCTGAAGGGGGTTAGAAGACTTCCCATTTACATTTGTGAGGTTTAGGTGTTTTTGCCATTTTTGTATACCACACTTTCACCTTTGCATATCATCCTACTGATCAAGGTCAGATGCAGAACCTTGCCGTCAGATTGGCTTTATGAACACTCCAGAATCTAGTCCTTTCTCTAGTCTTTTCTTTCATCTTTCTTGTCCTCTGTTCTTCTCCTGTCCAATTCTAGCTCAGACTGTGTAGCCTCTCTTATATCAAAATTTCTTTATTTATCAAAATAAAACTAAAATTTCAGACTATTTTACTGAAATTTTTTAATTTGGGATTTTTAATGTTAAATTTGGAAGCAGGTGATGGTGGCGTCACCCTACATTAAAAAAAAACATTTCTTTTGTTAAAGATAAGAAATATATTTGAGAAAATCAAAATCTTTGTCATCCATCAGCACACCTGCAAGTAATGTGAATTCACTTTTTCTCAATCTTTTTTCTTGGGTTTCATTTCTAAGAAAACATTGTGATCTAAACCTTATAAAACTTCTGTGCTGTATCTCTATTTTTAATTCTTTTTAGTTATGTTAGTTTTCATTTTCACTGCAGTATGAACTAAATCCAGCTGTTATTTAAGAGGGATCATATTTCATGAAATAAGTGAACATTACAAGGTAGCTGAACTTAGGCAAATATGTATTTCATTTTTATGTTTGCCATTTTTCAGCTTGTTTGTAGCAAGACCTTGACCAGTTTTGGAAAATTGCTTGAAGACCAGCAAATGACATCTAATTTTATTCAGCTTAAAACCTAAGCTCAAGAGATGCTGCTCAAGTTTGCAACATACTTCTCATCATTAAAAAAAAAAAAAAAAAAAAAAAAGGAATTTAAGTTTGTGTGGGAAATAAGTTGTTTTTTGAATAGTGCAAAATCATAGAAGCAGACTCTACTCTTCTGTATTGCTTCATGCCCAGGCATTTTAACATACTTACATATATACATTTGTTTATATCAATTTGTCACAGAGTATGTTTAATTTTCCTTCCTTCTTTCAGCATTTCCTAGGCCTCTCACATGTACCTATCCACAGGTAAAAGAGAGATAGAACTCATGCTTAAGGGGTAGGAAAAAAAAAAATCTACTGAGCATCCTATTTCTGATATGTATTTTATTTGTGAAATATGGGCTTTAGGGATGGATGCCAAAGGATCTTAGGCTTTTTGTCCTCTTCCCTTTTTTCTTGGATTTGGACTCAAACTGTAATTTTCATCTTGAGGCTGCAAAGATACTTACAAATGAATGCCCAGAGATATGTTATTAACACTCCAGTCTTCATCTTATGTGTTACATGAAAATTATCAAGGGTGTATTGAATCAGTACTGAGCACTCAGACTAAGCTGCATTGATAAGCTGCTCCAAGCCTGCACAGAGGTGAAAATAAATTTGGTTTCAAATATAATTATTTGTTCTAGGCAACAAACAACTAAGGCTTTGCTTCTGAGGTTGGTTTTACCTTTTCACGCTGGTTTGTCTCTGTCAAGCAAAGTAAGCGTCTTTTCTCTTGGGAGGAAAATTATGCTGCAGGGTTCAATTACAGAACATCTTTGAGTCTCTAATTAAATTGTCTCTATTGTAATTATATGGCTTTTAAGAATAAATTTTTCAAATGTCTTTGAACATCTGTTAGAAGTTCAACAATTTATTAAGAGTTTAGCTGCAAATTATTACAGATTCTTAACAGTAGGAATTACACATGGCTTATAACAGTGTAGGTTCAATGACCAGTGCTGTGCCATACTTGATGCAGACTTAAGTAAGATCACTGCAGGATGATACTTTTCTTTCTCATTCATTCTATTGTCAAGATATTTCATTTCAGGGATGACTTTATTGCAGTTTGTCGTGTAGACAGAAGGTGACTCTTACTTGGGGCACTATAATGGAATAGATGCAGGCATACTTCATCTGCAGTAATGCTTTGTCAGTAATATTTTTAAGCTAGCAAAAATTCTTGAAATAGCAAAAAGATACAAATGTAAAACCAAGCCCGCATATGCTGGGTCCAAACAAGACTCATCCAGCCTACGGCCCTGCTTCTGCCCCAGTCTATAGCCAATGTGTTTTGAAAAACCATGTGAGCATGAGCAGAACTTTTACACTCTCTGGTAATTTGGGCTGAAAAGCTCCATCAACAGAGAATCCTTTGTGTTTGCTTTTAAAATTTAATCTGGTTGAATGTTTAAACATGTGTATGCATTAGATTTCAACACATTCGGTAATAGACTGTGCCCCATTATCCACTTTATAGTCCTTTTGTTGCAAAGCATTTTTAGTATGAATTTTACATGCCACAAGAACTATTTCATTTTCTGGGCTGGTCAAAAACTCTTTGCTGAATACCTTCTAGGCCTAGTGAATTGCTGCTGGTGATTTTATAAGTCTGCTTTAAAGACTTTTGTACTTACATTTCAATCTGATACAGATCTGTTCAGCATCTTGCCTGGAAATAAAATCTTCTGGTATGTGAATATCTCCAAATTACAACACAGCAAATGAGGAAAACACATTTAATTTAATATTCTAGTGCATCTTACATCTTCTGAATATTTCCTTGATACTTGACCCTCTAGACTCTGCTAGACATATTTCCAAAGCATTTGGAAAAGGATTTATCATTCATAATTTCCTTGACTTTCTTAGAGGCTATTCTCCTCAGTCCTCTTTTGTATGCTTTCTTTTTCCTTCTTTTAATATTAGGCTAACTTACTTATTTTAATATAGAAAGTCCCATTATCTGATTCTCTTTTTCTTGTTCAAGTGAGGGAGGGGGGGAAAATATGTCTATTTTCTACATATATATATATTCTATACATATGCATATGTGTGTTTAGCTATATAGGTGAGGTTGGTGAGGCATTGGAACAGATTGTCCAGAGCAGCTGTGGATGCAGGCCAGGTTGGATGGGGCTCTGGGCACCCTGGTCTAGGGGAAGGAGTCCCTGCCATGGCAGGGAGTAGGAACTAGAAGATCTTTGAGGTCCCTTCCAACACAAATCGTTCTCTGATTGTATGAAAGTATTTTCCCCCAAGAATTTCTAATAAGCTTCCTTATCTCGCTCATTAGTGATAGTGACAGTTTTTTATACAAAGTCTTTTTCTGAGATGTGCACTGATTCTAAAACCTTGGTATTCACTTGTAAATATCTTTGGGGAATCCTGTGAAAAAGAAACTTCACTGAGCAACTAATCAGAAAACCTGCAAAGTAGTAACAATTCTTTGGCTGATTTTTCAAAGAATACAAAGTATTCATAATTCCTGATACCGAAAAGATGGATGCTTTTTATATTTATTTCAGTTATAGTTTATTATACAGGCACAGCTTAAAAGCTTGAGTAAAATATGATAGATTTAAAGCTTTATGTCAAGGCAGAAAGAAGTTTATTTTTCTTTACTGGTATTTAATAGATGCTATTTAACCAGAATGTGGAAGAATTACTTGAATAATATGTATAGCACATAGTTCAGAAAATTATTCAATGCATAACAATGCTAAATAATTTATAAATAATACAATGAACTTAGCCAGTGAATGGTACTCAATTGCATTCTAATATGGGCTCTCTAGTATAATTGCCTTTCTGGTATTAATGGTCTCTAAATAAATTACTATGCCACATGCCACACTGAGAGTTTACTCAGTGGTTCATTTTCTGTTGTCTAGTGCCCCTTAGATTGCAGTTTTGCCAAAAGGCTCACTTGCACAAGTATTTCTACATTGCAATATGTCACATATAAAAATTCCGTTGTTGGTAAAATTTACTTTTCTTACTATATTACAAATATACTTCAAATCTTTACAAATTGTTTTTTTACTGCATCTGGCATGCTTAGCTACAAGACCACTTTATTTTTTTAAATACAGGTTTTCACTGATTTTTTTTTCCTCCATGCACCTTTTTTTCATAAAGCAGAATTTAGAAGTAATGTGTTATTTGTGAGAAGTCAATGTTTGTTGCCAAAGGTGTGAAACAAGGCATTGGTCTTACTTTCTTATTTTCCTATTTTGCCTTCAATTTCAGTCATTGCCATTTGGTAAAATTTATCTTTGCAGAATGAAAGATATTACTCAGTAATCAGAATATATGTAATGTTTATAATTTGCTAAATAGAAAGTGTAAGTCTGAAAAGAAAATGAAAAACATTGCTGGCTGAGTTTTTCATAGTGGAAAGAGCATTACTGTGTAGTGCTGTGAAGTATTCCTGGCTTAATGTAGTTTTTTCGCAAAGATAATGAAGTCACTGAAATTTAATTAATGCAGAAGACCAGTTAGGAAGTGCACTATTAAACACTCTATTAAATGTAACTGTGTGCTTATTCTTTTTTATAATTTTGCTAATGTGCTAAATGTAAGTTGAGGCAGTGAGTTCATCAGCCTAGTGAATTCTGGGTTAAGTTGCCCCTGTTTTAATTGGTCATTTATTGGTATTCTTGAATACTGTCTGGTTTTCTCTGGAGTTTGTGAAGAGAAGAATCATGCTCGCAGTGACTGGACTCGAGGTCAAGTTGTAATGAATAGTAAAGTCTTAGGTGGTTTCAGAATGGACTGGACAAATGGAAGGAAAAATTCACCAAATCCTTTGTTTAGCACAAAGTCATTACATGATTTATATGCTGATTGAGACACATCACTGGATGCAGAAGGGGAGTATTGCTCATCTGTGTTTTACACTCTTGTCTACATATCTGCAATTTGTGACTTCTAGAGATAGGACAGTTTTCTGGCTGGACCTCCATTCTTCTCTTAGGATTTCTACATTCAATTGTTGATAGCAATTATTTAGACACTTTTGGGAAAGTGTTTTTGAATTCCTTTTGTCTGCTGGAGGTTTATCTTTAAAGTGAACATACGCTTCTTTATTTCCCTTGAGTCTTATTTAGTTTAGCTTTTTGAAAATTTGAAAATAGGCAGAGAAACCAAACACAGCCTAAAGTAGCTAATTCCACCTTTTCTCATCTCATCTCATATTCCTGTGTTGAAATAACACAGAATATTGTATTTTTAAGAGGAACAAATTTGGAGGAGTAAAAAATATCAGAAATATTTATATTTTTTAAAGTGTAGTCATCCTGTTTTTCCCTCTTTAGCATGGTAAGACACTTCATATCTTGTATATCCATTGACTTTACATTATTGATTTTTCTGCAAGCTCTAATATTTATTTGATTTTGACTAGAATTGAAGAAGTAAATACATTTGTGTTCCTGAGTTATTTAGACCCAGACCCCATGCCTAATTCCAGATTTCTAATGCAAGTTCAGAGCTGATGTAAATTATTTGGAAAGACTTGTCCATTATCTCTTCCCTTGTTGATTCACGTGTCCTAGACATATCGGAACATACTTACAGTGTTTTATCTCTACAGGAAATTTTCAAGAACCGCTTTTTTAAAAAAGTTCCACTGGGGAGAATGAGAGCAATCTTGGGGCAGGGGGTGGGAAGGTTTTTCTTTTTTTAATATATGTACTTATTTTCTGCTATAGATTATACTTTTAAAAAGGCTTCTGTCCTAAAAAGGGTAGTTGAAATTTTGAGAGCACAAAAAATACCTTATTGGTATGAGTAACATGACAGAGAAAATATAGGGCCTGAATTGTTGTGTTTCTATCCTGTTTATCACCAAAGGAAATAAGAATTTCCTTCTTTTGGAATTTATAGAGATCCACATTCTTTTTTTATCTTTATTCTTTTTGGTCTTTTCCTCCTTGGTTATTTTGAAATTGACAGTATTTTTGAACAAGAAGGGAATAAATAACTATCTCACTTTTAAAGAAGTATTTCAACAGAAAAACTCCTCTGAACTTCCATTAATTTTCATTCTTGCTTTACACTTTTTTTTTTTTCTAGATTACAAAATTACATGAAATAGCCTATTCCATTACTTAGCTCAGTCCCAAATATTTGTTGAAAGCTCAGGACTCCTTCATGTTCAAAAACATGTCTAATTGCATTCTTACTCATATCTGTAAAATGTCTATGGGAGATATCTGCATATTTGCTATTATCTGTGGGGAAAAAATGATCTAATGGTTCAATTCTTTACTTTAATTGAGTTGGTTAACATCCTACTGACTGTTATAATTTGAAGCACCTACTGCTCTAATCTTCCCCTGAAACTGAACCGCCTGAGTAGCTGACAAAATTTTATCAATTGCATTCCCTGCTCTAACTGATAAAATGACCCACTCATTCTGATGCAGATGGTTTATATAAACTCTCTTCAAAATATCTCAAGAATTCACATCAATATCTGGCTTGGAACTGTGGCAGGATTTTGAGACTGGCAAAGAATACCAGGAACCCTCAAAGTAGTAAAATGCTTCACAAATACATCTTTATTAATATTTTGATGTCTTAATCAGCAGTGAGGCATCTGAACATGGTACAACTAAAAGCAACAAAAACATAGCTTTGAAAACCTTAGCTCCAGTTCAGACTCCATAGTCTAAACTGAATGACTCTTTGCAATGACTCAAAATCAAATAGTCCCCTGAAACATAAAAATATTATCCTGTTTATATAGAATATAAAACATCTTGCTTATGGGCTTGATACTGTTTGCTAGGTTTTTCTATATAGTACTTTAGCAATTTTTTGGAATCTGCATCTCTGAAGTAATGGATATAAAATTATTTTTCTTACACCAATTGGTATCATACAACAAATTCTGCTAAGTGCTTAGACTGTGTTTTAAACAAAATTGTGATAGGTATTCCATAGCATTCCGGTCCAGTGTTCTTTGCCATACACTTAACAAAAGCAAAATGTATGTAATGGAAACCTGATCACAGCCCCATTTGAGTTAGGCCTTCACAAATGTTTTCATGTGAAGATGGAAAAAAAATATATTAGCCAGGTGATCTCATAGTGATGCTCTTAGTGGCTCTGGCCAACAATGTCATTGACAATCGTCAACGTTTATTGTATAATGTTCAAGCCGGTCAGATCTGTGTGTGCATAAATTACTCGTGCAGGATGCATGCTGATTGCTCCAACTGAGTTATGTTGAACATCTGGGCAGAGTTGCTTTGTGAGTCTGTTGCACAACAGATTCAGAAATGTTAAGCAGCAAGTAAGCTCTGCCTCAGGACAGTGGTGTTGATGTTGATGATATTGGTGTGCCCAAAGGAATTAGCATGCTTTCTTAGACTCTAGTCCAACACGTTTTTATTCATGTGAGTAAAATTTTCTCACTGGAATACTCCTATGGTAATCAGGAAATCTCATGGCAGTAAAAAGATAACAAAGCCAACTAGTTATTAGCCATAAAGGAATCCTTCCTCTTAAAATTCCCATAGTCAATCAATGCTTTTTAATGTGTGTCCCTAAGGAAAGGGAGCTGAAGCTTATGCAATTGTGCTTTCTCCTTCTGTCTGTGTCTCTGGGCATCTTCTTCTTTACTGTTTTGAGTCCATTCACTCTGTTGGTTGAAATTAACAAAGGCAAGAGGTCCCTGAGTATTACAGGCTCTATGGCTATAATCAGCCCAGTAGAAAAGAGATTAATGAGTCTGAGCTCGTACTGAAGCCTTCACTTCAATAAACACCAACTCTATATGGGCAGGACACCAAGAATAAAATACCTTGCTTGGTTCCTGCTTAGCAGTCAGGTACAATCTCCAAGAAAATTATTCCTAATACAGAAAAACAGTAATAATTATTTCTCTTGCTCACTGAAATACTCTGCCTAAAAATGGGCATTTTGTATGTTTCTAAATGCAAATATACTGAAAGAAATTTTGTGTGGTTCGGTTTTATCAAAATTGCAAATATTCTCTACATTCTTGCTTTCCAGAACTTTATTTGGAAAAAAAATCTAAATAGTGAGTAGTTGCTTGCAGGTTATTAGAAACTTCTGGATGTCCCAGTGGAGAACAGAACTCACAACTGAAAAGCAAAAAAGGACAGATTATCTTTAAACTTGTATAAATCAGTCAGATTTCGTACATGAACTGCAACTCCAGGCC